>CM045566.1:3822548-4422548 GCA_024721245.1 Mitragyna speciosa | reverse complement strand
GTCAATTCATTAGATTTCAAAAAAGAAATTCACTTTCCTTTAAAAAATAAATAAAATAAAAGGTTTAAGTTGTGGCCAAACTTGGTCCAACATCAATCAGATATAACCACCCCGGTTCTTTGCATGACAACTGCGAAAGCACTAGCTTCTATATTTTCTTGTGGCTGTAGTTCCAAAAGTCAACTGAAAGTGGGGTGCAGGAAAACCATGGCTACCACGGGAAAGTATTGGAAGTTCACTAGAAAAAGATAAGGAAATAGTAAGAGGAAATTTATAGTCCATAAGGGTGAAGACTACCTAAAAACGAAATAGACATTTTGGTTGATCCCCCTGTTCTGTTTATTGGTCAAAACAAAAGTATACACTTGTAGGAAGACTTCTATGGAGAAGAAAGTCCATGCATAACTGTAGAAAATGAATTTGTTTTCTTTAATGGAAGCCTGATTCAATCCATTTACTGACATTGCTTCACATAACTGCTCATAGGAGGAGGAAGGAAGAAAAATGCATTTATTTCAACAGACAACAATCCTATTTTTCCAGCTTTTTCAAGGACAATGAATATTTTCTGAAGGGAGTGTCTCTCTCTCTTGTGCAATTTCCTAGGAAAGAATACAGAAGATACAGGGGAAAAATCAGTATCCTAAGCTACTTTGGACAAAGTTGTGATGAGAGAATACGTCTGCTAGTACAAACTCATGGAGGACCTAGTTCTAGTTAGTCGTGTCCTCTTGTAGAAAACCTGAGATTCCTTACCTAGAGATTTTCTGAGATTGTTTTCTCCTCTTTTGCTGTGAAATTTCCAATAGTCTGCAGCCCAATTTGTCCTATGACCAGTACAGAACTTCTTCCACTACGTAACGGAAAAAATATCAACACCTTACATAGCTCTGTTTGTCTGATAAACTATATTTATAATAGCAACCGACCAATTCCCATTTGCCCTGGACATCTTGACACAAGAAAAAGAGAAGTCACAAGGCAAGAATTTGACAGAAAGATTCAAAAAACACGGTTCAAACTTAGTAAAGAACAGGAAGAAATTCAAATGACGTCCATGTCTGATATTCCTTTAAGGTTTCAAACTGATGATAACAATTGAATTGGGTAAAAAAAAAATAATAATAATAATCTTCTTAAATTGGGGGAACCAAAAAAACAAAAAGAGCCATTTCGAGTGTGAAATTCTAATAATATCATATTCACCGGGTAAAGTAGATTCCGCTGTACAACTTTCCGCCCATAGTGGAGTTATATAAGACCCAAAAATTCCCCAAAAGAAAAAAACTAAAATATAAAAAACTTCGATGATTAAATTTGGTAGGTTAAGAGGATAACATAAATAAATTTTGAATAAGAAATCTACAGGAAATAGGAACAGACAAAGAAATTGCTGGACGACTTGAAGAACAATAAGGAGGTCGACACATGTACCGGCAACAAGCATGCTGTAGGAAAAGTAGAATGGTCATTTTCTTATACCCAAAAATTATGGATGCAAGTTCAAAGTCCAGATAGTTCCTAAAAGGAAAGGATCAAGCAACTTGAGCTTCATTTTTTTCGTGTTAGATCAAGAAAAATGAGAGCTTTCGATTTTTCTCGTGGCTGCCATTTCTCAATTCTCATGCACTAAATAAAAAAAAAATTGTCCATTAAGATACAATATTATATGCTTATTCAATGTTTTATTGCATAGTAATTCCAATTCAAGATTTTTTTTTTTTAAAGAAAAGAAAAGTTCATACCATTGTTTGACAAATCTTGAATGATACAAGTTGATCTTGAAAACAGCTATTTCACAAATAGGAGGAGGAAAAACTGAACAAATACAATGGGAAAATTTTCCTTTTCCCATCAAATAACCAAAAATAAAATAAAATAAAAAGCACCCCACCTCCCAAAAGACACTGAAACTGTAAACTGCAAATCCTACGTTAAAATTATGCATCATACATTAAGATTATACCACGGAATTTGTTGGTCATCAACATTTTTGCATAATTGAGGGAAGAATGAGATTAATTGTGATAATGAAGTGTTAAAATTTTAGTACCAGCTCAAACTGCAAATTTTATTTGATTATAGGGACTATTTTGTCCCATAAAAGCATCAGATGGCACACGTATGTGTGTTAAAATAATTAATTTACATATAAAGAAAATGATGACCTGTTTCACAACAGAAAAACTAAAGAACCGAAAATAACATTAAAAAACAAAAACCTAGTATTACCTAGGACAAATAGAATTAAAAAAGAAAAAGGACGAGGTAAAAAACTAATGATACTCACGGCTTATGGTAGTCCTCAATAGTAATCCTCGTCTAAAATGCCCCGCGGTTCATATTTCAACAACCAAACTCCGAACCACCGAACACCGTTAACTCTCCGCTTCCGGAACTACATTAAGATCCAGACCACCATTCTCCACCAGCCTCTCTCTCTTTCCGTCGATCTTAACGCCGTTATCTCCATCCTCAACTACCTCCGTCACCTTACGTCCGTCGCCGTTAACTTCATTGATATTACCCCCAGCCTTCTCGAAATACTTGACTGCCACGTGCATCCTCCGTAGGATAGTAAAGAACTCCTCAACCTCCTCCTCGGAAGGCTGCGCCGCCACCTCCTCCTCCACCTCCTTCCTCCGCCGCCTCTCCCCACTGCCACCGTGATCGCCTCTCTTCCTCTTCTTGTCCGATTCCATTGATGCCGTCAGCGATCCTTGACGGAAGCTCTCAAGAACGAAAGGACTTCTTTATATATTTTTGTGTGTGACGCGACTGTGGAATCCTATGCTGTGGTTGGCTTGCTTAAATGCGCGAAAATGGAGTGTATCGGGGTTTTATCTGGTGTAACCGTGATGCTCTTGTTTGTGAATTCACAACCGTTGGATTTCGGAGAGCTATCTGAAGATGATGTCATGATTATGAAGTCACGATTGATGGAGAATCCACATGTCATCCTGAGGGTTTGACGCTATATTACCCTTTTTTATTTGGTAATATTTTTAAAATATGATATTATATTATTTGTTAAAGTTGATGTCTGTAAAATTAAAAAAAATTAATTGAAAAACAGTATCTATAATATTGCCTAATAGGACACTTAATTATTGGTTTAGCATATTCACCCATATTTTTTAGACATTTATGATCGTTTATAACTTTTTTATTATATGGATTCACAATTTAAATTTATATATGTACTTAAAATTATGATACTAAAGTAGTCTCGTGATGTTACAGGAATGATCATTGATGGGATCTGTTTTGAAAAACAGTGGCCCCTCGCTTTTGTTAATTAGTGCTCGCGCTTTCTGTAGTGTGACAAACGTTTTATGCAGAAAATACTTTAGGTGAAATCAAGGTTCACGGGCCTCACTCAGTAGATTTAACAGTAGAGATTGAGCCACCAAGATTCAGACGTTTTCTGAACCCTCAATGACTCAATTTTCACCTGTTGGATCTACCTTGAATCTCGGTAATTCAATTTTTACCATTAGGTCCACGGGTCTATGGAACTTTTAGGATCCACTTCCCTCTAAACCTTGGTAGCTCAATCTCTACTATTGGGTCCCGAATTCATAAATTTTTGAATTCATCTAAATATTTCTCTATTTCTACACTGTTACCTTGATATTCCTTTTATATCATTTTGATCCTTATATTTTGAAATTAAATATTCTCGAACTCCGATAATTCAATCTTCACAGCTATATTCATAAACTTTTAGACACACCTAATTATTTTTCTATTTCCGCATTTGTTACCGTGGTATTCCTTTTATATCACTTTGATCCTTATATTTTGAAATTAATTACTGACTGGGAATATTAGATTGCGTATGAAAAACATTAATTGTGGATGGCAGAAATGTATCGAAAGGCACGCAAAGGTTGGGTTGTAACATCACGGGCCTGGAAAAGAATACAATACATCACGTGCATTGCCACGTGGATGTACTAGAACCAATAATTTATTGTCATGTAGATAATGGTGGGTCCATACCTTGTATTATTTGGTGAATGTGTGATTGATTCTAGTGCACCACGTGGCGCGCGTGGTGCACGCAATACTCACTCTCACGGCCCTTGAATCACTTACAATAATTATTATATATTGTCTATCAATAAAAGACGTTGAATCAAAATTTTCAATAATTTTAGCCGAACCAGATCTCACTTTCCTCTTCGTATTAAATTACAATCATTTTAGTGTGTGTCCATAATTTCTACCAGTTTTATTGTTTGAGAATTTGGGGAGAGGGTGTCGGTCTTTCTTATGCAATAGTAAAATCGATAATCATACGCAAAAGTTGTTTCTTTTATATTTTTGGCCAATAGACTAGTATTTTTTTTTTAAATATTGTCTTGTTAGCTACTGAGCACTATTAAAATTCCATGTACTCTTTATATTAGTAGTGAACTGTAGATGTGTGACTTTTATGAAATTCACGTAACTCATTAACATCACAAATGACACTTGAGAAGAACCAATGAAACTCTATGCTTTCTGAGTCTTAACTCATCTTAATTGTTCAGTATCATGAGATTAGAATAATCACAAAGTGAACTGATGTAAGGTACGAAAGGCTTCTATTTTGCTTGGAAGTGGAAATTTAAATCGAAATCATACGTATGAAGAATTGAAATTAATGGAGTGGTGCTTTTTTTTAGTTAACCACACGTAGGTTTAATCTTTTATGAGGAAAATAAACACACTTGAAAATCTAATTATTCAACTTTTGAAGGGTCAAAAGGCAAATTAGGAGTACAGGACTGCAAATTCACCGTCGTACAGCAGTGGCTTTCGTTTGAAGATTGATTCCTCAGTCCTTTTTTCAGCGTTTTATTATTATTATTTTTTTGTACTAAATGATTCCATTAGACTTTTAAGGCCTACTAGTCACTGGAGCAGGGAGGTCAACATCTATAATAATTCGAGCAGTTTCATCAAGTGTGGGTCAATGAAATTTTAAACGTGATCTTTTCATTCTTTCTTTTAATTTAAGTTGAGTAAGTGTCCTTTCTATTCTTTTTTTTCCAATTGTCAAAAAAAAAAAATTTTAATTGTGAAAAATTACTTTGCATTCAATGATACGTCATCATCATTATCTAACTTTTATTTTGGCGGTATCAATTGATAATAATAAAATGTGACGAATAACAAGAGTACTACTAGCTTAAAGAATTGCGCATTCACACACACATATATTTATATAATACAAAATTAAAAGGAAATTAATCAAGAAAACAAAAAAGGAGAAATCAAATCAAAGTGGGCAGTTCTTGAATTGTGTGGAATGTAGGGACTTGGGGGCAGATTTTTCTTGGGTGGATCGGGATTACGGGTTTTATCCGTAGATCTAACGGTAGAGAGAGAATCATCCAAAGTTCGGTGAAATTCACCGAATATTGGTAGCCCTCCTATCCACTTGTTGAATTCACGGTGGGACTTGTAAATCTGATTCACGCAAGAATCTCCCCTTGGGGTCTACAATTGTCTAACCTTTTTTTATTTCAATTGTCTATTCTTTTGGGACCTATATTTAGACAAACTACTAGTTGTTAGTGAAATGCAATGCATTTCCTAAATTTCCAATAATTTTCCGCAAGATGAGACCGCACCACTAACTTTTGACCGGATTGTAGGCCACGCCTGATTGGTACCATGGTTTTGGGGGTTGAATCCTCCGGAGAGGACAAATTTTCACAATAATTCTACCAAGAAATTTTAGCCTATATCATCGACTTATGCCCCCATTATCTCTTGTCTCTGGTGACCTTTTTGAATTGTCACTTGGATTAAATTATTCGACTTGATCAACTAAAGCACTTTATACAATAAGACTTGACGATGATTTTGATTGTCCTCTTATGAAGAATTGTAGTTTTTGAAAATGAAACCTGAACTAATACAATTAATGTTCGATTTTTATTTGAACTATGAAATTGCAGCCACATCGTTCTGCCTTTTTTCCAAGGTGAAGCCAGTCTCGTTTCTCTGGCCAGACTATAAAAATCAAACCCGGTAATGATAACTATCGAAATATTTTTTGAAAAAATTTTGGTGTGGGAAAACTAAAGATGTAAAATCCAATAGGGCTATTTTTTTTTCTTAGCAATGAAAACCAAATTGATATGTAATTTTTTTTGTCTGAAATTGATATGTAAATTACTTATTGGCAAAATGCTATTTTATGTTCGTGAGATGTAATTTCAATTTTCTTGGTCGTGCAAATAACAGCCTTTAGAAAGCATATGCGTGTGTATGTTTGTGTCTATATATATTACGACCATCCACATAACCTTAACAGCCTTTTCTTCTCTTTCATTTTTTCAATATTTTTATTTTCATAATAACATTTATTGTGATATTTCTTAAATAATTCCCTACTTAAATGCTTACCGGTTAATTATCCTATTATTTTTGAATATTATATCCTATTAATCCGACATGAGCCCCCCCCCCCCCCCCCCCCCCTCATGTCCAAAAACTTTCCGAAGACCCAACCGCATAAATTCGAGTCGCCCTAAGACCAAAGCAAAGCAGTTTTGGCCCAATCTAAAGATTGGATTTGGTGAAAAAGATGGTCCCTTTGGTTAAGCAAGCGAGGAGCCATTCCATCATGGCCCGTGGTGAACTCGGTCCCAGTGATGAAAATTAGAGCCAACGAGGCTTGGAAGGGTTCACCTAGTCTTGTTGGCTCTTTCAACCATTGTATAGATATACGAGTGGAATCCGTAAATCAGGTTCATTTTAAAAAAATTCAGCTTGCGGGTATATACAAGGAAGTCATCCGAGCACTCCGTATCCCCCCTTTGGAGAAAGGTAGAGAACGTTCGAAAGTGTGTGATATCGTAAGTACTGAAAAATTAAGGTATATCACGTTAGTACGATTAATCACACCTCATCAATGTAATATATATGGTATATAGATAATTTAATTTTGAATTTGTTTCTTAAGTTTTATGTATAGACTAGATTTTGTTCGAGTATATTTGTAATTTTTAAGTTTAGTAAAATTATTCTAATAACATAAAAAGTAACCTAATCTTTTAAAACTATTTGAAGTTATATATAATTGAACATTTAAGTTGAGATGAGAAAGTGACCACATTTGGTAAGATTCCAAAGTAATCGGATGCAAGTAAATATCTTTTACACTAATGCCCAATTTATATATGAAATATTATTAATTTAAAAATCAAAATAAATCTAAATTTTAAGAAATCATCACGGCAAACTTAACAAAAAACAAAATACTAACTGGTGAATACTACATAGTATAGAAGTATCTATTTGGTTGGACTCTATGAGAACTTGAAATTTGGGACTTATACGTCAGTTTCTTGCGCTTCTTTCTCTCGGGGGAAGTGCTGTTTGCTAGGGGCTCAAAAAATGTGAAAGAAAGGAAAGCCAGCGGTGATTTGATTATATTTATATGTCGTTTGTCACTGGGAGTTGGAGGATCATTAATTTGTCTGGAGTATCAAAGCAGCTCTAGTTTCCATATCAGTCTTTGGCGTTCTCTGCTTTTCTTCCACAAATTTGTCTTTTCCCAAGGAAAAAACAAATCATCCCAGCTTCTTCCATGCGTTTAAGACCAGAAAGGTATGTTCTTTGTCTGTGATTTTGTACTTGTAGGATCATTTATGTACTGCATGATGCATGTGTATTTGCAAGTTCAGAAGATTGATAAATACTTGAATATTTTGTGACCCTTTATTTATTTGTGTTGATTTATATGGCTTTTTCTTGTTTAAGTGTTTAAGGGGTTTTCGGTTGAATGCAGGACTTGTTCTGGGGTGGAATACTTTGGGGGCTTTACATGTAAAGGGTTGTTGGTTCTTTTCAATCTTGGGGGTTTCTTGGGACTAATGATAAGGATCATTCTAGATTTTCAGAAATTGAAAATCTTTTTTGATCAATTCTCTTCTTTAGGGCTACTGTAGATATGAATAAAGAAGAGAATGAAGTTCCAAAAGATAGAAATATGGAGGAGCAATTGAAGTCTGTTAAGAGAGTTAGGATAAATTATACTGATCCTGATGCTACTGATTCTGATGGTAATGATGATGAGGATAAAAATAGAGCTAATAAACGCAAGGAGATTCTTATCATTCGTGATCCTCGAAAGGAAAAATGTGTACAGATTCCTAAACAGCATTCTGGAAATGCAGTCAAGATCTCGAGCAAGATTGGCGAGAATGATCAGAAATTGCAGAAATCATCGTCGATGCACAAAGGAGTTCGGAAGAGGAAATGGGGGAAATATGCAGCAGAAATTAGGGACCCTTTTAAGAGGAAAAGAATCTGGCTTGGTACTTATGATACTGAAGAAGATGCAGCCAGAGTTTATCAGGCAAAGAAGCTTGAGTTTGATAGGATGATGGAGAGGAATGGAAATTTGAGTTCCTTTGGAGCTTCAGTTGTTGAGGGCTCTGTGGCTTGTCCCTCTGCCTCGGAGGAGACTAATGCTTTGTGCTCACATCCATCTCCATCATCTGTCCTTGATGTACCTACATCAGCTCCCTTGGCCAAGGGTACTGTCGACTCTGCTGATGGATTAAATCTTAAGAAAATGGTGGACGTTAAGCCACTTCTTTCTGGATCTGTGGAAGATAAATTGGTCTTACCATTGGTTCATCAGGAATTCAATCCAGGGCCTGATGATGAATTGTTATATCGTGGTAACATGGGAAAGCAAGCCATTTCAGAATTAGTGGATAAAAGGCCAATAGAGGAGGCTTTGGTTAGTGGCATTGGTGAACCATCCTACCATCTCAATGCAATAAAATCAAAGAAGAAACGACAAACTTTCTTGAAAAAGCAATCAGTTAGCACAGAATCCATTCTGAGGACTGATAACAAGTTGCTCAATGGTAATGATGAAGTGGGGCTGGAGGTCTTAACACTGGCTGATCCACCCATGTCACCTTCAATTAGTCTACAGCTAAATTTTGAGGAGAATGCACAGTATGGCAATGATTTGAAACAGTTGGGCTTCGAGGAGAATTTGCCATATAGTATGTGTTCGTCAGAAGATCTTTTTGGTTGTCTAGATGAGGACACTTACCTGGATTTGCCAGAACTTGATGAAGTAGAGCTTCAGTGGTTAAATGAGAATTTATTCAGTGACAGCTAATTTTGTAATTAGGAAGCATTAGTCCAAGTATTTTAGTATATAAAACGAGGAGCCACCCCAAATCTTCTAGTCTTTTCCAGTGCTTATGTAATTTTTATATGGCTAACCATTACCTTGTCTTTAGATAGCAAAGTGTTTTATGAAGAAATGAGAAAACTGAGGAAACTTTATAGAGCTGCATGACTGTGAGTGCAAATTCCAGTTTGTTGTCTTGTGAACTTTTCACATTATTGTGGTTTGATTCTTGGCGGAGGATGCGGAAGACAGCTAATCCTTTCTGCATGCCTTTAAAACATTTTTTTATTATGTGTTCTGTTCTGGACCTTTTCTTAAATGACTTCTGTCCTTAGAGCTCTAGAACAGTTGGAGGACATGAGCCATCACTATTAAGTTGACTTAGTGGAAAAAAGTTATAAATAAGTGTCTCTGGCAACAAGCGATCATTATTTTTCCACTTCACACTTATCAGCTTAGCAGCACCGGGGCATTTTTTTTTTCTGATCTTTGCTAGGGAATGAATGTCTTCAAAGCTTGTAAGCTTGATTGCAAATCATTTTGCCTTCTGTCTGTCCACTTGATGGGATCTTTTTACTAGCCTTGATAGGACTTTCTGCATTACTCAGTTCCAGTGTCTTCTGTGTCCACATGTAAGTTAGTGAGTTGTTTGTAGTCCTAATTATGACTAGTTAAAAGCTTTTCTTACTTTTTTTTTTTTTTCCTTTTGACCTTTTTCTTACCCTTTATTTTGAGCCGAAATAAGCCGTCATATTCAACCTCTTATCGGGATCGACAGCTCCGAAAAATGCTGGCAGAGGTTGACTTCAGCTGCCTCCGAAATCCTTTGCAAAATCGAATATTGAAAATTTGGTCGAATGATCAAGGAAACAAATTTGAAATTTAAGTCCAATATTTGGTGAAAAGGTCACTTCGTCATATTCATTTTGTTCTTTTTGGTTCTTTCCCGTGGAAATACTAGGAATCTTCGAAGTCAACAAAACATCTAGTTTCCTCGCAATTATGTTTAACAATATATTACAAGTACAAAGGGGTGGTGGGAAAAAAGGACCAAAGTAAGAGGGTAAACGAGCAAATCGAATTCAATTGGTACTCTCAGAACTCAATTCAATCTAAAATAATCAAGTTCGAGCTCGTTATGCTATTGAAATATGAACTCAAATTTGGCTTGACAGTTATGCAAGTTTAGTAAAGTTCGAGTTCAATCGAACCTAATTTGAACTTGAGTTTGAATTAAATTTATTACAATATTACTCAATCGAGCTTGAATAATGGAATTTATATTTTGTATTAAATATATTTTAATATAAGAATTACAATGGACATTTTACACTTGTGAGTGTTAGGCTGATTAGACTAAACAAACTTTCGAGCCTCATATACACAAGTATGAGCTCGCAACGTGAACAGAGCTCAAGCGTAAAACTGACGAATCTTGCAACTAGGTTAATTGAATTAGGGGTATTAGGTACACTTAGTATGTCACGTGGTACACTAAAATCAATCATTTATTACCAAATATCACAAGTTGACCCACCGTCATCAACTGACGATAATTGTTGATTTTAATACATTACGTGACAACGAACATAATTTATTCCGTACTTTTTCCATTTGAATTCAATTACTTTACACCTAAACCAAGCTATTCTTCTTAGACAATTATTGAACAATGGTAAAAAATTGCTGGGAAAAAAAAAATCTTTCCTCCCATATTTGTTTGGTTTATGAACAACCTTTTCCCTCATCTTGTGTTCTCCTACCCAAAATTTACATCATCTTTGATGAAATCAAAAAATTAAAAACTTATTCTAATTTTTAATTTTCTTCAGCCAGCTATCTCGTGAAAATTTCTTTCTTTTTTTTTTTTTTGAAAACTCAGTGAAAATTTCATCTCATAGAACCTTTTTGGCTATTCAAACCTAACTGCCCTACATCGAAGTTTTGCAACGCATCCTTTTCAAAGATTTTCAGGAGGGGGTGAGGACCAGATGAGATCCTCTATGCTATTTTTTTCCGTGCTAATTGAGTGTTATTCATAAAGAATTGTCACATTGCATTTATATTTTAATAATTACCTGATTTATTTAAATATAAATGCGAATTGATAATTTTTTGTGAATAATATTCAATTCGTACTAAAAAAAAAGTAACACTGAAGATCATAATTGAGTAATAACACTTTTCTTTGATTGCCATTTCGTACTACAACTTCGGGTTTTAATGAATGCGTACGAATTACCACACAAGATTGACGGATATGAAACTTGTCAAGCCAAACAAGAAGCTATTATAAAACTTCAATTATTTCACTGAAAAGTTAATTGACTCACTATGACCAAATTTAACGTATCTTGAAAATATTGCAGTTGGATACATTATTGCGAAGTCCACAAATCTATAACTGTCTAGTCTCTTCATGCAACAGGGTAGCACTCTAGCTACAAACCAGATATACTTCGATATCTCTCCCTCTACCAAACATTTTAAAGCATAACAAGCAGTCTTCAATGTTTGGATTGAAATTGTTTGCCAACTGCCAACTGCCAACTTATTACATGCTCGAAGCTAATAATTAATAATTAGTAAGATTAACGATAAACATCATTGATAATTAATAATAAGTGTAATAATAAACATCATAATTAATCAATTATCTACTCTAATTGCAAAAAATCATTGAATTTGACTTACAAAATTTGGAGTGAAAAAAAGTAGTACTACCCCAGTAATAAATTTTTACGTTTGGCAGAGTTGGGCAGAGGGGCTTGATCCGACGTCGGAGTGGGCTTTCGCATCCTCGTCCCTTTGCTTTCGACGTCCTTGGATGTTTGGAAATTCCATTACCCTCCTTTGTGAATAAACCCCTATCCAATTTAATTGCTAGTCTAGTCCTCGAAGCACAAATTTTTAATTTCTAAAATTTGCAAATGCCCTTTTTTGGTTCCTTTTTGCTGGAAAATTTGATGCAACTGCTCATTGTTTTTCAATGGCGTAAAGTGTAATGCTCACAAATGTAATAATCGGAGATAAAATCTATGCTCCATCCCAGTTTTTTCTTCTCAAAATTAGCGCCGTTATCTAAAAATTTAACTTTTTTTTTATCGAAACATTATATTGAATCATAGTGCAATTAGTTTTGTGAAGAGCTATTTTATCTTAAAATGAAAAAAAAATAAGACAATGCTTTTATTTATGCCCCATATTCAAAATCTTAATGTGAATTTTAGTCCGACAACATTGAAAAAGTGGAAACATCACATTAACAATGGGAGGTAGGAAAAATCATAGTCTGTGTCTGGATGAGTATTTTTTGGAGTGTTTTTCAGAAAATATTACTATAGTTGTTCTAAATATTCTCCTTGATAAATGTGTATATGAGATAAAAAGATAATTGAAAAACGTGTATAAAATTTCTAAAAAACATATTTCTAAAAAATAATAACAAACAAACAAATTCGTAGTTTCTACCAAATATCATGCAGTAAATTACACCCATAGTATATATAACACTCGATACATTATTGTTGTACAGCAATTTGATATACAATCCAGGACACCTGGTGTCCAAAAACTGTTCGAGCATGCCTTTATCTTCATGCTACATGAACCTACCATTTTAGTCACCTACCAAACTTCAATGCTACCAAACGGTATGATAAATTGAGGAGAAGACGAAGAAGCACATCAACAAAAACAAACTCCAATAATTTATTCATATCACGATTGCATAACCAAGCTAAGTACTACAACTACTAGTAAGCAAACAAAAATAAAAAAATGCAACTCCATCGGCAATATTTAGTCTCCCTATTCCTCCTGATCAGTTTGCTACCTACAAGAAATTCAAAATCAATAATTGAACCGTGCACTACATCAGATTCATGCAGTTCTCTCCTCTCCTATCGTCTTCCTTTTGCTTCAAAGCTTTCTGAAATAGCCTATAGATTCCAAATCAATATTTCTGACATCTTAGCCTCAAATTCTATGGATCATGACTTGACAAAACCTTATCTTTGGAACCAAATTATCTTTCCAAGGGACACGGTTCTGAAGCTTCCCATTTCTTGTCCATGCACTGATGGCATTCGCCGATCGTTATCGACCATTTATGCAGTCCAACCAGCAGATACGGTGGATTCTATATCTGAAATCTATGGAGGGCTTGTTGGTGCAGATCAAATAATGGCTGTGAATAGTATTACTTCAACAAACCCCTTGGCTAATGGAATGAACCTTGTGATACCATTGCCTTGTGCTTGCTTCAACAACACTAATTATGGTGCTGCCACGGTTTACATGTCGTATGTGGTGCAATTAGGGGAGAGCTTGAGTAGTGTTGCACAAGTTTATGGCACAACTGTTAGCAATTTGGAGACTGTTAATGGACTCGGACAACCACAAATTGATCCTGGGGACATTCTTGCTATTCCATTGCCTGGTAATTAGTCCTAATTTTGCTGATGATCATATGTCAATTATCCTAGCTAATGCTTAATTTGTCTGTGCTTGAATGCTTAATTTGTAGTTAATTTCGATTAGTAGTTCGTTCTTTTTCATGGTTAATGTAAGATCATGATAAACACTCTACAAGCAATAGAACGTGCTGTCCAAATTAAATAGTGATCCAATCACGGACAAAATCATTTGACTTTGCTGACTTTCTTTTAGCATCAGCATTATTTGTATAGGTCCCCTCTTCATCATC
The DNA here is from genome assembly GCA_024721245.1 of Mitragyna speciosa. Taxonomy (NCBI): domain Eukaryota; kingdom Viridiplantae; phylum Streptophyta; class Magnoliopsida; order Gentianales; family Rubiaceae; genus Mitragyna; species Mitragyna speciosa. The sequence continues at coordinate 4,408,680 of CM045566.1, read as the reverse complement.
TCTATCAATTACTAGCATAAGTAAATCTCATAACTATAGTCCTACTTCTCTTTTCACACAGATTAAGAAATGTAATTAATATAGTTACAATAATAACTTTTTATTCATACTTTCTTCAAATACCCCTTATTAATATTGGATCATTCATTCAAAATAAAAGACACATATTACAATATTATTCTTAAAACTTTAAATAATTTACTTTTTCAATGTGCATTAAATATGAACATATTAGTAAAAATTTATACCTAACTACTCTTTAAAAGAGGAAATAAGCTTATAATTTGAGACAGACACAAAAAAAAAAGTAAACTTATACTTATAGGATAGAGGAAGTAACTTAATTACTAGCATAACACTAATGGCACAAAGAGAAAGTCAGACTCAGACCCCTAAATTAATGCACACAAAAACACACATTGACATGCATACAACTCATTTCCATGTGATCAATTTCATTGATTGTTCATGTCAGCTTTTGTTTTATGTTCAATAAGTTTTTAGAATTACTATTCTGTAAATGCAGCTTGTTCATCAGCAAATCTAAATTGGTACAACGAAAGTTTAATCGTTCCAAATGGTTCCCAAGCACTAACGGCAAACAACTGCATCAAGTGCCAATGCGGACCTACGCATCTAGAGTGAGACATATCATGCCCTCTCAGTTATAATTTGGCACATGGCTTTGACACCACCACACAGTTTGGTGTAGAATTTTCAGACAACTTTTAAGCAATTATATTTATTAGAAGTTAGGAATCTACAATTTTTGGTAAAATATATATTTTTCCATTTAAAAATATCTTTCCCGAAATTAAAATTCTAAAACAAATAACATTTATACTTCAAATGCTCTTTAAATATCCTTCAAAATAAAATATTTGGAAGAACTTATCTACAGTTCCATCTATAAATTTTGTAATCACTTAAATGTTCATGTTATTTAAGTGCCGTAGATGACATCAACAAACTGTACATAATTGATGTAACCAGACATAACTATGGTGACGTGAATATTTGAATGATCATGTGGGAATGGACCTGTGGACTAAGTCTACTCATCAAGAACCTCTCTAATCAATTGAGCCATTCTAAACAGTACATGATACAATATAACTTGTGGTGAAGTGACCTGTGGAATAAGTCTACTCATCTAGAATGTTCCTAATCAATTAACCCATTCTAAATAGTACATGATACCGATATAACATGTGGTGAAGTGACTTTTATGATCAGTGTGCAGTGCTCACTGTCAGGTTTGTTAACCTCTTGTTCGCGTTTACAATGCAAAGGATCCAATCTATCTATTGGAGAAGTACAACAAAAACCAACACTTAATGGTTGTAATGTAAGTACATGTGTGTATCGTGGACATTCTGGGCGTAAAATTTTTAGCAGGTACCTAGCAAGTTTCTTTTTCCTGTCATCTTTTCACTTGAGAATTTCTTGTCTCAATCATAAAACACCAACGGACTTCTTCATAATCTTTACTAGATTATTTCTTTGTTGCAGTCTAGCCAACTCAACTCAAGCTCAATGCACAGGTATTCCTAAAAACAATTATTTACCAATTAACATACACAAAAGAAGTGACTCATAATATTTCCCCAAACATAATCTTTTGCCTTCTATTAAAATGATAAATTTGGAGGTTGCTAATTTAATTGCTAGACTTGATTCTTCTAGGCTATTATCGGAGTCATCGGCCGGAACCTCATATGATGTTGTGTCCAGCTGCGGCCCCAACACAATCACCATATTCTGCAGCAAACGGACCTGTAGGAACTATTGCAGCTAAGCATCCTGCAAGTAGAGAGATTTCTTTGCAAAGTAGCACAAATGGAAAATTGCTAAGTGAAGCTTCATCTTTTTGCCTAGTGCTTTTGCAGATCACCCTTATGTCTGTGTTACACTTCTAGACTTCGTTCTCATTTTGACCATTCTTTTGAGCACTCAAAAATAAACATGATTTAAACGTCATCTATTAGATGGAAGATACATCTGCAAATTTTCAAACTAATCTGATTAAAGAAATTGTACTACATACTAGCATGATATTATGCAGTAACATTTTTTCCACTAACGATGTTGTTTTTTATAATTCTACATATATTATTAATATACATAGCTAATTGATTGTGACAAAAGCTCCATTCTCACTTTTGCTTTGGATACTTCCCTTTCTAAAAGGATCAATATATATGACTTATAAAGAAAATTCAAAGGGACCTGATAATAATTGCCTTCCACATTCAACAATAGTTTGTTTCTTATATTTTAGAATCTTTCAGTTTTGTTTTGGATTTAAGAGGATAATGTCGTGATCTAAATGAAAGCATGACAGTATTTATTCTCACAGCGGCCTACTTCGTGTTGTGACCCTAATGACACTGATGACAAGTATTTGTTTGGACAGAACTTCTCAGCCACGATTGCAAATTTTGACTACACTAAAATAGTTCTTAATTATGTATACAGGAAAAAAATTAGTTCTTTTCCATATTGCATCCTAACGTAATTAATCAGATAATTGTCAGTATTTACAATCTGTACTTTGTACTTTACTCGAGGTGATTATATATCTTTTGTGGCCATAAATCATGCAATAAATAGATAAAACATCAAAAAGGTTTCCAACCTAACCACACAACCAATGAATTCTTGACGAATTTAGATTTTATATCTTCGTCCTTTGATGAGGACATGTTACTGAGATCTCGCATTGAAGTAGACACGTCGTTGCCTTTTCCCCGGAGAAACGGGAAGCCTATAGTGAAATCAAAAAGGAAAATATAAGTGGGTTAGCTGGTTTCTTGCTAGTTTATTGCCATATAGTACTTGAGATTTAAAAGCCGAAAGTACTAATAAAACAACCTCAAATTTGAATTGCCTTTAAAGAACCTAACCAATCGAAAAACATAAATTGGAATTTGTGCGTTGGTTATATATATTCAATTTTTTCACTGCCAGGAACTTCCCATTGTGTTTGTCCAAGGTAGAATAAGAGAAGGAAAACCACAAACTAGATTAGAGAAGCCAAAACCACTAATTTTTATTAGCACTTTTTACTTTTTTCATTAATGTCTTTATTTGTTTTTTCTTGTAAAGAGAAAATGTGGCTGTAGTCAGTCCCATTCTTTGTCCTCTTCCATCTTTTGTGGCTTTCACTGTGGTTGAGAAACGGATAATTACCAAATCAATGCTTGACTTCTAGCCAAATTGCAAAGAATGTTGTGGTGTTTAGTTATCTTTGTGGATTCTCCTCGTCGAGTTTTTTCAACACGAATTTGAGGCCATCTTTACATCAGTTTGAACTTCAATATTGTATGAAGTGGAGAAAAATCATCAAAACCATCACAAGAAATGCATAACTTACAAGTTACCAATTATTGTACTAGAGAACTTAGACTAACCAAATCAGTTTATATTTCAATTTTTTCTGATTCCTTGATATTAGGTCCTGTGCCGGCTTTTTTCAAATATAGAAAGAGATTACTAAGTTCAAATAGTGACTTGTGAAAGAAGGGCAAAACAAAACAATTAGTGTTAAGCAAGTAGGATACAATGGTTGGGATCTTCATATTTCAAATAGATTTATTGAACATATAGATTTACTTTTTGGTGCATGTTCTATAAATGAAAGTGTGCTTTAATTTAAGAATGCCTAATTTTAGGTTGTGACTGCCAATCATTGGAGCTCTGTTTTTTACACATCATATAATATTAAGGTAGGAAAGGAAATTAATGTAGAATACTGCAACACATGCGTAGTCAATTCCTCTAACGTATGAATTATGAGAGAGAGATGCAACATGAAAATAACATTACAGGGACCACAACAGGAAGTTTTGAAGTTCTGAGAGGATTGATGGAGCCACAAGGCAAAAGACCAAGAGAGGTCAAACTCACAATTATGTACGTCCATGACCCTTAGAGCATCGAAGAAACAATGGAACTCCTTGAATTACGGACGTGCCCCCACTCCTCCCAGTCCCACTAGGAATCCCTAATAATGACAGCAAGCCAATAAGAATGCACAATTCAAGATGTACTTCTAAACTTCAGCCAATCAACAACCAGATAAGACTAAGTCATGGGCCCAAACTCTAAACAGATCTTAATCTCTTAGTTTAGGAAACACAAGCCCATGAAGCTCAGAGGAAAAAATTCTTTGATGCACCTGCGAATCTGATTAAAATAATGGTCAAAAAATTATTTTTATGTTATTTTTTTTTATATTAGCATGAATCATTTCACTCATATAACCTTTATTTAGATTATGAAATACAAAAATAGGGCCATAGATCTCATCTATGTAAAAACAGCACAATAGTAAAAGCGCCATGAGTAGGACATTCAGCCCTTACACTCAATCATTGTACCCCACCTAGCCTTCGCATAAATACTTGAACAGACAATCTTTCATGTTGCGAACTTTTGATTCAGTACTATCAGTCTTTCAGTAACAGTCTACTAACTAAATTACCTGTTTTGAGCTAACATAAGTATACTTCTATGTCTTTTCGTCTGGAATATTAATTCTATAGCTTCTTCAAGTATCAATTGGTATCCTAAGCATCCTACCTCTCCCGTAATCTGTGATGATTACGGAAGGAAAAGTTGCAAATGCTCTTGGAGGCAAGACAGCAAGGGCATGTGAAAATTGTTTAAAGAAAAGGGCACGATGGTTTTGTGCAGCTGATGATGCTTTTCTTTGCCAAGCTTGTGATATTTCTGTGCATTCAGCTAATCAGTTAGCAAGTCGACATGAAAGGGTTCGACTCGAAACAGCATCATTTAAGGCTACTGAGATCAAAGTTGATGAAAATTCTCCGCCAACCTGGCATCATGGGTTCACTCGTAAGGCTAGAACCCCGCGAAATACCAAGTCGTCACAGGTGCAAAAGCCTAAGGATGTTGAAAAGATGGCGAAAGAGAAGGTGAACTTTCTTCCCTTAGTTCCGGAGATTAGCGGTGATGAAACTTCTCCTGATGGAAGTGAAGAGCAGCTTCTTTTTTGTCGTGTTCCTGTTTTTGATCCTTTTGCTGCTGAACTCTGCCCTGAACTGAATGATGAAGTGCTAGACATAAAAGCTGAGGAAGGAGCTGAAAGTTTTACTGCTAATGAACTCGATGTTTTGCTTAACAATGACCATGATTTGGATATTCCTGAATTGACTGGTTCTGATGCTGAACTTGCTGAGTTTGCAGCTGACGTGGAGAATTTATTAGGCACAGGACCTGAAGAGGATTTGTGTGAAATTGAAGGCCTCGGATTGATGGAGTGTAAAGAAGAGGATGGTGTTGTAGATGTCAGTAGTTTTGAAGATAAAAGAGTGAAAATTGAGGATGAAGATGATCAAGAAGTACAAGCTGTTATAGCTTGTCATTTGGATCCAGCCTTGGACATGGCAAACCAGTCATTGAATTGGGATTTTGATTACTCTTCTAGAATGAATGGAGAAGAAGAGGAGGGGAAGGTGACAATTGAGACATCAGTAATGGATACTGAAAGCAAAGAAGAAGAAAGAAGGATGATGCTTTTGAAGCTCAACTATGAGGAAGTCATCACTGCTTGGGCTAGTCAAGGTTCTCCATGGGCTGATGGAACAAAGCCGGAGCTCAATCCTGATGATTGCTGGCCTGATTTCATGGTAATTAACACTCCTTAATTTTCTTTCAAAAATAATTATTCACGTTAATTACAAAAGGTTTGTTGATGTACTACTGCTTCACCATTTTTCTGTTGTTCTCTCTTTTTCTCCTTTTTGACAATTAAGAATAGTGGAGAAGAAAGATACTCACACCACACAAACATTAACATGATTCAACTGGAGCAGTTGACAGTCGCAAATTGCACATCACAATTCACAACACAAGCATCTTGTAGATTAGCTATTCGTACTTGATTATAAATTCGTGTTTGTATAAAATCTTTCAGGGTACTAGGGAACTTCAATATGCATATGCAACTAGCGGCGGCAGGATAGGCAGCCGCGATGAAGAAAGAGAAGCAAGAGTATTACGGTATAGGGAGAAGAGAAGGACAAGATTGTTCTCAAGGAAGATTCGATATGAAGTTAGAAAATTGAATGCAGAAAAGAGACCCAGAATGAAAGGTCGCTTTGTAAAGAGGACATCCTTTGCAGGGCCTTCTTTCCCTTACCTCATGAACAAATCATCATGAATTCATGATGCAAAAGTAGCTAGGACTAACGATGCACAACCAAACCAAGTTGCCATGTTTTGCAAGCAGTGGTAACTAGATTAAGTCAAGTCCTTGTTGACTATATTGTAATAAATGGAAGTGTTATGTGAATATATCCTTAGATATTCTGAAAGCTTCTATGGAAGTTTAGCAGCATACTTTTTCGGTTTACTATTTCCTCCTTAGTCCTTGAGCAAAACCACTTTCTTTTAGTAAAAAAGCTAGTAGGCTACTGCTGTAACATATTAACGTATATCTCTGAAGCAGAACTTGAGACTTAAATCCGAATAATATGTATTCATTTTGGCGTTACAGATATATAAACCATCCCATGCCATAGTTCATAGTTGTATAGACTGATGAATACAGAAGGGCTGCTGGTTTTACCATTACATTTTATAAAATTGTAACAATGTTAGCATAAGAATTTAAATGTGGATTTCTAGTACTCAACATTTAAACTAAGCTATGATTTTTCGGATTTCAAAATTGGTCCATGTTACGCATATGCAACATAGCACTTCATATCTATCCAGTATTTTGTCCACTTAGAAACGATGCAAAAAAATAATTCAATTTCACTGACAAAAGAATATCTTCTTGAACTTTTACATCAAGTTGGCAAGACTAATTCGGCGATCAACGAGAAAAGGATCCTCTTCCATTTCCACACCAAGTGGGCAACTATATAGTGCTACAAAGATAGTAAGATTCTCCAGTTAGCTTCGATTCCTTCAATCAAGCCAATGTCACTAGAAGAGCAACGATATTCTGCTTTCAAAGTATTAACCTCACATTTTGTGTGGTAAATCAGATTGGATTAAGTAACAATAATTTTTGCTTTAGCATTAAATTCGTAATTGTCTCTGCATGCTCAGTACATATCTAAAATGAAACGAAGGAAACCGAAAAAGAAAAGGTACTACTAATGATTTAAAAAAAAAACTCATTTGGAAGCTTTCATCTGAACTGTAAGCTTGATACTAATGCAACGTTGAGCTCAAATCTAAAGACGGAGACCCTTTACAATTTCTTTTACCTCAACTCAAGAAAAGTACGGAAAGTTTTCATGCAGGATATTCTCAAAATAGAATGTGTGTAGAATTTTACATTTCGAGAGCGACAAATCGCTGTTTTCTTTTAACTCCTAGTCTGTGTCCATCTACTTACGGGACCGCTGCACAAGTGTTCAATTCTGCAAATTGGCCATGTTCTTTCGCCTTCGTGGGCGGAAAATGTAAAGTTTAACTGCTCAATATTGGGTCCGGCCGGGGGCCGGGAAAGAGAGTTCAATTGTCAAGTGAGGTTAACCTTCGAGAAGGTACAATGATTATTCACTGCGGGGAGGTCCGAAACCCAGAGAAATGTTTCTTAAGCGGTCAGCTAGCTAAATCTTTTGACTGTTTTGTTCCTTGTCAATTGGCATTGAACCAGAAATTTTGACCTTCCTTCGCATTTACAGCTCAATATATAAGAAATATTATGGATAGTGTTACAGTAAGGCTTTGTAAAGTTACAGCAAGGCTTAGTATAAAACTATTTTCTTTTTTTAAACGGACTCATCGTATCATTTTCCGTTAATACGAGAATCCCTTGCAGACTTTTTCTTTCCGAATCTATTATTATTATTATTATTATTATTATTATTATTATTACACCGAGTGCATATAACTTTTTTGTTGAGATGAAAACATTGTTGTAAGGATTATAATTTAGTGTCTATTCACCACTTTATATCCTCTATTCAATTTAAATTCTATTTGGTATCTAATTGTATTCAATATCAAATTACATCGTATCATTTACAACGTAATTTTATATTATACATAATTGAATAAAAGAAATTATACTGCTGATCTGATGTCAGAGTCTTGATAAGAAAGTCTCGTGCCTTACTCTTCAACACGAAAGAAATTTAGCGCGACTTTGACTAAACGGACGGTGAGAAGTTATTGGACTTGGGCCTTAAGGCTGGAGCGTTCCAATAACTTTGGACTAGGGAGAATGCACGATTGTAACTCTTCCAGGTTAACGCCTATACTACATGATCAAGAAGTTGTGAGTTCTGAGCCCACTCCAAAACTTTGGGCCTTTAATACATGACGTGACTTAAAAAGGTCGGGCCAATTCTCGAAGTTTCTTACTAATGGTATATTTTCTTTCTTTAAATCCAAAGCGTATCCATCAACTGCAGACCAAATTTTTTGAAGTATTTTCAAAAAAATATTATTGTAGCAATTTTAAAGATTGTTCTCGAGAAATATATTTGTGAGATAAAAAGTTAATTGAAAAACGTGCTTAAAGTTTCTAAAAAAATTTTTTTTAATAAACATAAACAAACAAATGCAGCTTTGTAGGTTTGTTTTTTGTGTATAAATCAAAAAATAAATGCAAGGTCAAATACTCTCTGTCCCTAAAACTACGCATCCTTCATAATAAGTCTGCAGAATCATGATTTGTATTAAATTGCGCTACTAGAATATATGACTCCTCAAAGTCACTTGCAGTTTTGATGAAAACATTACAAGATATTATTTGCCTGATATGTGTATAAAATTGACAACAATATGGACCTAAGTTAGCAGACAAGAACAATTGCTTGATTCTTTTAAATATAATTTTAGCATGCATAAACCGGAAAAGTATTGAATGTATCATGTGCATTATCACATGGTGCATTAGAATCGTTAATCATATGGTGATGGTGAGCCACACTTTATAGTATTTGGTGATATATTTTTTGTTCTGGTGGTCCTAATACTCACTCTGCATAAACTAGCTGATTTCACTAAGTATAAAAAAGTGTAGTTCACCATAGAGATAAAGAAGATATTACGTTTCTACCAAAAGAAGAAGGAGAAGACCACACTTTATAGTATTTAGGTGATATATGGTTGGTTTTAGTGGTACTAATACTCACTCTGCATAAACTGGCTGATTTCACTAAGTATAACAAAGTGTAGTTCACCTTAGATATAAAGAAGATATTACGTTTCTAAGATGAAGAAGAAAAATAAAGGAAAGGGAGACTTAAGGGAAACATTGGAGAATCCGAATCCCAAAAGTTGATGGGACGACAAATACTAAATTCAGCAGCTGTATCATCAGGTCTCGAATTGTCACTCCCTGGAAACAAAAGTGCAGGACATTTTTGTCACCTTGGACACGGATTCCCCTTTAATAATGAGCCATATGGCACTTCAGGATGATAATTGATCATAGAAATAACCAAACTCTACTAACTGAAGAGGTTGAAAAGCAGCGTGTTTAACATAATATCATTTCATGAAAGTATTCGTTAATAACTTTAAAGTAACAAAGAACTAAAAAATCAAATATATTTAGCTCACATAAGATAGCATACATGATTGGTCCTAGGGATGCACAGATGATTGAGTTTCATTCATCCAAAAGAAGATTAACAGAATCATTGCCGTGCTATTCTTTTTAGGCTATGAACTGTTGCAGTTTGTCTTTTGCTTCTCTGACAACAGGAATGAAAGAAAGAATTGGGGAAAGAGGCCTTCAGGAATCTTAATAGTCTCGTTTCGTCTGTTCTTTTGTTGCTATTGTGAATTGTGATCTCATGTGAATAGAGTTGTACGACTAGATCTCGTCAAAGATTTCATGATTTTGTCGTGCTTCTAGCTCGTTCGGCTTTTAACGGATATCAGTTTCTATCTTCAAATCAATTACATAGTCAATTGATGACTAATGAACTTAAAGTCCAAGATACATTGACTATTTCTTGTGATATTAAGACTTATGAATTTACCACATTGGCTACACCAATTGTTGCGTTTCAATTCGATGAATCAATATGATAAATGCACGAACCAAATTTCGTGACAACATAGAGTGTAAGAAATAAAAATAACAAATTGAGTGATGCAAATTGATACTTGGTAGCCATGCACGTATTAGACCTAATCCCAATCAAATGTTTTTATTAATGTTATTGTTGTTGTTGGTTTTTAGCATTGCTACGAGAGTAACTGGATTTTTTGGAAAGAGGCTTGAGAAGGAAACAATATGAAACGTCATGATGATGTAAAGCTTGTCATCCCAAATGATACAAGAAATCATGCATGGCTTTTTTTGTCGCTTACTATGATGTGTGTGGCAGCCGTTGTCCAATTCACAGTAGAGGTGAAAACCCGTGCTTATATAAGAAAGCAGAGGGAAGGATTTATGGTCAAATTCTGGTTCTCTCATGGCAGATTGGAGATCAAATCATAGGTCTGTCTGATCATCATTAGTGCCAGAACGGAGCAGAAGAGGAGCTCCCTTCGGTTCAAGACTGAGGGCTGAGGAGCGGGTAGAGCTGCCATCTCATGCATTTGGTAATGCTTGATGCATAAATGAGGAGCAGAAATGTCAAGTTTAACCAATGCATGAGGTGGGAGCAACTCGTACCGCTCGCTTCGCCCACTCATTGGACTGAAGGGAGCTCCCATCGGATCATCTAATATTTCTCGAATCGAATCACCAATCCATGCATACTTTTTTTTTTTTTAAAAGATATGATCTCATTCTTTCCTTTCATGTTTGATGAATGTACTTTCTTCCGTTTTCTCTGAAAAAATTTTACTCGGCTGTTTAATTTAACAGGTCGTGGTGATGAAAAGAAGGATCAAACGAAGTAATGACGGCAAATTGCCAATGGAACAAGTGTACACCGCAGGAAGAACCTTGATGGCTCCAAAAAATGAAGCACACGTTCGACAATTATCTCCTCGTACGAGCTCCTGCTTGTTCGGTTCTTTGTACTTCTTCACGATTCCATACAAAATTCTGAACTCAAATGTTACGAATGCAGGAGTTTATTTCTTTAATTAACTGTATGTGTTGCAATTAAAATTTTGCAAACCGATATAGGCTTAAGGTTTGTGACAGAAAGTAACGCTCCAATTTCATCTCCAAGAACAGCTTCCTGTTCTTAAATATGATATTCTTTTTTCCCTGGCAATGTTTTTGCTAACTGAAACAAAAAAGAGATAATCGGTTCAAGAAAGGTCACAATTCCCTATATATTCACCAATAAACGCAGTTAGCTGTCAATCCACGAAAATTATACGCACATATATGACACAAAGCAGCTTAGGCAACACTATTTTTAGGCCCTGTTTGGAAAAGAACTAAGAATATAATAATCCAAAGCTAAAGATAATGCTTAATTCAGATACCAATCTACCTTATTTTGCAATTACAATTAAATTTCTTTCTTTTATTTCAATATAGAAACTAATCTGAGTGCAACATCATTTTCCTTCGTTTTATGTCTTAGACGTTCTTCCATGGATTCAAGGAATCAGTCGTGCTATTTGACATCTATTTCCAACGAAAATTAGAAATAGTCATCTTTTTCCCTTCACCAAATCAGAGATCCAATTCACATTTGACCAATTTTGATTGCAATCCATGTCCAGTTATCTACGACCTCGCAAATGTAATCATCCAATTGTCCTGCATTTTTTCCGATGCCTAGCAACTTTTCCCCACTTGCTCTCAAAATGTTACCACGTCTACACACTGTCCAACTAAAATAGCAGTCAATGACTGAAATAAGATCCATCTGATGCTCGTGAAAGTAAAAAAGAATGTTATTGTCAACAATAATTACCACTTACACTTCCTTATTCTAATTCTGGAAGCCATGCAAAGGCCCAATCACATAAAAACAACAATAGAAAGAAACAGGTAAATGCAACATTTATTGTTAGTCCCGAGATCAACTCATATCCAAGTCAGTTTAGTTTTCATAGGATTAGGAGAGGACAAAAAGTAACGCCAAAGCCATCAGACTGGCACTTACATACAAATCAAACGTAAAGATGCAACAACGTCTTAATGAAGCAAAAGAAAGTAACATCAACACCACCAAGCTGGTTGATCCGCAAGCCTCAACCTCTCTCAACTTTATACATCATTCTATAGGAAAGTCAATGACCTGCGGAAAACCAGAAAAATTCATTTTTATATTTCTGTGATCATTGATCCCCTAAGCAAAAGCATGAAATTAACAAAACATTTAATCTTTCAAAGCTGACAACATTTCTACCCTTATTTACTGTATGTTCATTTGTTAACTGTGTATACAAGATGAATCGTATTATTGAAGTAATATCAGCAATGTCAGTGCAGTATTAAAAAAAATTAAAAAAAAAAGTAGTTGATTTCATGCCAATTACTTAGAAAAAGCTATTATCCTACAATCTAAGGAAACCCATTGCCAAACGACCAAAAATATGATAGCAAAATCAAATGACCCTTACTTTTTGAACAAAAAACTTCTTCAAGTCACACATCAAGTCTTAAAGATTGTGAATGGTGCAAATATAGAAAGAGGAAAGGGAATAATCACGAGACAAGCAGTCTGGGCTATATGAGGCTAGAGATCACAGGACAACAAAGAACAGCACTAAAATGTTCAAGGGTCGGTGATACAATGCATGCCTGCAAATTTTACTAGCCCTTATATAGCACATGCACTTTGGATGGTTCAAAACTCAAAGGCTGTATACAATGAAATGTAAGCAATGATTTCAATTTCTGCAATTTCACCATAAACAAGCACATTTCATTCATTTAGTATGTTAAGCATGTTCCTGTCGAAGCTATAAACCTTTTACTTTGTCCTTTCAATGGATCACACGAGCAACATCTTTACACATTTAATTCAATACCAAAAGGCACGATCAAATTACTAGTCCCAATGACAAAAACCATCAGTTAGAAAGTTCAAACAACTATTCCATTATAAAATCACTTATGGTGATTATACAATCTAACTCTCATTTTAGTATATCTGAAACAACGCAGTTCCTTGTCTAGAGGTAGGTTCTGTTCTATTTGCTTGAAATAACTTTTATCAGTTGATCTGTAATGTTTCTACCAAGGCTTTTTATTCCACAGATCAAATGAATCAAATTAAATCATGCCTAAACAGTTAAAACTGTAGTCTGACTCAGCATTGCATATCGTTTAATGAGGGAGCTTCATTCACCAACAATTAGACTTCTTTGCCCAGGTTAGCTCACTCAATCTCCTTGAAACCGGTGGAACTTTAACAATTTTTAAATTCCACTAGGTTGAGTATCATAGTAAGATGAAAGACGCGGAATATATTTGATACAACATTTGAAGGAGTGGTTTCTAATTTAAGTAAATCAAGAAATGAATGAAAAGGCCTCTACATTCTAGACTTCTGGAGCCTAAGCAAGTGAACATGGATGGTTTCAACTAGGAACTAAGTTATCAGCTGAACCATAGAGCTTGAACAACCCAAAAACCAACTCAAAATTAAATTATTTGCAAAGACTAGGTTCATTTGCAGTTTTTATTTCTCAAAATATGCTCGCTTAGTAAGCATGTCTTTTAAGACCAGCGATTAGAATAGAAAAGAAAGTTCTGACAATATCTCAAGCAACTATATTGTGAAGAGTGGCAACACAAGAACGCTTCGGTAAAGCAGTGAAGGGCAAAGCCTGTGGATTAACTCCTTCTTTTCCGTGTAATTCCATTATATCATAATAATCTGTCCCATTGGCACGGGATTCCTGAGAACACATGAAAAATAAAATTTGCAATCTTATTAATGTTACTCCAGATAACACTTGTGAGCTTAGTTGTTAAACAGATTTTATTCACTGAAGCACCCAATCTTCTTCCCCAAAAATAGAAGCTACATATGCAAAGATGGTAAAAAAATAAGCAAAACAAAACTGCCTTCCATCTATGTTCTCAGACTTATCAATGACTTCTCATCACAACTGCCTAGTGAATAGATTCATCATCTACCAATAGACATCATATTCGTTTATAAGCAATTTTTTAGCTGGACATCTATAGCCTAGCAAAAATTGTTCGATACTTCAGAGCTAATTTTCATATAGTACAAAAATGACTAAAATGGAGAAAAAAAGCCATCTTTTGTTATCGAACTTCCACCAATGAATTCAACAAGATTCCATCTTGATTATATATAGAGAATATAATAACACTATAATCAACCAAAAATTGAGCATTTAACAAAATCCTATAAAAAGCACAAACATTCACAACAAACTTGATCCAATTAATAGTGACCCAAATCTAAAAAGAACCCATTAAAAAGCTCAACCAATACCTCAAATTATTCCAACCCCACGAATCACTCCGCCACTTCAGCCTCAACCTTAGGCCCTGTAATCCAAAAACATCAAAAATTAGAATACTCATTAAAGCAGTTAAAGGCTTGAGATACTAATATTTCAAGAAAAGTGTGGAAAATGTAGACCGTGGAGAGAAGAGGGGCGCTGGTCCTTCCCCCATCCAACGCCGCGAGTAGCATCAAGATACTGGTGGACGAGGTGGCGGCATTTCTGAAGATGATTGACACCTTCGACACGATAGCACCACTTGACTTTTTCACGGAGGATTTTGGCCTTTTCGATGTGGATCCATTTCTCTCGGACCAAGTGCTCCCTCATCTCCAGCATAGCCACCGGGTCTTTATACGGGTTTTCTTGGTCGAAGTCATCTGGAGCTCCTTCATCGAACACTACTCCCTTCTTCCTCCCCATTTTTTCTTCTTCTGCTTTGCTTTTTCCTTTTTTCCCCTTTTTTTTTCTGAAAAAAGATGAAACGAGTGAGGTTGGAACTGAAGTGAAGAGAGCAGATGTTGAGCCACGTGGGATTGAAAGTGGCCGATTGATGAACTGGTGGATCATAATGTCAATTTAGTTGATGTGTGAAACCCAAGACCGAATTACACTACCTCTTAAGAAAGGGCCTAAAGCCCAGCCCACAAAACTTTCTAGATAAAAACAACACAGGGAAAAAGTTACTGTTCCAAGGCCCATTTCAAATAGAAAAAGAAAGAGAATTGTCCAAAAAGTTAAAAAAAAAAAAAAAAAAAGTTCCAAAGATGATCAAGGAGTTAGAGAGTTAAAGGCGATTCAATAAACTTGTAGATGTCCAGGGAAGAGTATAAGATACACCACTTGCATTGTCTCGTGATATACTAGAACTAATAATTTATCGTCATGTGAAGATAGTGGATCATATCTTATATTATTTGGCGATATATGATTAGTTTTAATGCACCACGTAACACGTCACGTGACCACTTGCATTGTCTCGTGGTGTACTAGAACTAATAATTTATCGTCATGTGAAGATAGTGGATCATATCTTATATTATTTGGCGATGTATGATTAGTTTTAATGCACCACGTAACACGTCACGTGACGCGCACGTAGTGCACGCAATACTCACACAGATGTTTAAGGCCTTATGATCTATATATGTTATGAGTGCTCTGTCATTTTTTCCACAAGGAGTGCTACCTGATTTTTGCATTGTTCAATTGCGCTTAAAAGCCTTTTAGAGTATGCAAATTTGGTGAAATTTGACCACCAAAAAACATGTTTAACTCTTTCATGTGTCAATAAATAATTATCCTCCATGTAGATTACGCTTTTTGCTATTAGTTAACTAATATCTCACAGCTTGCAAATCCCTACTACAAAAAGAAAAGATTAAAAAAAAAAGAAAATAATAAAAGGGATAACATCCAGTCAAAAATTGCTTGGAGTCATCCAATTTTTTCCCTGTATTTATCCTCGGAAAATGTACATCCACAACAAGAAGGTAACTTTGCTCAAGTTTTACACCCCCTCAACGCCCAAAATAAGCACCAAAGACCCCCAAAATTAGAAGCCCTTTTCACAATTTACTACCCAAAAACAGAGACAAAGATAACAGAGATATTTGCATGTGAGCTGCCAAAACTGATCTCTAACTCTTCTAGACTTAATTAAGCTCACATTGACGAGCCATCAAGCACCAATCCCATCTTACAACTACTATCATCTGAGCCGTTGATTCCTCCATCGGATCCAACTGGCCCCACTTTCTGCTGCTGCCTACTTAGAACAGGCTCAAAGCCAAGAGTCAGCTCCAACTCAACATCACTCCCATCGGCTGGCTCATCTGGCTTAAGCAGGGACGCCTCCACAGTCTCCACTGAATCACTGTCAGCTTCCCCACTCTCTCCGCCCCGACTCGGCGGCTCCCGGTGTTGACTCAAACCCGAGTCGCGGCTCGGCGAACCCAAAACTTCCTCTTTATGAGACCAGCTCCACATGACCCGGGCCGCGTTATCGACATCCGGCGACTCAACCCTTCCTTTCGGCTTCACCCCGGCTCTCTTGAAACTACCCTTAGTCTTAACCTTGTGTAGATCTCTTGCAGCTGAAGCAGCCGAGTTCTCGTGTTTCGACACGTGACGGATGTCGCCAGCCTTGAGAGGTGGGCTCATGGTGGAAGCAGCCGAGTCAGCTGAAACTTGCGAGATTGGCGAGCCACTAAGCACGGCTTCAACAGCAGCTTGACATAGATGCCAATTTCCAGACCATAGTAAGCCAGTCGCGCCATATATCGGATTCACAATTCGCCCACATGCCTCGTATAACAAAGATCTAAATATCCCTACAAAAATCAAACGTAGGCGAAGAAAAAATTAGCCAAAGCCCAAAACCAAAAAATTGGATTATCAATAAAAAAAAAAATCATAAATCACAAACACTATAACCATCTTATTTTTAGTATAATGGAAAATTCTAATAGGGATTTTTTTTTTTAAGTACTATAGTTTTATCATAGTCGCAGATTCAGAAATTAAGGAAAGGGGCGGAAGTTTGCATTTTACAAACGTAGGACTTGGGAAACTACTACAACATTAATTAGATATCTTTAAGGATTGTGGCGACAAATACACATGTGCAAGACTAGTGAAGGAAACAAAAAAAAAAATTTGGGTCTTGTAAATGAATGGTTAAATGGGCCAAAAGGATAGGATGAGTACCGGGACGGAGGTGATCAGGGCCAGAATTAATGAGGTTGAGGAGGCCAGCGCGGCCGTAGAATTTGGCAAGGAAAAGGGTGGCGTTGGCCTGGGCTTCAGGGGACTTGATCCAATGAAGGCAGGGTTTGATGCTGCATTTCTCACTACAACCTTTCCGGAGGACCCGGCATCCATTGCAGCTCATCCGCATGGCTACCGTTTCAGTGCGTGATTTTGGTGTGGGAAATTTTTAATGGAAGAGGGACTAAAGAAAAGAAAATGGGTTTAGGAGAATATGAGAAGGGTTTTATTTATTTATTTATTTATTTATTTTATGGGTATTATTTCGTGGGCGCCAGCAAGTGGTTTCTGAGGAAGAGGAAATGGTTTTGGTGTTTAGGGGGGAGAAGTGTATTCTATATTTGCTGGTTTCCATTATTCAGGGAGAAGTAGTCTGCTTTATAGTGAATTTACCATTCTGCCGTTGTCATTTTTAGTACGCGTATTCAGTCATTTGCCCGATGCAGTGTCTAAAGCTGTTACCCTTCCCACAACTTTCTTGTAGCAAGGTAAAAGGAGTGACATTTTGTTACTTGATCAATTAATCAAGTATTGATTCAATTGTATAGAAAATTACTATATCATTTTTTTTTATGTAATACACTCAAAATGAAAAAGAATAATTAAAAATATATATAAATGATATTTCATATTATCATTTTAAATAATAGGTTATCAAAATACGTTTATTGTATTAGCGTTTTAATAATTGCGTAAATATTTATCTAGTCCTACAAACATTGGCATGTGATATGACCTGGGGAAAATTGAAGATTAACTTGTAAATCAAATGAGATTGGATTTGTCAAAATCGATTTGAATCCATATATGATTATAAATTAGATTATGATCTAAAATTTGGATCTACTAATTTACAAACTAGACACGGTTTAAATCCTTTGATTTACTAATTTAAAACTAACCATGGTTTTAATCTTTTCTTTATCTTCTACATCTTAATTAGAGCTGTAAACGAGCCGAGCCGAGCCGAGTCGAGCCGAGTATTGCCGATTCGAACTTGTGCTCGTTTAATAAACGAGCTCAAATTTGTATTCGAGTTCAATTTGTTTAGTTATACAAACGAGCCAAACTCGAACTTTTATGAGCCAAGTCGAACTTTGTTCGCGAACAACTCGGTTCAAATAAGTGTAAAAGTTTTATTTGAGCTGAGCCGAGCCGAGTATTTCATGCTTGAACTCTTGTTCGTTTATTAAACGAGCGTGCTCAAACTCACCCGTTTAATAAACGAGTTAAAATTTGTATTCGAACTTGACTCGTTTAGCTTTCCGAACGAAACGAACTCGAGCTTTCACGAGCCGAGCCGAGTCGAGCTGTGTTCGCAAACAACTCGGTTCATTTACAGCTCTAATCTTAATGACCAACTAAATCCTATTTTATCCAGATTTTTACTGCCATGGGATAAATGGTGTTTTTCAATTGCGTTGTCTTTTCCTACTTATTTTACTTCGTGAGCAACAAGATTAACTTGGAAAAATTGAAGTATCATTCTGTCAAGCATCACAAATTTTTGGTGGCAGGAAGGTAATTTACCTGTATATCAAGGGCTGACAAATATTGCCTTGCCATGCAAGTGGTTCCAAAACCACGAAACCCTTAGAGAGAACACGTGTTAACACGTCAGTTTTCAGGTCATGGCGGCTCGCCACATAATCTTGGAACTTTCGTCTAAATTCCACGCGCTATGTTCGCATTGGCAATTAAACTATTTTTTTTTTATTGCGATTTACATTTCAGGTGGCCTAAGAGGGTTTCGAATTGAAAACAATAGTTGTTGTTTAGTAAATGATTTTGGATTTAGGAATTGGAATGAAACTTAAAATTTTTTAGTTTTATTAGATTCAATCAAATTAGTGAGTTTTGGTGAAAAACCAGAAAGGATGTCCATGCTTGCGGATTATCTGGATGTTTGCATAAACTATCCGAACGTCTAGAAATACGCACACATCAATTTTAGACATATGTAGACGTCCGCATTCCTCGTTCACACTGTCAACTGGACGTCCGCATTGCAGTTGCTCATATAGTTGAATAGATATGATCTCAATTCTTAACAAATCATCTCATTTCGAGTACTGAACGAAACACATATATTAAAATCGATAACTTTCTTCCAAACCTAATAATTCCGAATCTAATTTTTAAGTGCGAACCAAACGCCATCTTAATGTAAAATTAAATTTAACACGATCAATTTGTTTTATTATTTCATAATTTTTTTCTTTTAAAAAAAGGTACAATAATTCCAATCCATCATGGACAATATGTGATGTGGGAGAGAAAAACAACCCCATGTAGGAGACATTTTTTCATGAATTTGGTCAATACATTGATTGGTGAGGAAAAAGGGCAGAAGTAGGCGCGTGGCGAAGGAAATGGGAAGCGAAAGTGACGGACAACTCCCGGTTTTGTGGAATCCGTACACTGGTTTTATGGGCCTGTGGGCGCCCTTTGGACTGGGCCTGTGGTTTTCTCGTCCGTGCTTATCCTAAATTCCTGGAGCTGACTCACTTTTCTTCTCTTGCCTCAATTTTCCTTGTTTCCACTTCAATCACTTTCCATATCAATTTCCTTTCCATTTCTTCGTATTTTCCCTGTAGAATTTCGTGTAGTACTTGACTCTTGACACGTTAAATCTTTTGACCAATTTCTTTTTTAGTGTTCAATTGTAACGTAAAGTTACATTATTTCAACAACTGTGAAACGATGCAAAATTACATTGTGGTATGACGAGATTTTATTTTAAACATAGTTCGATACTGAATAAATTAGATAGATAATTTGAATTGGACTCTTGAATAATGAAAAATTAAAATACTAATATGATGTACATTTTGAGAACTAGTGATAAGTTTTTTAGTTAAATTATAAGTTTTATTAAATAAGTGGTACAATTGTGAATAATTAAGTCTTAGTCCATATTTAATATCTCGTAGTCAATTGCGTAATTTAATCTATTAGAACCAGTCAGCAATGAAATTATGAAATCACTATCTACTATACAAAAAAAATTTCAAAGTACATAGATTTACATAATCCAAGCTATTAGTACAGCTAGCAAAGAGAATCTTTGTTATGACTTCTTTTATGACCCCCACTAGTATGGATAATAATAACTAAAATGGCCAATCGGTTGGTCTTATAAGGTATGAAGCCATTGGAACCCAGCATAACATATACATTTGTGTTTGGTTCTCTTTATTTTAATAATACAGTAATTCTTGTTGAAATTGACCCTTAAACAGGACAAATTCAATATATATATATATATATATATATATATATATATTATGGGTTGGGTCAGTGGTGCTATAATTTAGATAATGATGTCGATAGGATTGTTCTTTTAGAAAGTAAATAAATCTTGATGAGGTTGTTTACTATCAATTTTCATTTGTGTTGGTATAATTCTTTCATTATCTTTTAAAGGCAATAATGATCCATTAGATCCTTCTAGGATAAATCTACTATTTATTCTTTCTTTGATTAAAAAATATAGTAAAATCTTAATCTTTTACCTTAAGGCTCAGCAGTGATTTATTTTTATTGTTTTGAAATTCTATTCTATTACAAGGAGGGTCTTTGGAAAAGGAATAACTGAATTGGGGGCCAACTGTTGCTTCTATACTATGCCTACATGTTGCTACTCTTGTGTGCCTACATGTAAGAATTGAAACCTCGACTACTATAAAGAAGTCATAAAACTCTAACCACTGACTCACTATTCGTTACCAACAATTATGATGCAGGTATACAATGAAGTATAGAGCGATGTCTTGTAAATAGTTGCGCAGTGCTAGAAGGTAATGCTTCTCAATAAGTGTGAAAAGAACCATATTAATCAATGTAATAGATTTTCTATATATTTAACATAATGAATTGGATTTCACACAACTGAAATAATGTAAAAATGTGAATTCAGATGTACTATCACGCTATTTCACAGAAAACTATATATTTTAATTTTGATTTGAATATTAAAAATTAGCACATTGACAAACATATATAACAATTTTTAAAACTGTTTCATTTGGATAGTTGTTTTTGGGGTGTTTACGTGTTTGGAGTTTACAGGTTATATAAAAATATAAATCTCAAATAAGGTGAACTAAGGGCATCCACAATGGATTGTACTCTTTGGAGTGTAATCTATATATCACATCATAAATTTACCAAACCCACTTTTACTGCACTACCAGTCATTAATGGATTACATCATATAAAGTATAATAACGTGGACCCATAATTGCATGTTTATTTTAATAATTCACAACATATATCCCATATATAAATAAAATTATTTTGTTAAAAATAATTTCATTATTTGTGGAAAATAATTTATTGGCTTTAATTGAATTATTCACTTTCTTTTTTTTTTAATTTTTAAAAAATATTATTATTAATTTTCTAATTTAATAATATTTTTCCCTAAACCTCAAAAATAATTTGGGTAATTTTGGTGGTTTTAATTTTGCGAAGAGGATAATTTTCCATAGATTTTTTTTAGAACTATTAAAATCCTCATCCATAATGAGAAAATATTGAAACTTTAGAAGATTGGATAAGAGATTGAAGAAAATAAGGTGAAGTAGGAGAAATGATGCAGTAGGAGATGGAGTAGGGATTGAAGAAAATAAATATAGTAGGAGTAAATTGAATTTGATAAATGATGGAATAGGATGACCTATTCTTCACCTCTTTTATTTTCATTATGCATGTAATGAATATGACACGTATAATTATAATGAAGATGAAACTCTTCACCCTCCGTTACACCCCAATGTGGATGCTCTAAGGCATTGGTCAAGTTAAGTTCAGCTCATCTTGAACACTTTGAAACGAATTTTAGCCCACTCCAATCTCAGGCTGTATTGTTCAATTCAGTTAGATGGGCCCACTTGAGGCTAGCATAAAATAGGAGACGTGAAGCCCCGGTTAGCTTTGACTACGCAGGGCGGGCTAAGTTATCACAACTGATCGGCCTGGGTTTAATTTACTATAAAGTTTTTTTTTTCTCCGGTTACCCAAAAAAGAAAAAAGAAAAATCAAAATGTTAAGGCAAATAAAACATATTCTATAGACCAAATAATAAGTAAATAAACAAAATATAAAATTTCATTAAAATTCAATCTAGTATAGCAAAAACTGTAAAACAATTATGATATTTTGTAAACTGAATGCAAACTATTTCGTGCCAAAAAAAAAAAAAAAAGAATCACACACTTTGTCGCCCTGAATTCTTTATGCACTTTTATGCCATCTCTAAAGTAAATATGACTGCAGTCCCATAAAAAAAAAAAAAAAAAGAAGGAGAGAAAGCACTAGCTTTAGCATTATTTTTTTTTTGGCAAATAGTTAACAATATTCGATTCTACTTCTAACATATTCTAAGGATAGAAGCCAATTGAATCCTGAGGGAATCGATAGAGACTGAACTACTATCGGACCAAACGAATACATTATGCACTTATTTGAATTTTTGATAGGAGGTAGGATTTGAATTCCTGACTTCTCACCTCACTTAGCTTTTAAAGACTTTGTGGTGCCAACCAAACTAAGCTGGATTGGTTCACTAGCTTTAACATTATATTGACCACGAAATTGCCCAACAGAGAATTCTGATCTCTCTCTTCCTACTCCCTAGCCGAATTATACGCATCTTTTCCTTTTCATTTTTTTATTAGTTGCCTAGATATATCATATATTTATCTCTGTGTATAATCGATTTTGCCTATATACAAAATATAAATAAAAAATCAGGAATGATAAATTCAACCTCAAAATATAAATTCACTAGTGAAAGATGTTATTTTGGGAGTGAATTTGTCATTTTCCAAAAATAATTGCATTATTACTTCTTTTTTTAAGAAAAGGAAATTGAAAAGAAAAAGGCACGAGGTCAAACTATTCTCAATGGTGACCTCACCTGAGACATGAGAGTTTGAGACTATTGATCTCCTAAATAGACGGAAAACAGACAGGTTGTTCACCTTACATAGAAGACCAGGAGTTGAAGAAGACTCAACCAAGTGCCAAGAATTTTCCCTTACCAATAATTAAACACCCCAGAAAACAAAAGCAAGTAACAACAATTAATAATTGATAGCTAAAGCAAAAAAAAAAAAAAAAAAAAAAAAAAACCATTAGCGGGTTGTGACCTTTTCTGGCTTACTTGCTGACGTTTAAGCCTCTACATTTTCTCACAGGTTCGTTCCTTCTCCTTCGTATTCTTTCTTAACATTTAAGGATTGACCCTTTAGTACAACGTAACATATTCTTGATTGGCATCATGCTCTTAATTATCCTTGATTGAAAATCATAATAATTGATTGAACTTAACGCCTTTTTTTAATTGTTTCATGGTCTGCATGTGATCAAGAATGATTGCATGTTAACCCAACATTGCATATTGTAAGCTTGTGATTGTTAGTGGGATGATAGAGTTGCATATTTATTGCATGTTGCATGCGTGATTTGTTGAAATTCTGAAGCCCAGTTTTTATTTGACTTGATATTAAGATTTTTGCTATAAACTTGAATGATGGGGTTGTTTGAAACTAGGGTAGGGGGAGGAATTTCTTTTTTAACTGTTTTGTTTATATACGAACATCCCACATCTATATTTCTGATATTCTGTTTGATGATGGGAAATTATGTATGGTGATCAAATATGGATATAACTTCAAATGTTTATTCTAAATAGTGCATTGCGTTAAATGAGAACAATCTATCTATGCTACTGCTACAGGCTCTGGCGTTCATTGTCAAGCAGACATCGAGGAAGATTCAACTGATTGTTTCTTTGTTCATTTGCTGAGTGACCGAATTGCAGGTAGTCTGCAAAGCATTGCTATAAAAGTTAATTACTTTTTCTACACTGTTGTGTAAATATACTTCTACGATATAATGGGATTGCTACTCAGAAAAAGGTGATTTTAGTTGGGAGATAGAACTAGCTTATTGAGATCGAAGCAAACTTGATGTATTAATGGGAAGATGGAAAGACGAACACTGAGTGGTAGAGAACCTTATAGCATAGCATTGCTGTCATCTAGGCCAATCAGAAGCTATGATTACACGTTGTTTTTTTGTCTGCTTTTGCAGGAGTTTTCATTTATACATAGAGACCATGTGAGGAAAGCTGAATGTTCATCCCAAAATTAGTTTCTCTCTTCATTTTAAGTATGAGGTCCTCAGTTATATCCAATTTATTTGAAAACTACATGGAATTATCCAAATAAGTCAATTACCTGAAAGATGGCATTATAGTTTATACAGATTGTTGTTTTGATTTTTCGATTGTTTCTGAAAAATTGATGAGAGGAAATATATGTTATCATATCAGTTTGCCAATCTGTATTTGTTTATATCTGAAAGAGATGATGTTGAATCTATTTTATGCATAAAGTATCAAAAAGTTGAAGACTACCTTTCTAATTTTTGTGGCAAATGACTTACTCTATTTCTTAAGTGCCTGGATTTGCAAATGACCATGGGTAGTAAAGAAGAAATAGTCCAGGATATTTACATTTAAAGAGCTGCTTAGATACTGCAGCTTTGATTGGGTAGTAAACAACTAATCCAGAATATTTGGAGAGCTGCTCTGATAATGCAGCTTTGATTTTGTCTTACTTACTGAAACATGACTTCCAAGAAACTCTTTTTACTGCAGCAGTAAGTAGCAAGATCGTACGTGCTTGTAATTAAAACCTTATGTCAAGCTTTCCGGTCATATGTTACTGTAGAAACTCCAGCATAACCTTCTTATGAACAGATAGAATTCAGTTACCATGGCAGTAATTCCTTCTTTTTGTTGTTTGTAGACATAATTACATTCCAAGAAACTAATACGTCTTTCAGAAAGTTCTCATGATTCTTGTGAAATTTGATATCTTACGGCATTAGAAAATATGCTTCTCCTATGTTCTTTCTCACCATCTCATGGGAAGTAATGCTCGTTTTCTTACATGGTTACATCATGTCATAGTTGAGATCTGAACAAGGACAGGAACCCTGGCTTGCTGTCCTAAATTCCTTAAGGAAGCGAAGGACTATGATAGACTCAACAACGCAACCATGTCTTTCAATGGTGACGTTTTTGAACCCATGTCAAAGAGTGATGGTAAGGCTGAAGTTGCATGCCTTTCTCTTTTTTCACAAACTGTTCCTGCCTCGATGTTTTCTGTCCTAAATCTGTTTCCCTTTTCGGTTCCACAGCTAAGCAGAAGGCTATTTTGGTGGAATGGTTGAACAGTCTTCTCCCTGATTTAAGTTTGCCGATAAATGCTTCAGATGAAGAATTACGAGCATTCTTCATTGATGGCACAGTCTTATGTCAATTGTTAAACAAATTAAGACCTGGTTCTGTGACAGAGGTGGTTCCTTGTCATTTTTTCATCTGCAAAATTGCAACAAGTGTTTATGGTTTAATAATAATCTTAATTGGCTGTTATGTTATGGTGCTACTTTTCAGTCTTCAGAATCACGGTCAGAGAATGTTAAAAGGTTTTTGTCAGCAGTGGATCAAATGCGGTTACCCACATTTCAGTTATCAGACCTGGAAACGGTAAACAAATCTCACTAGTAGTTCATTGACGGAAAAACTTATAATGTGATTTCTACCTGGTAACTCTTATATTCATAAAATCTGCTTCTTGCTCTTCAGCCTTCTTTTTGTCTCTTTTTGATGTTCAATACTTTTAAATACTACAGGGGTCCATGAAACTTGTGTTAGAGTGTCTTTTAACTCTTAGAGCACACTTTATGTATCGTCATTCTGACATGCATCCAATCAATCAATTTGGAAGTGATGGAAGTATAAGATGGAAGCTATTAGGAGACTGTTTTCGCAATGGTCGTGGTTTTCACAAGGATTCTTCATTTGAAGGTGCATTGCGCAGTCCAGTGATGGCAGGTATGATTGTTATTTTTTACTTTACTCAGAATCATGAAGAAGGATTCAGTTTTGAAGATAAGAAACAAACCACGGTCATGTTTTTTGCTTGTGCAATCATGACAAGATCAGTAGATACAGACCTAGTGTCTTGTTCTCCTTCGTTCTATACAAATTATTTCTTTTGTTTCTTCAG
Organism: Mitragyna speciosa; assembly: GCA_024721245.1. Classification (NCBI taxonomy): domain Eukaryota; kingdom Viridiplantae; phylum Streptophyta; class Magnoliopsida; order Gentianales; family Rubiaceae; genus Mitragyna; species Mitragyna speciosa. The sequence continues at coordinate 4,382,476 of CM045566.1, read as the reverse complement.
AGCCATCAGATGCACTAATGCATCATACTGGGCATAAGTTCCATGATGTATTTCAGCTGAAACATGGACGTTATGCAGATCTCCCTGCTTCAAAAATTTCAGAGATGATGAAATCAAACAGTTTGGATGTACATCCTTTGACTTTTCTTGTGTGAATTTCTGGACTTGATCTTAGAGACTTCTCACTATTGATGCGTTTTGGGATTCTTCAATTAATTTCTGTCTCCGTTCTGTACAGAACGCCCCAATTCAGTCACTTTTAAGCGTTGCGAATGGAATTGTAGATGAAAGCATTGAGCGGAAAAATGGCGAGATACCTCATGTATGACGGAGTTACAATCCCGATCAGTTCAAGCGTTATGATCCGTTTTGCATGTACATGATAAAAACATAAGATCTAAATTATTTTATGGCTTCCCCTTTGACAGCGAGTGGCATGCCTATTGAGAAAAGTTGTGCAAGAGATTGAGCGCCGGATGTCTACTCAATCAGAACGCTTGAGAACTGTATTGACTTGTGCACCCCTTTTTTGTTAGACAGATCTTAATAATTAACTGATATACTCTAATTATCATCACTTGCCTGCAGCAAAACAATCTTTTCAAGGCTCGTGAGGAGAAGTACCAGTCTAGGATTAAAGTACTTGAAGCCCTTGCAGCTGGGACTAGTGAAGAGACACAGGTACTAGTATAGCAATCCCAAATTTTTATGGAAATTTGGTCCTTCATTTACTAGATTCCCTTTGCTGCAGATTGTTTTGAACAAGGTCCAGCATATTAAGGTACATTGTCCAGTTTTGTGGTTTCGTGTCGTACTTTTCTCTCCTTTTAATTGCTATCTGATTTTTTTTTGATTCACGTGTGAGAGCCTGTTTCTGTTAGATCTCAGTTTCCTTAAGCAGCAAACCATGCTATCACTCATTTTGTTCTTGTCTTTGGCGTTTTAATGCTTGTTGTTTAGCTATCTCTGCACTTTACGAGGAAAAATCTCCTCCTCCTATGTATATTAGAGAAAAGCATATTTTCTCTTGTACTGTGACTTATGTCATAGTTGAAATGACTTTTTCCCTCCATAAGAAACACTTTTTCTATTCTAAAATGGTTCACTATTCCTTTCAAACTAGAATGAGCAGAGCAAAATAGAAGAAAAAAAGAAGGTTGAGGAGCAGGATGCTGCTAGACTGACAAAAGAGAAGGATGATTACAATCATGAAATTGCAGCTTTGAAGCAAGAGCTAGAAATAACCAGGAAAGCCAAAGAAGAGAACTGCTTACAAATGGAAAGAGAAGCTAGAGAAGCACAACAAGAGCTGGAGGAGAGGTTGAGGGAAGCTATGAACCGTCTAACAGAGTCAAGAAATAGAGTGAAGGAACTTGAGGCACTTTCTGAATCAAAATCTAAGGGATGGAGCAAGAAAGAGCACATACACCACATATTTACAGAATTCCAACTCGGTGCACTGCGTGTATGCCTTAAATTATGTTATTTATCCTCTCTCTTTCCTTTCAATTATGTGCATGATGTTTAATCTAAATGAATGTGAATCTCCAGGAACTCAGGTTTGCTTCGCACTCAATCAAGCAAGAGATTCTGAAAACACAGAAAAGCTACACAGAGGAATTTAATAGCTTAGGTCACTTTTAAAACACTTCACTAGTTTCTACTTAAAGTAACATGTCACGTATTGATCTCATGATTAATATTTAACTCCAGGAATGAAGATCAAAGCACTACAAAATGCAGCTGAAAACTATTACGCAATCCTGGCTGAAAATCAAAAGCTACATAATGAGCTCCAAGAGCTAAAAGGTTCTATTTATTCATTACACAGTTTAAGTGATTAAGTACTTCATTCTTTAATCTATTTTCTTATGACAATCTTCTAATAGGAAATATCAGGGTGTATTGTCGTATAAGGCCATTTCTCCCAGGACAGAGAGAAAGAGAGACAATTGTTGAATATGTCGGTGAAAATGGGGAACTCATCATTGTAAATCCTGCAAAACAAGGAAAAGAAGGTCGTCGTTCATTCAAATTTAATAAGGTTTACTGTCAAGATGCAACACAAGGTTTTGGATTCTACTTCGTTTCTTTTATATGCTTTGCAGAACAGGTTTCTGCAGGGTTTGTTTTATTGACCATATTTCTTTTTATATTTTTGTTCTCTTATGAAAAACAAATAAATAAATTGACACTTCACTATTTATGAAAATTGGCAGTTGAAGTATTTTTGGATACGCAGCCCTTAATACAATCAGTTTTGGATGGATATAACGTGTGTATATTTGCTTATGGACAGACTGGTTCGGGAAAAACCTATACTATGGTATGAACTGTTAAAATCGATTTCTGTATACAGTTTACATATTGTGGTCTGGATTGCTGAACAGTCATATCTTTCTCAAGATGGGACCTGATGGAGCATCAGAAGAGGAATGGGGAGTTAACTACCGAGCCTTAAATGATCTGTTCCAAATTTCTCAGAACAGAGAGGGCACATTTTCTTATGAAATTTCTGTTCAAATGGTGGAAATATATAATGAACAAGTCCGTGATTTACTCCCAAGTGACGGCACTCAAAAGAGATATCCTTTTTCTATTCTAGAATACCTCATCCAGCTTTATAATGCACTCACCATTATACTGTTATGACCAAATTATAACTTGGTATTGAATCCTATATCGTGTTTTGTCCAAGTACATTTTCACAATGAAATTGAAGCATAACAATCGTATCACATCTACTGTATTTGGACACTCAATTTCTAACGCATCAATTTCTGGAGCTGAAGCCTGAGATTGCATCCTTTCTCATGTATAATTTTCTTGCATGAACAGTGTTTTCGAACTGTATCAAAACAATTACCTATTTTTTCCTTGATTTGCACACACTTGGGATCTTGTCCGCCTCCCAACCAAATGGCTTAGCAGTCCCGGATGCCAGCATGTACCCAGTCAATGCAACATCTGATGTGTTGCATCTGATGGATGTTGGACTAAAGAATAGGGCTAAAAGTTCCACTGCACTAAATGAAAGAAGCAGCCGATCACACAGGTTTTCTTGCCGTCATTTCAAAATCCTTTTAAACATTGTTCTCGTGCTATTGTTAAGAGATGATTTGGATGCAATTGGACAGCATTCTGAGTGTTCATGTTCGTGGGATAGATCAAAAAACTGGATCTTCTATGCAAAGTAGTCTTCATCTAGTAGATCTTGCAGGAAGTGAAAGAGTAGACCGCTCTGAGGTCACAGGTGATAGACTAAAGGAAGCTCAACACATAAACAAATCTCTATCAGCCCTTGGAGATGTTATCTCTGCTTTGGCACAAAAGAGTCCTCATATTCCTTACAGAAACAGCAAGCTCACTCAAGTCCTTCAGAGCTCATTGGGTAAATTGTATTTTATTAATCCCATATTGAGCCGCAAATATATCCAATTCACTGCTTTTGCTGTCTGTAAAGCTGCAAGGACATTTTACATATTTGTATTTTTTTTTATCTCTCCTGGTCTGTTGATGTACTTTCTTGCATGAAGTTTTGCAAATAATTTTACATTTAGGTATACATGCATGGATGTCACTTTGTTCAGGTTACCTTAGTCTCTTGAAGCCTAATTGTGCATTAGATCAAAATTTAATTGGGAAGTTTGACACTAAAGCTTACTATTTCATTGAGACTTATTTAGCATTTATACTCCTTGTTTCTAGTAACGAAAAAGAGCTCGGTATTCTCAAAGTGCATTCTATTTTTTGGTCTTGTATTTATTAGTTTTCCCAGAATATATCTTTCCACAACAATAACCTTACCCCCCCCCCCCCCCCCCCCGGGGCCCCAGTCCGGCCTCCAACTCCAAAAAATAAGATCCACATAGAACTAACCACCTTAGGACAGTCTTTGCATGCAACAGAATGTGTACAACTTGAAGCATAGGAAACATGTCGATGCATATTGTACTTTCATTTTATGGCATATTGGTTTTCGGATCATTTACCTTATTATAGAATTCTTAAAGAAAATCACCTGAACTGGCTTCTTAGAAATCATGTCAGGTATTTAAATTATATTAATCAACAGAAGAGAAGTGCATTACTTTTGTTTGTTCATTTTGTGATATAGGTGGAAATGCAAAGACTCTCATGTTTGTGCAACTTAACCCTGAAGTTAGTTCTCATTCTGAAAGTTTGAGTACTTTGAAATTTGCTGAACGGGTAGCTGGAGTTGAGCTAGGTGCTGCTAAAAGCAGCAAAGACAGCAGGGATGTTAGTGAATTGATGGACCAGGTGCTATTCCTTTTCTTCCATCCGATTTGTACATAAGTTGCGTTTTCCTTTCCTTTTGATGACTCTTCATGTTAATAAAACTAGTGCGTTAGTTAATGATTCAAATATTATACTTGTTCTGTCATTCCATGGAAATTGCATGAAAGAAGTGTCTACTCCAATATATTACTGACTCCATGATAGCATCCACGAAAGTCATATTGAAATAAAATCCTTTTTTTTTTCCAATTCTTTCCTTGGTCAATATTCAAGAAAATTGCTTGCAGAAATATAAATGTTGCGTTTTATAAGAGACGAGATGAAAAGCTGACTAAATACCACATGGCCAGTGTTTTACACATAGAGTGCGACTTCAAGATACTGACTAGTTTAACAGAATTTGAACTAGACCTTTATAGATTTGCATCATCTAATTTTTCTCCAGCCAAACGGGCCACTTTAATTTTTCTCCAGCCAAACAGGCCACTGGAATTTTTCTGCAACAACATAAATTAAACTTTTCTGAAGATTAAAGAGTAAGATTATGCTTGTGATTGTTATAGAAGCTGAAAGATAGGTATCTAAATAAAACTAACAATTAAAGCAAAAATGGTTGATTATATATGAAAACAAATGCCTTAATTATTGTGTAGAAGTTAAGAGAAAAAGAACTGCGCCAAAGCCCACACCTCTTAAGAAGGTGGATTTTCCAATATGTATTTAAAAAGGATCATTCTGAATAGAGAGTTAAATACAAAGGGAAATAAGAGATAGCAAGCTCCTTTTAAGACCTTAAATATATAAGGATCTTGATAACAGAAAATGGTGCAATTTGCTTCATTAGGTGATTGGGGAATGAAACTTGTATTTTTCTGAGCAGGATCCTGTATAAACCAGTCAAAGCTCAAAATTGATTTGCATTTCATAGTGAAATCTACTTGAATGTACTGGAAAGAAGGAATTTTATGTTCTGAAGCTCTGCACCTCATTTGTTACATTAGTTTTCTTATCTCAGTTAGCATCTTTTACGATTCGGTTTGGTTATGGTAAAATTCAAGAGCATAAAGCAAATGTGTCCTTCTGAGTGTTTTCAGCTGGTGCAGGTAGCATCCCTCAAAGATACAATTGCTAAGAAAGATGAGGAGATTGAGAGATTACAACTGCTTAAAGATCCCAAAAATGTTTACCCTGCTGCCAATAATGAGATACGTGGTATGAATCCATTGAGGTACGGGTCTTCCTCTCCAAGAAAAAGTCCAATAATTGGGACTCCTCAACGAAGCTTGAAATTATCTGGTGGAGAAGGCTCAGGACTAACAGAGAAAGCAGCTTCTGATCAAGATAACTCGGAGGGTAGTGACAAACATTCTATAGATAGTTGCTAACTGCATAATGATGATTTTAGATATCAAAAAAATCTCTCCAGCAATCCAAGAGTGCTGGAGGGAAAATAGATCAGAGCATTTCTGCAAATGCTGAGATCTTAGAATCCAGCAATGCAGATAATGTGAAAAGAGTGATTGATATATCTAATTATGGTGTTTCTCTGGGAACAGAAACTGATGGCTCGGTGGAAAGAGGTATTTTCTCTGAAGGAGCAAAGCAATTAGAGAATATAGATAAGTAAGTATGATTAACCGAACTGCCAGTGCTTCTGTCAGATATTTTCATAATAAATGAAGAATTGGCATGTTTCTATCGGCGATTTCTTTAATTTTAAACCAAACAATAGTTTGCTAGTCTTAATTCAATATATTTTAGATATTACTCATAACCTTCATGTGGAAGCTATTAGGTATAATAATCAGACGAAGTGTGCCTAAAGTTGCCCTTGGGAGAGTTGATGAAGGGTGTCAATATGCCTAGTATATCAGATAGTCTAACATTGGCATTTGAGATTAGAGCTCTTCTGTACCCCTTATTTTCAGAATCTTAATAATCAGTATATATTCAGAAGAACCTGCATTTCCTTACCCTTTATTGTTATCTTTTTTTGTACTTCCACAGGTATGTAAATTTCTGCCCATTGTTCAGGCATTTTAAACGAAACCAATTGCTTTCGTCTGACGAAAACTCTTGATGCTTTATTCATGTGCCATATGCTTCAATATGCTTCATACAACATTAATAGACCAAGCGCCTTTTACCTTCATGGATGTTTCACCAGAATTTATCTGCTAATATCAAAAAATGAACTTGTGATCTAGCCATTTAGCTAGATGCTCAGATATCACTCATTCATGATCTTAATTATTGCCTTGATATTGTGTTTGCAGGCTTAGAACATCACCTAGATCACCTAGAACCCCAGAGAGAACACCAAAGGATTCTCCTAAAGGTTCAACTGGTATGGACATTGTTGCCTTACAGATTTTATTACCGTAGTTTTTACAAGCATCATAAGAATCTTCTCTGATGTTCACTGGACTTTCATCGACTGATTTCAGGTCTGAGAAAATCACCCAGTGGAACCAATTTATCACCTAAACCTCCCAGAAGGTGGCAATGACAGGAATCATTTATTCTTTTTTGAATTTTCATTTAGACTCAAATGTACAGTCTATTTACTAGCTTTTAATTGCCAAAGGAGTATTTGGGATAGGTGTTTTCTGATGCCAGTTTTGCATCTTTTACACGGGGTTTTCGGTTTGCAAAGTTTAGTTTGTAACAGCAAATATTAGTTTTGCAACGTATGCAACAATAAATAGCAAAAAAGTAGATACATCAAACTTTTGTCCATTCATAGTAAGATTAAAATCATTCAGTTCTTACAAATTTTGTTTATCTGAGGTTCTTAAGATTTGCTACTAACTTCATCAAGAGAATGAAAGTACGTCCATCCTGACATTCAGCCTGAATGCAGGTTGCATAGTATGATTGATTTTCACACAAATACCTATACAAAATCAATACTAGTACATGAATTTGCTGGGTTGGATTCACAATTGAGTAGTCCGGATAAAATAAACCGGATTCTCTGTGTCCGGATAAACCAACATATATTTTGAAGACAATATATATATATATATATCTCTATGTATACGTATATGTATATGTACGTACGTACTTACTTTTCCAGTCGAGGTGAGGAAAAGTTAAGGTTATATTGGAATTAATTTACAATGGTTTGAACCCATGAGTTCGTTTATCAGACGAGAGCTAACATTGTTAGATGGACTCAAGGATCTAACAAGATGGTTAAATCTTGTGGTAAATTTAAACTTACCTGAGAGCATTCGCACAAAAATAACTTATTAACTAAGTGAGATAAGCTATTATGACTTTTAATATAAAAAAGAAATAATATACCATAGCAATAAAAACGATAATAGTATTCGCAAAACACATGATTAAGCAATCATATCATGAATACAAGATTTAGTGATACATTAGCATGGTTCGAATCTTAAATCTTTTCTTGAACCCCAAAGAAAAAAAAAAATGCAACTACTACTAGTACATTATACATTATATATTATCCCAATTAAAAAAAATTATTACAAGATAAAAAGAGGAATTACACTAAAATAAGGAGGTGTATGACGTGTGTATATATATGTTATATAACGTAGAACACTTGTTCTTGAGAAAATAAAATAAAACAAATAAGAGAATGGTCCTACATAAACAAACTCCAACTACGTGAATAGACCACTTGGACGGTGACTTTATTCGACTCAACCATTCCTTAGAAACTAGAAACTTTTGTATTTTCAAACTTCAAATTGATCTCAAGATGTTATGAAGTGCTATGGCTCTTAAATTTCTGAATCATACGTTGCATATACTTCTATTACAATCCGAAAGAAAGAGTGTCAACAAACATGAGAAAAAGTTATTCACAATTTCTAGATAGTTTACAAAATTAAGACGAGAGCAGAAAGTTAAAAAGAATAAAGAAAAAGCCAAAGTAGTGAAGTAGCTTATTATTGGCAACTAACACTCAACAGGTAATTAACTATAATAAAATTCATTTAAAAATAAAATAGTGGGTCAAAATTTTCTGCATGCTACCTCAAATTGCATGTTGTTGTTTAAATTTAGAAAAACAAACTTTATTTTTTTCTTTCTTTTGTTTTTCTGACTTATGAACTACATACTTCTTTGTTAGCCCCAGGGTGAAAATACACATGAAAGTGGAAGGACTGCCCCAGTAATTAGTTGGATGAGACGTGCTTACTGAACATTAGAATCTTAATCACAACTCTTAAGTGTTAATTAGCCATAGGGAAAAAATAGCATTTAGTGAGATCCTTTCATTATTCGAAAAGTACATGGTCCAAGTCCTAGACTAGACCACCTATACCCCAGCTGGATCCCCCCTTCTTTTAATCAGTGGTTTTGTCTGGGTATGGTAGTGGCCAACCACCAGCAACGCCAGCCTAGCTTTTAGACAGAAACTAGTCAGCATTGAAGACGTCCCAACCTTGACAAAAAAAAAAAATTGAAGACGTCCCAACCAAAAATACTAAACATTTAAACACAGTACCCCACTGTCTTAACCCCCAATCTTACAGAACATTACTAAAATTCAACTGAAAAAAACGTAAGATAACAAACAAAAGAAAACAAATCCCTCCACGTATCCTCCAATGTTTCCCTTCAGTCTATAAAAAAGAACATCTCCACTTGCATTTGGACAGTTTGGCATCTTCCAATCTCTTTTTCCACCTAACAAAAATCTTTGATACCCTTTGTGGGGTAATTGTTTAATCAACTCATAGACCATAGGAATTAGTAGTGGCGATAATAACGCCATAGAATGAGCTCACTAAAGTAGGCAAAATATACCGATCAAAAAAAAAAAGTAGGCAAAATATAATAAATTAGTCTACCAATTTCATTATAAAGGCAAAAGTTGACCAAGCAATAGTAGCTACCCTTCTATCCTCATTGATTAGCCAATAAAAAATTGTATATCAATAAGATGATGAGAATGGCAGTAGTACCACGTGATACCACATTTGATTTGTACAGAATATTAACAATTGTAACCATGCCCAAAACAATTAAGGGAAAAACAAAACATTTTCGAAAAGACCATCCTCTCATTGCCTTCGGATTACAATTACACTGAAGGACAAGAATGAAGGAATACTTTTTTTTATCTGTTACAGAAGTTGCTTCCTTCTTGGTCTCTTCTCTCTCTCTCTCAACACACTATCAAGAAAAGTAAATTACTTCAAAGCACCATCCATGGCCTAAAACCAAAAACCTAATAGTAGTAGTAGTAGTAGTAAGCAAAGAGAAGTATGAATTGCCATTATCTTCTCTTTGCCTTTTATTGTTCCTTTCTTAAATCAACTCTCTCTCATGATCAAAGATCAACCCTCAATACATATTCACATGCACTCTCCTTTTTTTAACCTCTATTTACAATAAACTATAACAAATTCTTGATCATCAATCTCTCTCCCTCTTTGCCAAATGGACTAAATACTCTTCCTCCTCTACAGCTGCTGTTGTTATTGTTACAATGTTATGTTGTGGGGTGATGGTGATGCTGCACCGAAATGGAGCTTGTTTAGGCCACCACAGCTGAAATGCTGCAATTTCCACGACAATTAAACCCTTCAATCCTCACTGGGGCTGGATTATTCCCACACTTAACGCGGCCAGATGATCCTCCACTGCCAGTTTTTCGCGATGAGGGTGAAGCTGATGGTCCCATTGAAGGGGATAGTGGATTCGTCATCTTGCCAATCCCAAACTGCTCATCTTGAACTAGAGGATTTGAATGCTCTAGCTGGTGGTGATCCATTAAAAAATGGTGGAGATGAAGCCACCTGAAAATTGGACTTCTCAGCTCCATAATTCCCCTACAAAATCAAATTTTGTAGATTAATACAAGGTTCAACAAAATTGCCTAACAAAACTGAATCCAGGACAGGATCCAAATTAAAATACTAGATTAATTTATTGTTATATAAAATTTGAACCATTTCATGCTCATTTAACATTCTTATTGTTAGTTAGACCAAAGATCTAACCTTTATGGTTCAAGATTCCCTATTGAAATTAGTCTACAAGGCTCAAATATTTAGTCAAACTAGTACACAAGGGCAATGCTTAAAGAAACAAAAGGAAATAAACGAACCCCTTTTCTACCTTTGTTGTTGCAAATGATTTTTCAGAAACAGAAGATAAAATTAGAAAAATATCAGCGAAAAGAAACAAAAATAAAAATACAAAATCGTAAGCAGAGAAATAGAAAAAAAAAAACCTTTGCAAGAATTATGTCCAGAAGCTCTGTTCCTGCCCTTGACTCGCAGCCTTCCATCTGTTGATTGCTATTAAATCGAAACAACAAATTAAAAAACAAATTTCCTGATAATTTAGTAAGGGGACAAAAAAGAAAAATTGAAAGAAAAAATTTATAAAAAAACATATTTAAAAAAAAAAAACATACTTAGCATGAAGAAATCTTGAAGTTCTGATATTTATAGGGTCATTAGTAACATGAACAATTCTACGAGGCTTAGGACAAACGACACCGTTTGGACAGGCAGCAATAGAAGAGTTAACAAAGGAGTCTCCTCCCCTCCTTATCTCTCCAACAAATCCCAATCCCACCAAGGCTGCCTTCTGCTGCTGATGATGTTGATATGCACACCTATTCATCTTTTCTTATTTTCTTCACAGATCCAAACCTATTAACAAACAAAATTCATGCAACCCACAAAAACAAAGTCATCTTCAGATCCAACCAACCCAAAGAAATGCAAGAAAATCATCAAAATAAACGGTAGTAATAACTAATAACAACGTTAATAGAAGACTTTTCTTTTTTCTTTTTTCTTTTTTTTTTGCATGGAAGAGGCACAAGTGAGATTGAAATATTAGTGGGGTTTAAAAGGTAGAGAGGGACGAACCTTGGTGGGGGTTGTGTGGTGGGAAGAGGGGAGGCCTGTGGAAGGAAACTGGAGAGAGAGGAGAAAGGCTAGGCTGAGAGAGAGAATAGGGAAGGGAGAAAAAAAGGAGAGTTTTTTGGTGGGACGAAAGAAGAGGGGGAACAGTTGTGCGTGGCTTGGCAATTCATAGGGGGAAAGGGCAGGAGAAGACAGACAATGGTGACGACAATTTGTGCTGGATTGGTACGGCAATTTTTGTGATTGTGTGATGCACGTGCACGTTTTGTGACTGAGCCTTCCCAACTTCTTTTTTTTTTTTGGGTGTACTACTGTGCCCAATGGATAGAATAGAGGTGGTAATAATTTCCGAGACTTAATAGGTATCTATCCTTAAATTTAATTTGGATGAAATAGTATAAAAAATATAAAATTGGGCATAATAAATGTGATTTACTTAGAACTTCTATGGCTGTGATAGTCTATTATTTAAACATTATTTAGATGATTCAAAAATAAAGTTTGAATATTTGATAATCAAATATTTATTAATTGACTTAAAAATGCAAGTATATCTCAATAATTTATTTATTTTACCATCAAAAGAGATTACTATTGAGTGTTGGATGGTATCAAAATGGGTATTAACTTATCCTAGTCAATATAGAACTGTTTGGGTGTAGCTTATATTCTATAATTCTAATTATGTCCCTGGCCAAATTCTACTCATCTCGCCATGGATACTGATCAAAAGAGACTCTAATTGTAAATTTTGTTAACGATATCTTATGATTTAATACTCATTTCCATCATTGGTTCGCTTAAAAATGGTTAATTTTCATGAAAAAAAATCATTTGAAGAGATATGGCTTGTAAGCACCATCCTAGTAATCTCGGTGTAAAATTCACTCTTTTCATCTATCGAGTAGACAAAGTAGAATTCCGTTAACGTCAAGTTCTAATTAGATAATCTATTAGTGATTAAAAAGCAGCTCTGATTGATGTTGCGACCCTTTTAAGCTCTTGAAAATCATGTTTTACTTAAATTCATCCTCCCTGATTAAGCATATTTAGATCGACCAAGATGATCATGTTGTCATCTTTGAATGAATCCTTCATTGTAGCATCAACTTGATACTAGTTGAGTGGTGGTAATCATTATGTTGAGACTAGACATGCACCAGATTGATCAAATATTGTGGTAACTAGAGAAGAAGGTACATGTTACAAGTTGCATAGCAGACAACTTCTTCCATTTCACAAATAAAAAGAAAGAATTCTCATAATGGCAAATCATGAGAGGGGGAGGAACAAAATATTACTTTTGTTATTTTCAAAGCATAGTGCCTATTGAGATTGGTAGATTCATGTAATATAATATGAAACTTTGAAGAGAAATTAGTTGTACTTTTAGTAGTTAAAGGATAAATATATGCTATTGTAACAAACCCTAGGTGAAGTTTGTGTCAATTTTCAGTTTATAAAATAAGGTATTCCTAATGGCATTAAAGAGAAGTATAACTGGTGATATTAAATAAAAGTGAACCAACAGAGCTCATTGGCTTTGTTTATTTTAGCAACCAATTGTACACTTTAGGCCAAGGGAGCGTTATATGGTGGTTGATTCTGCTCCAGAGTGAGAAAGACAAGCCAGATTTGCAGTTGAGGGGTCCTAATATAAAACACTAGTCATCTTTGCCTTTTTCCTTTGTTTGCTTTAGCATTGATTCCTCAGCAGGCCATTTTGATTTTGCCCACAACTTTTTAGCAACTACTAGAATTTCTAACCAGCAATCACCATTCAAATCCTCTCAAATTTTGGTCCTTTTTTTTTTTTTGGCTATCTCTACTCAATTATGTAGATGGTACATCTTCAATATAATTCAGGGCCTTGGTAAAATCTAAGGGGGAAAAGAATAGAGTGATAAAAGTCTGAGTGTAACATGACCAAAAGCAATCAAAGATCGATATTTTAGAGATCTACAATTGATTGATGACATGGTGGAGGATGAGAACCCAAACTGCTCCATACAAAACTACTACTTCCAAAGCCATCACTCATCACTTGGCCGTCATCCCCCACTCCCCAGTAGGATAAGGTCCAATAGTTAAATAAGCAAATTTATATCTTTGACCTATCACCAATTAAATTGCAGTGCACAAATATCAGTATTTTTATTAGTTATTGTCTAGTTCAAGTGGCTTAAACAAGTAGTATTTGGATTGAGGTTGATTTCAAATACTAAAATTTCTTGTTGACTGAGGACCAACCGGACAATTCAGTCTTTAATCCATCACAAACTCTTATTGATTAAATTTGTATTGTAAAACTTGATCTGATTTCATCTTTATGTTACTTTCAAAAACAGTCCAATAATGTAGTGATCTCATATAAGATGACAAGACTCAACGAAGCCTTGGCCGCCAGGATAAGAATGGAATTTGAACACTCGTACACCGTCCAATCAACACAAAATTACATAAGATATTGTTATTATCCATTCATGCAATTGCTTGATCTTTTTACGTTTAATTTAAAAGATTTGAAATAGGATTGAAAATAATTGAGACAATGGAAACACTGACAAATGCTAAATACTATTTTTTTTTAACCGATTTGTACCAACAGTAATAGATGAGTGCAAATCTTGGCTGCAACTGGCAAATCTAATTCTCCATAAAGTCTTGTCATTTTCTCACTTTGGAGCGGAACAAGATGAGGGACAGTCCGCTCCCTTTACTTTTGTTGGTGCTGTCAACAAAAGTTAAAGAGGCTGAGGCATTCCTCCTCCTCCTCCTCCTCCTCTTTGACTTATCAAAGCACACATGATAACATAAGAAAAAGCAAGAAAAAGAAAAGAAAATTTAGTTCCTTTTAGTGAATTATAATTATTACTGTTTGAAAATGTAGCTCCAAAGAATTTTGGCTTTCAAGTTGCATTTGGGAAGAGAGGAAATAACTTTGCTTTTCTGCATTAATGTGTTTAGATTTGCGTGGAACAACGAACATTAATTTTCATTAGTGAATTAACAAATTTTAAGAATTGATAGTAAATAAATTTTAAGTTATTATTCTTGTTTGTGCATATTTTGTAATGACAACTGAAAAAAAATAAAATCAAATGATTTTTGAAGCGAAAATCAACCCTCACAAATCACTTCTGAAAAACATTAAGAGGGCCCAAATGAGGGAGGATGTAGCTGGACCGCCTATAAAAGGCAGAAGGTCGATTAGGATCACTCTAATTGGACTAAGCCCACTGGTAGTTTGAGATGGTCCAATGTAAATACGAAAGCTATATCTTGGTTGCTCAACTTTATCAAAATGTGAAACAGTTGTTGAGCCCATTGAATATTCTACAAGACAATGACTTGGGGGCTTTTCATTAAACCCAAAACTTGTAGGTTGACGAGGTTTAGTCTATGGAGCCCATAACTAAATTCTTGGACCAGAATGAGACACTTATCAGACTGGAGATGAACTTATTTAAGTCCGCAACACACATCATGGAAATCAAGCTAATAGAATAGTCAAATAATGGTGTTCAGGAAACAATTAATTAGCTGATCTTTGTAACTGTTTTTCACTTGATTACTTTAATGATCAAATAATCTACTACTGCTTTGGGATTACAGATACTGCACTAGCTGGCGCAACCTGCTTAATTAGCACATCATTAAGAGCTAAAAATAAAATTAAGTGCAAGAATTCTTTAACAAAGTAGACTTGAAGAGACAGACATTTCTATGTACATCCCTTAATTGCCTAGCATCACTAGTACAAAGTTCAAGATCTTTTTTGCTAGATAGCTAGTAATTCATTTCTTTATTCCTGCATTTTTCTGTTCTATAAACAAGTGGGACCTCCATAATATATGAAGAGCTCTGATAATCCCCTGATTTGTACCATCTGCCACACACTTTTATTCCCCACTGAATATTTCGCACCTTTTCCTTTTAGTTCTACTTATATTATCAACTCTTTATTAGATAACCCTAATGCGAAAAAGATGATAAAGAGAACTAAAGCTACACTTGTCTTCATCTTTTCAGTCCCTTGCTTCCTCATCTTTGCTCAACATTCACTTTTCCACGTTTCACGAAGTCAGTAAGCAGACAACACCTTTAAAGATTAACCCAACCTCTATCTCATGGATTCCAAATCTTCAAATTCAATGCCATGCACCCACATGCGATGCAGTGACTTTGATCCTGTGGGCCTAGGGCACCCTTTATCATAATTATTTTTCCATTTTTTTAAATTTTTCTATATTTACAAAAATAAAAATTAAGGTACAAATTTAATATCAACATGTCAACTAAGTTGAAAAACTCAGATTTAAAATATTTTTCCAAATTATTTGAAAGTTGTATCCTATATTTCATTAAAAGAAATAATTTAAAAAAGTTTAGTTTTGTCCAGTTTTTCAACTAAACTAACATGTGACTCTTGTATTCTATGGAAAAGGGTGCCTAGTAGAGAGGATATTCAATCCCTTATTCTCTCTGAAGTCATCAAGCAACATTCTGTCTATGATGGGTCAGTCCGATTAGTCATGATCATCAGTGTGCTGGGAAGAAAAGTGGTGAAGAATCTCTTTGTAGTTTCCCATCAGAGACTCTAACTTTGCTCATCTTGTCTTCGCACCAATGCAACTGCTCCTCATTTATCTCTCTCATTCTCAAAACCCTGGAAACCACTTTCAGGTCAATTAAAGCCATCAAAATCTCCATCTCCTCCTCCAGCTTTAATCTTTTTTTACGCAGGCAATTTCCGGAACGTCTAAGATCTTTCAATTGAACTTTTTTCTGCATAAATTTTAAGGATGAATGTAAATACATGTCATTTGCATTCGTTTACTAGTTCTTGGGGAATAAGAAGTCGGTGACTTCAAGATTTTTCGAAAATCAGCATTTTCATTGGATGCTCTCAAAAGCCCTGAGACCCCACTACATTAAGAATATCTCATGGCTCTGTGCATGTCCTAATACAAAATTACCTTTTTTCTATTAGTATATAAATACGATGTATGGTCTTAAAATAAAAGGTTGTCCTGTTAAAATTACGCATTACTAGAAAAAAAGAGCACATGTCTCAACATAGAATAACCATTTTTTTACTAGTATATAACATTTTTTTGAAAAAAAAAAGTTTATCCTTCTACAGAGAAAATTTAATATGTGCTAAATTATTTGTCTGTAAAATCGGAATTTTATCAAAAGCACTCGGGAAAATTTAAAGGTTTAATTTTTGGTAATATATATAAAATACACCCTTATTTTTGTTAAAAGTAAAGTGAGAAGGAAATACGTAGATGTGCTTACCTTTTTATTTACTTTCTTTAATAGGAGAAGAAGAGTGGCATCAGCTGAACCTCTTCGGTTTCTTTTAAAAAAAGCAGCCAATACTTGACAACGGCTCTTCTTGTCTGCTTTGAGGAAATCCATGAATGTCCTAATTGATTCTTCTATGATTAAAAGAAATGAATCCGAGGAAATTCTTGAACCAAGACCTTCCTCTCTTTTCTCCTCGTCCGCATCTATAATAAAGATAATAATCATTTCAAAGTTTATCAATCATGACTTAGCTAATTCAAGAACTTTTACTTATACTATATAGTACTTATTTCAAACACTGTACTCAGCTCAGTATGACTTAGCTAAATGCAAATCAAATTTGTTAAAACTTAAATAAAATATATTCAATGACAGCGTACAGTAGTTTGACTAGTCACAAGCTGATGAATTAATTATTAATTCTATTAGGCCTGTCTTAATGATATAAATACTATTGTGCATGTATAATGGTCAAAAAAGCCAGAAGTTGCATATAATTTGCCAATTATTTTGGTGGTGTTGGACTTAGTTTGTCAACCTATGTCTAACTCATAAATATATTCATAAGCAAGGCCTGTTTAGATCACGCTCTAATATGATAATTAAATTTGATCACCTCTCTTGCCTTTTTCGTTTATTCCAAAAAAGTGAAGGATTAGCCTATGTCTACACGTAAATGGATTTCAATAAATGCTGACAAAATCGACACACACACACACACACACACAAGGGAAAATGTTCCTAAAAAAAAAAAGAAAAGTGTTTTCACGGGAAGTAATTACTAATCTGTTTAACTAGATAATAAGTATGACAAGCAATGTAGGAGAACATATAAGCTTTGTTTTTGTTCACCATTACCATTATTACCTTTCTTTTGTTAGTAATAGGGATTCACATGAATTTATTTTCTTTCTCTGAAAAGAACAATTTCAAAAACTTCTGTGGAAATTTACCATACAGAACCACAGAATTTAAAAAATATTTTCGCAAAAATCTTTACTTGAAATATTTCTATAAGCACAAAAGTTCAAAATGCACAAAGCTAATGAGACAAAGGAATATTTGAAATGAGAAATACCTCGGTATTCTGGAACCTGAAGCAACTTTGGGGCCAAACTTCTCATCCTAGCATAAATCTCAGGTCTCCTTCCATGTTCATACGGCTCATTCTCAACATATCTTTGTAAAAGAACTAGAAATTGTTGAAATTGTTGGGCTACATAAGCAGGGCAACCAGGATCATGCTCACGTCTTGCGGCTCTTAGGCGTTGGAAATACTTGTAGTTCCAATTCAGAGCTTCCCATGTTAAACATATTTGTGCTACATATGCACCCTCCAATTCATGGTACGGGTTATGCCGGAAATCTGATGAGCTTTTATTTTTTGTTGCCAGCTTATGAACAATCCTATCGGATATTGATCTTGGGCATACTTGTATTGATCTCAATGATTCTGAAAATTCATTGTTAAAACATTATTGCAACAATGTCAAATAATGGTAGTAGGATTCATATTTGACATGACATTTGAAGAACATTTGAGTCCTAAACGTTATACACAAATTCTTTTCAAAAAGCAAATTAATTTTCGTTAATAATGTCATATTCCCCTAGGAAAAACATAGAAAAAGAATTGGAGGAAATTGTAAGTTGTACCTGTTTCATGCAGTTTTTGGGCACTGATTCTATCTAGAAACAGCATTTCCTCATCATATTTTTGGAACACTGTGTAGGACTCCCACTTGGGACAACTTCTCCTTGAAGATGACGAAAATGGATCATCGATACCGGAGTCTCTATAATTAATAGAGCTTCTCCATTCCGAGGAGCTCTTGGAAGTGGATCCAACTGTACATGAGTCGCCAAAGATGTCTTCTTCATCTTTTCCTTCTGGTTGAATCGGCTTCTTGCTTTCTAACTTGGATGGTCTCAAATCAAGAAATTTTTCGTCCCTAGTCAAAGTGGCATCTTTTTTCTCGTATTTAGCGAGTCCATCTTCACATTTTGCTGAAAAAGCAAAACCAATAAGAGCCCATGAGGTCTATGGAAGATAGCAATAAAGCAATAATTATTGCTTTAGAACACAATCAGTCAATATAATTAGTAAAATAAATGTACCCTTTTGTATGTTGTTATCCATAATTAAGCCATTTTTCTTCTGTTTTATGGTCCTCGTTGAGGTGGGGTTATTTTTATTTGTCCGACAATCATACGAAGAATCAACATCTCTTCCCGGAGGAATCTCTTCTTCACCAAACTCTTTATCACCGTGTACAGATTCTAAAGCTGGTGAATTATAAACAGACAGTTTTTCAGAATCACAATTTTCTTGGAGGCCCTCTTCGTTGGATGCCTCGTCAGGGTTCACAACATCCGCTGCTGGAATTTGGATTTGGTCCTCATGGCCAATTGTTGTGTGCACAAACGTTAGTGTTTGATCTTCATGAAGTAGGTTTGCTTTCATATGATTATCGTTCTGCATGGAATTTGCATGAAAATAGCCATTTTCTGATTCTTGAAAATAGCCGTTTTCTGAATCTTGAAAATGGCCGTTTTCTGAATCTTCTTCAATTTCTTCTTCATCAGAAAATGTCCCAAAATCATATTCGTTCTGATTCCTATAAGAAAAGAAAGATCAAATTTAAAAGGGTTGGACCAGTTAGAAAGGAAAAACTAAAAAAAAGTGCCAAAAACGTTTATATATACCTTGAAAAGAAGATGTTGCCACCAAGGAAAGTGAAGAGCTTAGAAAGCAAAATGCAAGTGACATAGAAGAAGATGAAGAGAAGTAGGAAGGAGCTTGAGGCATCGTAGAACAAACTAGCAATTTTTTCTTTAGGACATTGCATTGTTTTGCGTTGGCTATTGCTACAAGATTTGAGACTTCAAGAACCTATACTAAACAAAATAAAACAAAGTTAACACTCAAAAGGTGAGCGCTTTAATTGCTTTTCTAACATCCCTTGTTGGTAAAGATGACCTATACATCTCCTATTTTCAAAATGACTTTTGTGTCCTTCATGCTTATGGGACCTTTTTTCTTCATCAAGCTTCAAATATCCTTGGCTCACGGAAGCAAAAAAGAATTTCAGCCAAGAATAATCCTGTTGGCTGCTTTGCTTTTAAGACGAAGTGTAGGGTAAAGTAACCCGGAAATTGTCATTTGGAAGATTAATGAGAAGCCATTGAAGGTTCTTAATCGCTTCCAAATAATTTTTAAATTTCAATAGTTGCCCTTATTATGTCTACGTTGCAATAAATGTATATACTGGATACCAGACTTCATATCAATTTCACAATGGCAACATCTATTTTTTATCTTGTTTACGTTTACATTAGTAGTAAATATATAATAGTAAACTGATAAGAAGAATAGCTTGCAATATTAAAGAATTCTATTGTCTTCCAAAGTTTCTTTCAGCAACACATGACTCTGCAGGAAAAAGATTTTTAAGTTTCAGAAAAAGAAAATCTAATGGAACTTTGCATTGAAAATGCCAAAAAAAAAAAATTGTATTATAGCTGGTAATTTAATTGTGAAAAAAGAAATGCCATCCGACATTAAAAAACATAGTACTAAAAACAAAAATAAAAAGAAGAGATTAACAAACCTTAGCCAGAGGCATCTGGAAACATGTCTGACTTGTTCTTTCTAAAAGAATTGCTAAAATATTACGTTGCCAAGATTTTCATTATTCAGAACAATTGTCGATTATGATTGAAAAATTAATTGATTAATCAAGTGTCCTGGGTAGCCTTAAGTTTATTCTTTGCATCTTGGTAGACGAAAGGGCCACCACAATAGTTCGAAGGTTGCTTCAGTCATTGTGAAGTTTTATCATGAATCTTTATTAATCACTCCTGTCTTTAACTTGGCCAATAAGGTTTCCAAGATATGCTTTCTACTAAGCTTTTCTCCAAATGGACATGAAACCTCGGTATTAATTGTTAATGCTAAAAAATTCACCAACAAGAGGGTTTTATTTATTTATTTATTTCAAATCTTGGCCAAATGGGAAACTCAGGAAAGAAATAATGAAGAAGATCAGAAATTGGATTTGAAGAAAAAAGGGTGAAGTTGAGGGAAATGAGTTAGACTTAAACTTTGCTTAATTTTTGGTAAATAGGTGCGTTAAATGTTCAACACATGCCGAATACCTCTAATGAATTGGACATATGCACTAATTAGCACCGTTTGGATGGATAATATTTGATAAAATTTTCTCACTTGTTGAAAGTTGTTAATTGGTTCATAACATTAAATTTTCATTTTGAAATTACATCAACTACTCAGAAAAAACGACATTTTGCCTTTTTTTTTTTTCCTTTTTGGTCTGGATGTTTATTTCATCCAGAATGGATTCTTAATCATTCCTATTTATTGTATCTGGTTCTTTGTTTCTACTTTAGTGTCAATACCTAATTCTATACTATAATAAATACCCCCCCTCCCCCCCCAAAAAAAAAAAAAAAAAAACACAGCCACAGCAAACACCACCAAAAATAAATAAATAAATAAAACCAATAAACGCAATGTTTTGGGTCATTGACTAACCGATCATCCCTAGTAGGCCAGATCAATTGCGCTGAATATAGGAAGGTACAAGGCCGAGCCCTATTCCCTTGATATAATAAATGTGTTTTACATAGTACTCCGGCCCAAGCCTTGCTGAAAACAGCTGGGCTGGCCTACTTCTTCGATCCCTACCAAAGAACGATTGTATTTTTGTCCACAGAGGGGGCTTTTTAATTTTATAGACATCGTCCTTAGTCTCTCTCTCTCCACAGAGGGGGCTTTTTAATTTTATAGACATCGTCCTTAGTCTCTCTCTCTCTCTCTCTCTCTCTCTCTCTCTCTCTCTCTCTCTCTCTCTCGTATCATTTTCATACGAGGTGTTCCACTCTGCTGACATTTTCCAAGATAACCTGACCTGGGTTTAAAGCACCACTTTCGTTTTTAGAATGGTAAAAAGGAACTACCTTCTATTCAATCCAATAAAATCGTATGTGAAATTCATCTAAAAAAACGAAATTACCTTAAAAAAAAAAAGGGCAATCAAGAACATTTATCATAATAAATGACTTGACTATTATCCGTCTGCTCATCATATGTGCATATGTTTGGCATGAAAGGACTGTCTCCATGTTTCGGTTGCCAAAGAAACGTGTCTTTCCCTTTAATTTCGGTTGTAAAAGCACAATTGGAGATTTGTCTTCATTTTAACAACTCATAATATTTTGGAAGAGATAACATCGAGTGTTTTTCCGTTGTGAACTCTGAAATTTTTGGAATTGACATGACAAAAAGTGTCAAGTGTAGGGGCCAATCGTGTCAATCTTCCTGCATTCGATATTACCTGGAAGTTTACTTCAGCTATCCATTTGTTGGAAATTGCTTAAGGTTATTAATTTCCAAATTAATGTGCCACTGTAGTATCATTGACACTTAACAATTGACTGCACTCAAGAGGCAAAAATACTATTCCGCCAAGCAATTTCCACCTAGAATGGTATCTAGCCAAAGGACTTGTATGCAAGTACATTTCTAGAAGTTCTTTGGTCGATGGACAAAGGACAATGAAGACATTAAGGTCACAACCACAAAAGACCAAATTAGAAATTCAATTCCCATTCCTTTCGGGAGTTCACTAACCCAACGCATTCATATTTCCAAAAATGTTAAGCCTTAAACCTCAAGATTTCAAAACATTAGGTCTTACCACGAGTATTTTAAATTCACACTCACTAACAAACTGCATCCTAATGAACCATGTCTACGTGAACGTGTCCTTTTGGCCCTCTGAGTGTGCGACTATGTCAGAGAGAAAGAGGTTCTAGAGAAATGACGGTGCAGAAAGATGAAATACATGAACGTTCTTGTTAGGATTGAAAATGTGAAACGCTTAAAGTAGCGACCATAGAAAACTTTGAAATCAAGACTAACACATTAGATGCAGTCTTCTGGTTTGGTGAACCTTTTTAACCACTCCTCTACTCTAAATTAACATTTGCAGTTTGCCCCATAGCCAAAAAAATCTGATTTTTGGTGCGAAGTAATCGATATCAATCTTAGGGTATTATTTAACATCTTTCTTGATGCATATATCATCATTATCATGAATATAAGTCCTATCATATTGAATCTTTGATCATCCAATATATGCAAGAAAAATTGATGAATGGGAACCAATGATATCAAGATTACCGTAACATGCACATGCATGCATATATAGCAAGAGCTTATACCCCATTTTAACAAATAATACAAAATCCGTAAGAATGTAACAATGAGATCAACATCTTTACTCAGATTTGTCTTCCTAACCCTAAATCAATGATTAAATTCGTTAAGAAATCATCTTAAGTCCAGCTTATCAGGGGGTCCCATTCATATGCTCTTAGTTCTTTACGTTAACCTAGTTACCTAGAATCCAAAAAACACACACTAACACACACGTGCACAAACACGCAAAAAGAGATGTGAAAATGCCAAGTGGCAGAAAACAATTGTGAATAACATATCGATGATGATGCTGATACACAATACTTATTCCCATTGGAGGAGCGATGAGGTCAGCCAGACTTTTTGGTGGGTAGAAATATTGGGTGAAGGTGGTTGGACATGCCATGGAAGAAGACTATCAGCTACTAAATGTTACACTCATTCAACCCTGCCGCCTAATTAATCGCCACTCGTTTATCACAAACTATTCAAACTAAATGACAGATTTAGGGCATGAAAGACCATAGGGACAAAGATAAACACACTAATATTGCCTAGATTTGATAATTTAATGCATACATTTTTTAAGAAATAAACTGTACATTTACAAAAATTTCATTTACAGGACGTGGCAGATTTTAGATTCTTGATACACATTGCTATTTACTCAATTTGATCCAATCAATTACTGATAATTGATTAAGTGTTCTGTGTACCCTCATTTCCATTATTTTTCATGTCAACGTGTGACGTTATTCACAATAAGAAATACAAAATTCTAACGACAGATATGGAAATAAAAAATTTTAGCTCACCTCAGCAAGTGGCAAGATTGTAATATTACAACAATAGAAAATTGAAAATCTTTCTTGGACTATCTTTGTCAATATGTTAGCTATAATAATTATCACAATTAAAAAAAGACTAGCAACATTGCCGCTTCTTCTTGAAGGTTGATAGCTTAGAAAGCAAAGTTCGAGGCACCATTAATACCCGACCCCTTTGCATCCGTACCTGGTTAAATTTTCTATTGCCTCAGTGTTTTCAAGAAAGCAAATTCTGGTTGGTCTGTCTCAGCGTTTGAGGAGGGAGAAAATGGAGGAAAATCTTCCTCCAGGATTCAGGTTCCACCCGACCGATGAAGAGCTCATAACTTACTATCTTTCTAACAAGGTTTCTGATTTTGGTTTCAATTCAAGGGCTATTGCTGATGTTGATCTTAACAAGTGTGAGCCATGGGACCTCCCAGGTAGCCACATGTATTTGGATTTTAAAAGCTTTATTTCTTTAATTACATTCTTTTTTATCTTTATGTTGTAGTTTACACAAAGAAAAAAGAATTATGTATCCTGTAATAGATGAATCAATGTAGAATTGAAGTATTTCGTGTCTTTTTCTCTTCTTGATCCATTGAAACCAATTTTGTGATTGATTACAGCCATTCATTTTCAAAACTGACCCAATTTTGGGCCAATTTTTTTATCACTAATTGTACAAGTCGTTGAGATAATTTTCTGCCTGTTGTCTATTTTAACAATATTTTCAACGCAACAATTTCAATCATATTTAGCTGGCAAATGGAATTCCAAAGTTTGATGGAATTTATGGATAGAACAGTATAAACTAATATAACAGGAAAGGAAAAAAGTAACCAAGATTTGTTTCATTTTTTTTTTCAAAAAAAAAAAAAAGAATTTCTTACATGTTGAATTCATATTGTTTGAAAATGTAATTTGGATCAATTCTATTTGCGAGAGTTTTATGTTTTAGAATTTTTCTTCTCCTTTTTTTCTTTGTTTCTTTACTTTTTCTTTCCCAAATTAAGTGGGGCTTCGACTCCATGACCATATCTATAAAATGATAATCAAAGCAGACAAACAGAACATAACACTCTTCTGCTTCATAAAGTTCATAGCGTTATTGTCATTATTAATTCTTAACGTATACCCTTGATGATAATAGCTGCTACTTAGCTCCTAGGGTTAGTTTGAGACAACAGACGTCACAGAAAATGTACACAACATACGCCAAGTAACCTACTCCATGGATTTGATTGATTACTACCATAGAAAATGCTGCATAAATAATTCTTTCTAGTCACAGGTCGATGTTAATATGCATGTTTGAATTTTGTACAGCCAAAGCCTCCATGGGAGAAAAAGAATGGTATTTCTTTAGCTTGAGAGACCGAAAATACCCAACTGGCATGCGGACCAATCGAGCTACAGAAGCTGGCTATTGGAAAACAACAGGAAAGGACAAGGAGATCTTTCGTGGTGGCGTTTTGGTTGGAATGAAGAAAACCCTTGTGTTCTACAAAGGTAGAGCTCCCAAGGGTGAGAAAACCAATTGGGTCATGCATGAATATAGACTCGAAACCAAGCTGGCTTTCAAAACTTCAAAGGTAATTTTACCATTTCACATCGTCAGACGTAGCTTAATTTACTAGCAAATGAAAATTCTATCTGCAATTAAGGTCAGGAAATTATCTGAATACTCGTACATGAATCTCTTTTGGCTCTCACAACTCACAAATACACAGCAATAATTGAATTACACATACCTTTTTTTTTTTTTTTTTAAGGTAAGCATGATTTCCACGAATGAATTCCTACACTTCTTCCGTATTCATCTTAAGCTAATATTGTGCTGACATCTTAAAATAAAAATCATTTGTACTTATTATTACTGTGTAAATACTTTTATTATTAATTTTTTGGGTTAATTTCAAAAACCTCCCTTGAGGTATCTGACAATTTTATTTATCACCACTGAAGTATTCAGTATTACACTTGCCTCTCTTGATGGCATAAAATGGCTACAATGACTTTCTTCAAATAATAATTCCTATATGAAAAAATGGTTAAAATTTGTTGTTTTTTTAAAAGACCCTTGTCCATTAATTTGACTAAAGTTTTGTTGCCTTTCATATCCGATTCTCATTTTAGTTTTTTTTTTTTTTGTGCAATAAGGCTGCGAATATTTGTTGTATCTTTTTTCATTTCCTTCTGAGCTTTATTTGTTTTATAGTATCATGCAAATTAATTAGTCTCACTTATGGAACTACGAAATTGGGTGAGGGATAGAGGATGGAGCAAGATGTGCTATGCATGTACTTTGTTGTTATAAAAACAGAACTGAAAAAGTAGAGTACGCGCATATATGTTATAGGTACTGTGATTATGTATAATCTAAGAGGAATTAGGATTTGGAAGAAAAGGATAACTGAAATAGATAACAGTGATGAAACAGTAGATTTTTGAGAGAATATTCAAGGGTTAAAAAGCTTGGCAAAGGATGTCAATTACTTTGACATTTTGATAAACTATTATAGAATGTTTTTATTACTGAAAATTATTCAAGGGATTTTTAGGATATTCATAGTTTTTTTTTTTTTTGCTTACATTAGCAAAATGAAAACCAAACTAAATTTGAAGGGAGGTTTCTGTAATTTTTCCAACTTTGAAGGGTGCTAAGTGAAATTATCAGACACTTTAAAGAAGGTTTCTGAAATATCCCTTTTTTTCACTTAATTAAAATTGACATATTGATTCAATGTCTAACCAATAACTGAATGCTCCATGAATGTTTTGTGATATATCTACAGGATGAATGGGTGGTTTGTAGGGTTTTTCAAAAGAGTGCAACAGTCAAGAAACCACAGCAAACACCATCCTCACCACAATCACTAGAATCTCCTTGTGATACCAACACAATTGCAAATGAATTGGGGGACATTGAACTGCCAAATTTTAACACCTTCACTAGTAATTCATCAAATGGGATCATCAGCAACATTTCTCCACAAAATTTCACCACTCACAACTTGAATAATGCTATCAATTGGGCAGCAATAAGAGAGGCAGCAAGTGCTCTCCCATCACTCTCTTGGCCTTCCTCTAGCTTGCTAACCACTACTAATCTTGCAATGAGTACACCCTTGCTTTTGAGGGCATTGCAGCTCAGAGGTTTTCAGCCCAATGAATCAACAGCTGCTGATTATAACTCACTTATGCAACAAGGGATGATCTCTAATCATTTTGGAAATGATTTTAGCTCAAATCTTGCAGCATCTTCTTCATCAAATAGGGTTTTAGATCATTCTGTCCAGCAACAACCACAGGAGCAACCATTTAATTTGGAATCCAACATTTGGTGAAGTGCCTAACTGCTTGTTAAATTAGTGTTAGTTAGTTTTAAGTACATTCCATCTTATGTCTACACTAGAGATCAACCGGATCGATGGAAGACTCTTCTTACCACAACCAAGGCAATCCGCCAAAACATCAAATGTAAAATAAGTCGAAAGTGTTGATAATGTTTCTTGTCTACTTAGGTTAATCAGTGATCAACTAGGAAAAATCCCTAGTCGTTGTTGTACTTATTTCACCACATCAAGCATCTTAAGTTTCCATTGTAAAGTGTACGAAACGATAACATCAACATTCAAACCTATTTGTCAACATTATGCAACGTAATCTCTCTCTCTCTCTCTCTCTCTCTCTCTCTCTCTCTCTCTCTCTCTCTCTCTCTCTCTCTCTCACACACACACACACACACACACACAAAACTCACTCTAAGGTTGGGTGAACTTGTCTACAAGATCATGTCTTGTAAATAAAGTTTATACGTGGCAGTTGGCTTGAAAGTTTTTGCATACAAAAGATAGCCAACAACTATATAATTGTATATTCTGTTTGCGAGATAAATGTACAATAAATTGTAGCTGTTGATTATCAAATTGAATTGGTCACAAACCATCTCGTGCGACTCCTTCCGTGCAGTCAAAGGCCCTTGTTCCATGCCACACTATTATTTCACCTGTGAAAACCTGATTTATTAACACAGAGATCAATTATTCTGAAAAAAATAATATAGTGAATTTTCGTTATCATAATCTCAGCAAAAATGATTAGTCTGAGTAGATAATTAATAAACTTTAAAAAAAAAAAACTTGTCAGTTTTATTTAGAAATTTCTAATTTTTTATCACCGCAATATTTTTTAATTTTCCTAATCGAGCACTTGAGACTTAGCCTGGTATTGTTGATTTATTACCCTTTTTCTCCCCATTTGATCCAATGCAATAACAAAATAATTCAAAATATGGAATTTAGAAGCCCCCCTTCTTAGGAATAATTGATGTTGGCCCAAGGCACTTTTTTAGTTCAATTGATTATGGACCCAAGCCCTAAATTCTGGGCCTAAACGATATAATTCTTTCTCACATAATAGGACTAAATTTTCAAAAAATTTCCTAATAGACCCAAAATAACACCACCCCTTTTCTCTCCACCAAAAACAATGGCGGGGAACAGATGGCCGGCGACGGTCTATTACCTCGCCGGAATGCCCAAGGACAAAACTTCATGATATAATGTTTCAGATGAAGGTTAAAAAAAAATATCTGCGCCTTCTTTTCCCTTTACATGCTAATGGACTATTGAATTCACTGTTCTTCATTTCTTTCATTTTGCAATGTTCTTTCCCAACAATTTTTTTCTTTCAAATATCTTTTTAATGTTTTACTGATATTGGTTGATGGGTTTGTTTTATTAGGCAGTAAACGATTGATCAGAACCAGCAACAATCCAGACATATCCTGTTTCAGAATTAGAATCCAGTTTTAACCAGAACCTTCTTTCAGGGACTACTAATTAATTTTAATTTGTTTCCAAATTTCATTTTCTGGGTTCTTTTTTTATCTTAATTTTGGCATGTACATCTTCAATTGTATTTTTGCTTAGTGGGTTCCTTTCTTTCTTTCTTTTTTTCCCCATTTTTAGCTAGATCAGTAATAATTTAGCACATGGGAAGTTGGTTATTATGGTAAAGGTTCAAAATTTTCATAGAAATCTATAACCCTAAAGAAAAGCGCAGTATAAAAGTTCCGTTCGATTTTGATTTTAGATTTCTGGCTGGCATGTGGAACGCTTTGGGATTAGTAGAACAATAATAGCCAAATAGTTTTTAATTTTATACCCTGCTTAATTTTGAAATGAATACGGCCCTGAGTTCTTCCTTGGAAGTCATAAAATGGTTAATGATGGTGCATTTGACACCTGAGATGGAAAAGGTTCTATTGCAACAGGTCATGAGCCTCGAACCAGTGCAGATTAACCATTTGCCTACGGAACTAAGGGATCAAGAGTTACAGTTACTGCAAATGATGCGTCCATAAAGCCAGTGCTTTAGAAGCATTAGGTTGTGCTTTCTGTATTTTTACCTATAGCGGTGGACAAGATTCAATGGCATTTCAAGCTGTGTTCGTTGGATTACAGTTATTTGGACGGCATAGATAGATAATATTGTCAATTATCACACATTTGTTATTGTTTCGTAGGGTTAATAACACTTTGCCCCCCTAACCTTTAAATATATATATTTTGCCCCCCAATCAATCAGGTGAGAGAAAATTTGGTTAAAATAAATAGTCAAATGACACAAATACCCTTGATTTGGCAGAAAGAAAAGTTTCAAAAAAAAAAAAAATCAACCGTTACAATATTTTTTTAAAAATATTTTTACTAACTTCCAAATAAAATAAACTACTGAATTTTAGATAAATTAAATATAATAAAAAATAACTAACAAAAAATGTGACTATGTTATCCTAAAAAATTATACCTTTTGTACTATTCGAAGGATCTCTACTAATTTTTTACTAAATAAAAATTGTACTGTTATGAATGTAAAGCTAAAATTGAAACTTTTGATTTTTTTTCTTGATTTAAGAAAATTCTTAATTTACAAAAAAAAATCTTAATTTTAACTTTACATTCATAACAGTGTAATTTTTATTTGGTAAGAATTAGTAAAGATCCTCTCCAATAGTACAATAAGTATAATCTTTTATAATATTATTGTCACATTTCTTGTTAACTATTTTTCATATTTAATTCATTTAAAATTCAGTAGTTTACTTTATTTAAAAGTTTTTTATAAATATTTTTTATAAAATATTGTAACGCCTAAGTTTTATTTTCAAAAATTTTCCTCTTTGCCAAGTCAAGGGTATTTGTGTCATTTGACCATTTCTTTTAACCAAATTTTCTATCACCTAATTGATTGAGGGGGCAAAATATATATATTTAAAGGTTAAGGGGGCAAAGTGTGACTCCCCTATACCTTTAAGGGGCGAAGTGTTATTAACCCTTGTTTCATATTACCGTACTTTTCTCTCAACTTATTTCCCAGTCTTGTTAAGCTCTCTATGCATTCTCAAACTCGAAGTTTTGCATTTTTCGGCAGCTGATGTTTTGAGGCACTATAATCCTCAATCTCGACTGTCAAATATGGTAACGAGCAGGATTTTCAAGGTCTTGCCTTTTCACTTCTATATCTCTTTCAGGAGTCATGAATGCTTTTCAAATCCGGATGCCTGTGTACCATGTAACTAACACACATGGCACATCACAAACAAGACATAATCTGAAATTTTCAATACTTTCATAGAACAGATATATGCTAGCCATATAGAATTATAAAAAGCACTATACATTCAAGTGGAAGCATCTTTCATTCATTTCTAATTGTAAAGATGGAAAGTAATTACAATGACAAATTGCATGAAGCAGCAATTTACAATCTGGGGGAAGAGCTATGAATAATATCATCAATTACAAAATCCATGTAGGTTGGAAAAAATTACCACCAAAAAAGAATGGGTAAAAATTGTACACAAACACCTAATCGTGTTTTGCAGTATGTCCCGAATGCATATGTAGAGAAACAACATTAACTGTGTTTATAATAACTCCAAACGAGATGACTTTCTTGACCAAGGATTTGCAGTCCGCCCAACATATCCAGTTCCATTGCATGTGTTAGTTAACAACCCAACAAAAATGTGATACAAGAATATCTTGTATATCAACCTGCATGAAACAACAAATATTGGATAGTTAATAGGTTTCTAATGATCACAACTTCAATGGAGCAAATGCCTATGCTTTCATCATATGGTAATGTATTTAACAATATACTCCATCGTGCTGGTTACTAGGAAATACCAAAATGATATAAGAGTATTGGTAATAAACATCACCCACCCTATTTGTGATAGGGATAAGATACAGTCAAATTATCATTTCCTTCCTCAGTTGATATACCCACCAGTAAACTTAAAAATCCATGGATTGCCTGAACAGGAGAATTTCCACATTGGCTCCTATCACTTGATGGCACTTGGAAGAATTAAGGATCATCTTATACTGGATGTAAAATCAAAGTCCTCCACAGAAGAAATGTCAGAATCTTCATCATCCTCCCATTCAAGGTCTCCATCTTCATCAGCATCAGAAACCCCCGATGAAGCCTCGTCTTCACTCTGCATAATGAGGAACAACACCATTCACTTCAACCATTATCAAGATTTCAACTTTTGGTTTCATTTTGTTTTAGGCAAGTATCTAAAAAAACAGCCCCTAATCAATAAAATCCTGACTAGCCTCCCTTATATTATCTGAGGGGAAAGGCAAAATAAAAAGTTGAAAAAAAAATGGAGGTTAATGGTGGAACCCCTGGGCATGTACCGAATGTGTCACCACATGTCCAAAATAGGGTAACTCACATGAGTGAACTCAGAAACATGGTTGGATAGGGCATGATCCTCCAAATTTGAGATTCCAATGCTCTCCATGCCTTCGGAATCACCCTATAAACAGTTAACAACAAAATATGCACTTAGCTGATTTGAAGTTGAAAAAAAAAAAAGAAACAAATAAAGAAAGATATGGAAGATTACAAATGAAGTTCAAATAAAAGGGAGTATGATAAGAAGGTCCAGTCATGCAAATGTATTTGAATATGAAAATTGCTCACTTACAATTTCTCCTTTTATCTGCTCTATATTGTTCTCCAGTTCGCGAATGTGCTGACTAAGGGCCTATAGAACAGTGTTGTGACAAATGTCAGCAGTGGTAAATAAATCATTCATAAACCATCTATTTCGTCAGGGTATTTTAATAGAGTAAAATTTCCACAAAAAGAAAGAAGGGGGGAAAATAAAAGAGAGAAGAGAACAACCTCATAGCGTTGCAAGGCCACTCTTCGCTTCAGTGCTTTTGCCTTCGTCAGAAGATTCCTAGGCCTCAGGCTAATGGGTCTTCGATAATTCTTTCCACGATAGAAAATAATAACATAACCTTTTGGGACTCTTTCTATAGCCACAAGTATGCCGCCACTTTCATATTCCAATAGTCTTGCTGTTTCTTCAACAAAAGCAAGTTCCTTTTCTTTTGATAACAGTTTTACAAGTTCTCTATATTTCCAGTGAAGATGCATATTCTCTATAACACCATCAAAGACACCACGAATGCCTGGTAGAGACCACAATCAGACCATGGGGTTAAAATTTGATTAAAATTTTGAGTTACTTCGGAGAGGATGAAAACTCACCAATTGGGAGGTACGGCTTCATTCTTAATCCAACCTTACGAAACATAGCCCTTTCCTCATCTGTAATTGTTTCCCTGTCATCATCTGGATCAGCTGGAACCCAGGATGATACGATTTTAGCTAATAATCTCTCTGCTTTTAGTTTCTTGGCTTGGGACTGTTGACACATGCAATAAATATCATCAACAAATATAGAGATCCATTAATATGCTTAGCTGACTATACAGAATCAAGAACTAATAACTGCGACAGTGTCTATAAACAAAACCCAAAAATATATACCCCTCAAAATAATCAGTGGCTAGATAAATGCCATTTCTCAAAGCAAAAGAAAACTTGAGGCTTGTCGTGACAATGGTAAATATTGGACCAATAACCATACCACTACAGGGACTTGATAATGATACCAATAGTAGCACCTATAACAGTTACGACAATAACAGTGCTACAACAGAGTTAAAAGAAAATCATGAGTATAAACCAAAATAGAGAAGCTACATCATCATGGCAGAACAAAAATAAAATCGATGAACTAAATGACCTAAAAAATTTAACTATGCTTCAGAAAATGGTAGCGCTCAGTTCACAATATATGCACTATATAAAAAATTGTCGTACTACAAGTCTGTGAGCTGTATAAAGAGCAGCACATACACGTGTACCATAAAAATTTAAAAAATAAACAAAGAAAATTATACAAATGGGATTCCAAAGTATAACAATGAATTCAGATTTACAACACAAATGCAGGTATTAATACTATCATCACTTCTAAATTAAAATTAGCGACGAAACACGAAAGAAATCCTCTTTCCTATGAAACCAGGACAAACCTAGAAAAGCTATAAGGGCAACAAAAGCACATGAAACTGATCTAGTTCCCATTTTTTGGAGTAACAAAAGGACATATACTTGTAAACGAGGAGAATTCACTATGAAGCATTAGCTACAATCATATAAAGCCAAGCATTCAAACATTAGGAACTCTCATTTAACTGGAAATCCTTACAAAAATAATTCTTAATATCCTTTTCCCATATATTTTGTGATTGTATAGATCTTTTTTAGACCTTCCAGAATTTTATTGAAAACATACATTTTTTTATACCTTTAGTACATGGGCACCTCCTCATTGTGCTCACTGAATTGCATTTGCACTTGCACATTAAATATCTAATAATTTTTTTCAGCATTTGAGTTAGAGTAGCATCTCCTCACTCAGATTGGAAATAAGACAAAGATCAAGTGTCTGTGTTGGTAGCACATGTTATTAGCAAAAGGTCTTCTTATTCCTTGAAAGAGAAGTGAAGTCCATTAACACAAGAACAAAATTCTGATAGCACTATTATATTCATTATGTTCCAGAAATTAGCAAGTCCTAGATTTCTTACTAAGGTCCAAACCTCAATCCTTTGTTCTACCAGTGATCTAAAACCAATATCCCTAAAGTAATAGGATTACTGAAGCTAAAGAATCATTTAAGCATTCCCAGAAACTATGCCATATTGGAAAGGAAAACTTACAGTGCCTAATTTATGTTCCAGTCGCTTGACTACCCTGGCCGTCTTTGCTCTGGATGCTTCCTGGATCATCTTTTCACGTTCTTCACTAGATGGTTCTCTTCCCCACCTGGTTTGAGCCTCATAAAACTCTGACAAAGTACCAGCAAGTGGTTTTCCGTCCTCACTCCCTGGTGCTGTGTTACTTGCTCTAATCCGAACTTCCTCTTCAACATTTTGTGATTGTTTTGTCATCTCCTGTCGTTCTGCTAAAGCAGCAGCTACACTTGGTGGAAGGAAATCTTTTCCCCTGTACATGACTATGTAATATTTGTTTCTGAGCAGCAAAACCCCTCCAGTTAAGTTCTGCAAACCATCACATCAGTTAATATGCACTGCATTGTTCGCGTTGATCATGTCAAAAATAATACCCTGGTTTTGCTATCTTCCCAATCCATTATATGTGAATATAATGCTGATCACTACACCATTTTTTGGGAAATAGGTAGAAATTATTTTATTGAAACAAAAAGTTTCATGGTGTAATACAATATGAAACACAAAGCATACAAGGAATACCATAGACTTCTTTCCCCTTGTTGAAGATGGCCATTACCTGTCTGAGATAGTGTTTCTTTACCTATTTTATGCCATTATAGACGAGATGTCCAAGAAAGATGAAGGCGCAAAAAAGAGAACAACTCACAAGACAAGCGAAAAAGTTGTATCACACCTTCAATTCATCGGCCATCAATTTATTATTGGTATTTTGGATTCCGCGTTTCACAGCAATTTTCACAATTAAACTCTTTTCCCAGAGCTTGATTATTGCAGCTGCCAAACCTTGATGATTTCTATTTCTCCCTAAGAATCAAATGGAAGACAATCAGTAACATTTAAAAATCTAATTCTATGCCATAGAATAGATTATTGAAGGTTGTTAACATTACCAAGAGCAAAATGACAAGGAAGTGATTTAGCAAGTTTCCGTAAGTTAGTCATCTCTGCATTGGTTAGATTTGATCTCATTCCAACAGGGATAAGTCTGAAAGGTGTTTTGTAACCCGGAATGGTTGGAGGAAGTAAATCAGCATCAACAGGAAGTACTCCCGTTCCCCACCAATCTTCAAACCGTGGACCTAAACCATCTAGTAGATCATTGTATTCAATTTCCTCTTCCGTCATACGTTCAACACCATCAGCAATAGCTGAATTGGACTTCTCCAGAATGGGATACACACTGTCTCTATTGTTGGCCAATGACTTGCCAGAAGAGGAAACATCTGGGACAAAAAGAGTTTCACCTTCTGCCACAACAGACTTTGTTCGGGAGAAGGGTCCTTCATAGTTTGTCCCTCTGTAAACCACCATCACACTTCCCGACCTCCATATAACAAGCCCGCCTGTCCGACGCTGAGTTAAACAACAACACTATTAGCACCAAAATAGAATTTGTCTTCAAAATTTTGTCCCCATCAATATAAACTACAGAGAAATGCACTGATTCATTAAATCATCTGCCCTCCCAGGAAAGAGGAAATGTCACAGCACGGGGAGGGGTACATTTTATCAGCATGGAACTAGAATAAAATGTAAGTCATAAGCAAAGACCAGTTTGTTCTTCGTTATCTAAATACAGTTTTATAGTCAATACAGTTCTTTGGTGAAACATTAGCACCATTTTAACTTTAAGGCCAGTCAGTTCCTCTTTATCTATTTGAAAAAGCTTCCTTCCTAGAAAATAACAAGAATAGGATCGTAGAGCTTTCTTATAAGAATGAAAGTCTTAAATGCTAAGTAGTTTAGACTATTAACTTCCTCTCTTGTGATTAACTGTTCTTTAACACATTCAGCACACATCTTTTTTCCGTATCTTTCCTAAACTTCCCACCTTTTAGATATTCTTACCAAGACAGGACTCTTTATACATCAGGCCATTTATCTCAAATCTCATTCTTCCCTATACATTCTCTCAATGCATCACAATCCTTTAACTGGCTTACTCAATAGGAGTACCTCTCAACTTAGCTAGTTCACAAATCATCGCAGTCTAGTGTTCTCTACATTGATTATAACTACTAGTCTAATTCTAAACTCCTAGGATCAGCTACACCCCATACATCAAATGAATAAGGACAAATTTAAATATAATATAGGACTCATGTAACATTCGAATGCTCAGCAATGCTTATAAATCATGAACATTATCAATGAAAGCAAATGCGCTCAAATCATTCTCCCAATACTATGCATTAAACCACACAAACCTCAACAATCTCATGAGCCGTCTTCATATCATGTGCCAAAGACTCGTGAAACTTCAACCGAACAAGCTCATTCTTCCTCCATTTATCATGAATCTTCTCCAAAACTTCCCCTGTTACCCCTGCCTTAGCCACGCTTATCCTTTCCCTCAATGTCATCCCCATCCTCCTCAACCTCCTCAATTCTCCATCTTCAATAGTCAATTCCGCCAAAGTTGGCGCCTTTGGCGTCCTCGTCTTCCCCATACCACCTTCCTCCACCTCCACCGCCCCCTTCCCCTCCTCCCCCCCCGTCTCCCACGGCAACAACATAGAATCCGGGTCCTCCCCGTCTTCAACCAGCATCATATCAGGCCTAACCCAATCTCTCTTCAACAAATGCCCCAGCTTCTCCTCTCCATCCACCCATCCCTCCTCCCCACCCCGACCTGGTTCCTCAATTCCATCTACCTCTTCATCATCATCGTCCGACCCCAAACCAAGGTTCCTCAACCGGAGAACAATCCGCTCAATGGCAGAAGTTCCAGGTCGACCCGGTTCATCACCGACCCGGGTTTCTTGCAATTCGGGTGGGAGGGTTTTTGGATTTTTGTAACGAACAGGAGGAAGTGGGTTTGAGGAAGGCCACTTATTAAGCCAAGAAGAAGAATATTTGGTGGTGGGTTTCGCAATTTCCGGGCTTTTGAGTGGCTTTCTGGGAATTCCGGTGGGTGGCCCGGATGGTCGGAGAGAAGAGGAAAAGGGTTTAATGAAAAACAGAGGAAAAGAGGGTTTGCGAGAAGTAGAGGAGAAAAAGTGAGACGACAATGGCAGTGGAATTTCTGAGAATTTTGCGGTGGACATGGCCATGTTTGAAGCTGTTAAGCTTCTTCCCGCTGCATGCTATTATTGCAATGAAGCTCAGAGAGTGTAGAAAGCAGAGAATTTTCTTTCCCTTTTCTTTTCTTGGTTGGGAATTTGAGAAGAAAGAGGAGAGAGGTTTTAGCGAAGAAGGAGAAGACTACAGAGGAGAATTGGCTATGGTTATGAGGGATGACGGATGGTCGTGATAATATTTTTGTTAATTTCTTTTTTTTTTTTGAGATATTTTTAGTTTTCTGACCTGGCATAAGTAGGATGTACACGTCGGCTTTTACCCGACCCACCAAATTCTTGGATGAATGATGGGTGGGTCAACCAAATGCCCGAATACATATCTGTAAATTTATATGGCACAGAAGCAACCTTATAGAGACCTTTTAGTTGTGGTAAAGTTTGACCTTCCACGCTTTAAAATGTATTCTTTGTTTGATTATTTTGTGAAATTAATATGGTAATTAAAATTTTTTATTAAATTCAAATAATGTCATCATTCTTTCTTTTGCATATGCAAAATACAGAAAACGATGGATTTTGAAGAGTATCAATCCAAAATCAAAATTCAGAACATCAAGTTTGAAAGAGGAGTGTTTACTTACAATACTTTTTGAGCAACAAATGAAGACCCTTTTTTTTTTTCCCGGTCATGTGATATTATGCAAAATGGATTTTTCGATGAGCATCATATATTAAGTTTTCCTAATAAATTTCTAAAATTTTCCTTTGCTTTCTTTAAGGTTAATTGATAGATAGGGAAAAAAAGCTTCCTTATATATCCAAGTCATAAATCTATTAAAGGGCAAAAGGTTTATTTTTGTAATACATACACACGTGGCTAACTAATATACAACTTGAAATTTTGGTTTGAGGGTCTTATACTAGTTAGTAGTAACTAATAGCTACAGATGTCCTGTAATTTTCATGCTAAAGCAAAGTGTTATAGGATGTACTTCAGGGTGTCATGGAATTGTAGCCCTTCTGACCATAGCCAGGTGAGGTGTTCAAGATTTCCTGGCCAAGTTCATTTATCTTGTTCAGTAGAAGCATCTGTTCCGTCTCAAGCTGGGATATGTACTCTTCTTGTGTATCATGGAGGCTTTTTAGCTCAACCATTGATGCTGAAAGTCCTTCCAGATTGCCATCCTCAATCAGAGACTGGAACTTGATCATTGTTTGCTTCATCAGTTCAAAAATAATTTCAATAAAGCATGTGAGATTCATGGTGTTTGATGAGCTGGCAGCAAATAACATTAAAAGAATTTGGTGACTAAGGAGCATTATCCAAAACACAATGTTGCAAAATCTTGCAAACTTGATATGGAATCAGGAATGGGATATAAAAGAAATGACTAAGGAGCATTATCCAAAACACAATGTTGCAAAATCTTGCAAACTTGATATGGAATCAGGAATGGAATATAAAAGAAGCTTCAAAGAAGTGCAAGGTTCTTAACCTGCTTAGAAGTTTGTTGGCGTGCTTTAATTGAAGATGACTCAGAGCCTAGTGGCTTCTTCTCTAATTCTGGAACTCTTCTAGTTACCTGAAT
Source organism: Mitragyna speciosa (assembly GCA_024721245.1). NCBI lineage: Eukaryota > Viridiplantae > Streptophyta > Magnoliopsida > Gentianales > Rubiaceae > Mitragyna > Mitragyna speciosa. The sequence goes on along the minus strand of CM045566.1, from coordinate 4,344,242 downwards.
ATGGATCTCTCCCCTTTTCACACCTTGAAGGGGTATCCACTTCTCAGACATCTGATTTGGAGGCAATCTTTCATATTCGATGACACAATCACCTATGCTTGATTTAGGCAGCAGAGCATTGTGGTCTTTGACATGCAACTCCAAGGGACTACCATCATCAGGAAATTCAAAGGTCTGATTCCATCGTGGATTCAGAGTTTTATATATAACCTGCAAGGCATAGCAGGACAGAGCAAGTTAATAATTGCAGTAATTTAAAGCAGTATTTTTGGGTTTTTATACACAGCTATTTATATGTGCACTTCAAGGATGAGTCAGTAGTTTTTAATGTCCCACCATTCCAGACAATTAGAAATGGGACAACCTTCCGTACTGCTATGATGAGTACAAAGGCAATCATGTGAATACATGACACTTTTTTGCATGGTTGAGCATTGTGATGACACCAATTACATCAGAAAATTGAACTTAAGTCGAGAATAAACCAAAAGAAAAATAATAAATAGGAAGAATGGTTGAGAGAAGCAGTTTCCAATTCACAATTTATCCATTTCCAACCTTTGTTGTCCTCTTCAAGTTTCCATACTGTATTCTCACATAAGGATCACTTGTGCCTCTGAGATCAGCGGCAATAAGCTCTCTTCCTTCGAGGAGAACGAGCTCAACCCAACCATTGGTTGAATTCCTGAGCCCCTGATGAAAAAACAAAGAAGTGATAGAAAAGCCAGGAATGTTAGAGTTCAACTCTCGGCATTGCAACTGGAAAAATTAGACTTCAAGTCAACGACATTGCAACTATGAAAGATTAGAGTTCAAGTCAATCACATTGCAACTCAGATGTATCATCACAAAACACATCCATATACTTTTTCTTGACCTAGTACTCAAAATTATTGTCTAGAACTTTGAAAAATGCAGGCTGCTTATTTCCCCAATTAATCTTAGTCAGAGGAGGAAATGCAGTTTCTCACCCACAAAGAAACTGGGAGCATCACAACCAACAAAAGGGGTCAAACGTGGAAGAATTATAAATATTTCCTCCATCCAAGGCCACTATTTTACTTTCTCATTCTAATTGTCAATTTTTTTGGAGCTTTTTCATCTTTTTTACTTCCAAAATTAAAATAAACTGATAACAAACTCTGTAGTGCAGACAAATGTGCTTTAGATATTTTGAGCATTGTACATCTATAAAAGTTGGCATAGCAGAAAAGTCCTGTTCTTGGACATATTCCATGGGAGTCAAATAATTTTCTTGCTTCAAACATAAAAACCATCGAAATCATCAATATTTTAAAACTTGACTAAGCATACCTTTGATCCTTCATTGTCATCAACTCTCACTGCCTCTATTTGAAGATGCAGTTCTCCAGAATTCACCTTTTCAAGGGGGATCCAAACATCCTGTGCTGACCCCTCAACAAGGCCTTCCATATTTACTCGTGCGCTACCTCTGCTTTCTTCTCTAAACGTTTCTTCAGTGTAGCATTTTATTTTTAGATATTCACCATCTCCTATTTCATCAAATTCAAACTTCTGATTCCAGAGAGGATCTGAATTATGTGAGACAGTTCTAGTTCTTTGAATGGCCTGAAATAAAGTTTATCAGCGTTATTATTCAAATGTAGCTAGTATATGTGTAAGAATTTTGAGATATATATGCCACTGCTATGACATTGACCACATTTAGTCATGAAGTGCTTCCTTCATGTAAAGGTATGACTAAACTTTATTTAGAAGGCAGAGGGTAACTGAGAGATCAACTATGATTAGAAGAACTTCATTAAGGAACAAAGAATTAAGACTGTACCTTCCCATACTGCAATAGAACATAAGGATCTGACTTCCCAAGTCTGCCGTTCACGACAAGGTTTTTTCCCTCTACAAGAGTTACATAAATTTTTCTTCCAGTTGTTGGAAGAAAACTGGATGAACCATTTAATGATTGTTGTGAGCCGACCCGTAAGGAACTCATGCTTTGTGAACCATCAGAAAAATGCCATTCTTTCATCAAAAGTTTCACTGCCAACTGCAAATGCAGTTGCAAGGAAAAAAATAGCTTTGTCAGCTCATGCACTGCTAAGAGAAAGCTTAACAAGAACTCAGATATGTTTCTAAAATAACGAGGATAAATGAACCAAACGTTTCGAGTGTTTCAGGCGGTACATTTACTATGATGTAAATAAGACAGGAAATGAAAGCAACTTAAATAAGTGAGAGTGCTGTAAATGAAAGTTTATAGTATACTAATTTCATCACTTTAAAAATGCTAAGCTATGATCTGAATCACATAATATGATCGATTAATTTTTTTAAAGGGAATGATCAATTACTTAGAAACTGAAGCTTTTTAGTAGACACAAAGCAAGAGGATAATGTAGTTTATTACCATAATCGTCCTCTTAACCGTTCCCAAGTTAAAAAGAAAACTGAAACTCCATGGTAAAGGGATAGTGTCTAAAGATATCAATCAATAACATAAGGCAAGGGAAAAGGAACTGAAAGAGGGCCTTCACTGATATCACTTTAGCAGCCAACAATGATTGGAGCTCAAGTTAACATACCTATTTCTATAGACCAAAAAGAGAGGGGAAAAAAAACCTACAACAAATTACAAGCGAAACATCTTCAGCACAAATGAAATCTGATAGTAGTTCATACCTCTCCTGAATTCACTCCCTCAAATGGAACTGTCATTTCAACTTCTTTCCCACAGATCTCAGCACGTTTGGCTATCACAGTGGAATCTGCACCTGTTGCCCAAAATATTGTTGAATCATCGGCAACATATCTTATCTATGTTCATAAAAAGAAAAGGAAGGGACGTCAGCCTGTGATGCATCAATTAAAAATAATGTGATGATTGAATAAAGAAGAATCTCTTTTCACAATTTGTATGCACTGTTTCCTGCATGGATCTTAAACTGAAGGATTGTGTTAAATTTTTTTATGTATGCTGAATTAAAGAACTATGCTGTCAAACTTTATGCTGCATTTGGACAAAAAGGTATTACATGTTCAGAAAAACATGAAACATCTGTTTACCATTATGAATTAATACCACTTCATTTACTAATATGTCATGTGATCCCAGCACGTTAAACCAACTATAGATATACATTTAAGTTGGAAAAAGCTAATAATATGAAATAACAGTACCTTAACTTCACAGCTTGTCAGGTAGTCATATTTTACACTACCGGGATTACATTCATAAAGATTGAATCTAACAACTCCTGTATTGTCATGTAGAACCATATTAAATGATGAATCCCATCTGGGGTTTGATCCTTGTCTCTCGTCTGTTTTTCTGGTCAACTCTTCAAGTTCAATCTCCACAAATGTCTGCAAATCCTTGTTATCAAGGTAATCCTCATTGTATCCATCTATCACTGAACTTTGCTGTCTTTTGGTGGGGCTTTCCCTCAAATTACTCCTAGAAAGTTTGTCTGCAGAGATCACCGTCACATATAGTACACCACCTACAGCTTTCTTATATAAGTCTACTGCTGGCAAAGCGAGACAATTACGACGAGGTTCTACCATCCTTTTATTTATTGTGTCAGTGACAAGTTTAACCTGTTACACAAAAGTGCAAGAAGATAGATGAATCAGTAAATCTGTATTGATAACTGGTCCTGAAAGTCTGGGTGGCTGGGGGGTGGGGGTGCAAAGTTGGTGTTTTATGCAATTAGGAACATCTCAACAAGGCACTAAGATGATAAGGAGGATATAAGTATTGACTATGTGTCTACTATTTTACCCCAGACAGACTTCATTAAGAATAGGTCAGAATAGAGGTAATCAGGAGGCTAATCATATGTATAACTTCATAGTAACAAGAATATACAGGAACTAGATTTTCTTGCTGGAAATATGAATCCTCACATGAAAAAGGATTAGTGTACTTAACTGTTCTATAACAGAAACAAGTTCAGAAATTTGGTTGGTGGTTTCCACTTCCTTTGCAGCTTGTTAGTCATACTTTATCCATTTATAAAACCCGTTTGAAACTTAAGTAAATAGATATTCCCAAAAAATAATACAAAGATTTTAATCAGATATGTTCTTATTTATATACTTCTTCGTATACAAAGATAACGGCTTGCTCGATCGAGCAGCCAACAAGTGCCAATGAATTAAAATAAGATAACAACTTCAAAAAAATTTGCGAGAATCTTCCAAACAATTTGAAAAATTTAATCAATTCGACACCATACCAGCCATGAAGAGACACCTGGAAGTTCAGTTGCAGGTAGCGATTGGCTTCCACCACTTCCAAAAGCCACACCTATTCTGACATCTGGAGTAGACACAAATGAATATAGAATTGCTCTTCCATCCACAATTGGAATAAAAAGCATCTGTATGTGTAAATATAGAAAAAAAACTTCAGACTGTCAACAAAACAATAATAGGGGAACCCTCGATAACAAATTACAATGCGAAAAGCAGATTCAAAGAGCTCGTTTATGTAGCTAGTAAGCCCCACAAAAAGAATTAGGTCATCACAGCAAAACAAACCCAAGTAGAGAACTCTTGCCTTTAATACTTTTTATGAAGCATTGAAGCTTCTGGGTTTAGAAAACACTTTGCCAAAAGTCACTGCGTACTTAAAAAGCTCTTAATGGCCATAAAACTCCTTATTTTCATCTAGAGATTCAACTGAAATATTTGCAATCAAGATTCATTATTAAAATGAGGAAGTAGCATGGTACATACATCACCCTTAATGTGGATGCTATTTATGACAATCCTCGCAGTTCCCATGAGTGGTTTTGCCAACTTGGCAAACAACAAAATGTTTATGTCTGCAGTATCCCAGTCAAAACCAAAACGCAGCATCCGCTGTTAATATAAGCAGGCATCAGCACACTAATCCATCAAACATTAAAGAAAATTGATTGAGAAGCACCCCAGGATACAAGTTCAATGCTTAAAGAGCTCAAACAATATTGTCATACATAATGGTTCTCTAAGAGAACCATGAACCATATAGCAATTCCTCAAGGCATCTTTATTTGGTAGTGTCTCAGAGCTACTGTAAGTGCTCATAAGTTATCCCCAGTTAGATAGCAAGATAGAGTATCAATATTTATTGAATCATATCCCTGAATTTTAGAAAGTTTGCCAAAGTATTAAATTATACAGCTTTCCCAAAGTTCTGTTAAATTATGCAGCTTTCCCAAAGTTCTGTTACTGACCAGGAACAGAATTACTTCTTGAGTGTTTTTTTTTTTTTTTTGGCACATTTCTTCATTTTATATGTCAGTAACTTGCGTAAGTCCTATTGTATCCACCTAAGATTCTTTAAAAAGTAAAATAATTTCTTTGGTTTACTTGGGCGTAGAATTCTTATTCTCAAATCCAGCCATGACAAGAATGATACAAGTTTGATAACTGAGCAGGAAAATGGAAATAATTCTGATAAATAAGAAAGAAATCAAACCTGATCACCTGCAGTTGACCAACTGGTCCCATGAAGGCCCAACATTGGTGGGCGAGAACCTAATGAAAATCCTTGTAATTCAATCTTTTCCTGCAAAAGAACAGGTCTTTTATTGGTACCATCTTCAGACATTTAGCAGCTCTCCGTAGCTGCTATTATATCACATAATGGAAAAGCACGGATACTTACAATCAGCCTTGGCTTTCGATGCTTTAATCTTCTCTGCAGATTAACAAAAGAAATTTGATTTAAATAATTACAATATGATGTAACTATCAACCACAAGAAAAGCTAATCAAAATTTTTCCAGACTAGAAAACATTGTAGGGACAAAGGATACATCAATAATTTATAAGAACTAAATTTGCTTGTAAACCTTGCAGAATTTATATAAACATGAAAATTAAAAACTCAGATGATGCAAAAACAAAATATCTTGAACTACTTTTAATTCTTTTTTGTTAGAAATTTATGAAAATCTTCCACGAACTAGTGGATCGAAGGTTTCCTTGAAAGGTAAAAGATGATATTCTTCCATTTCTAGATATATATTTGGTGTTTTATTCTTACTCACATTAATCATAAGTTGAGGGCCAGTCCAAAGCAATTAATGTTCCATGCTCATTGTCAGCATCATACTTTGCATGAAATGGTCCTATAAGTATCCATATCAATTCTATAAAGCAAAGTGGAAAAGACCTGATATCTAAATCAAAAGGGATGTACTTTAATTGTATGTTAATATGCACTTAATTCATGGACAAATTTTATTAAAAGCCAAAAGATAACCAAGAAAACTCTGCCAGAAGAGAGCTAAATATTCTAATGTCAAGATTTCTAATGATTACTTCTATTGGTACCAATAACCAAAAGAAGTGCTTGACAACAGTTTTACTACTTTTATTACCATCAAATAAGTTCATCCATCTCACATCTTTAAAGATAGCAGTAAACAGTAAAATTAAAGTACCAGAAACAGAGAAAAGAGAATTCACCTCAAAAATAGAAGAGAACCTTAAAGAGAGCTTAGGGCCAATATATTTGGGCCAAATTTCAGTTAGCAGCTTGTTGAACCATTCACAGTGCTCCAAAGGTGTCAATGGCTGTGAAAGTAAAGCACAATGAAGCACAGACATATAATTAATGGTGGTTCATTTGAGATGCAGATCCAAGTAGTAAAATCAAATAAGCATTACTGATGTCTGTAGTATCGCTTGCTTCCATCTTTTATTTAAGTCTTCCACAAGAATACGGCGTTGATGTCTCCCATACTGCAAAGTAGGAAGGTCAATGACTAACGTTAAGCCATTTCATTTTCACACCAATATTCTTTCTTTCAATTAAAGCCATGTTATCAATGATGAATAAAGAAATAAGGAAAGGAGTGGGATTCCACAGAAAATAGCAGTGAAACGGGGAGTTACATTCCCAACACCCTGGCTTGAGCTTCTGTTTTATCCAGGGATGGGGAAGCCAATGCCAATTGACAAACTTTCTCCACCAGTTATATCAGCATACACACACACATACATATATAGAGAGAGAGAGAGAGAGATCCAAAATTATGGTCTGAATCTTTATCAGAAAATATTACCATCTCCTTTTGATGTGCAAAGCCCAGAGAGATGTGTGATGAATTGTGCTTGAGAGGCCCTGTCCAGTTTCATTTACATCACAGCATTTCCTCACTGAAGATGATATCTTAAGACACACAAATTTTCTAGAATATCTTTTCTTTTTTTTTTATCATTCCCCTCATACTACTCCAATCATAAAAGGTTTAGCAGGTATAAACAGAAATCAGAGGCCAGAAAACAATCTTATCATGGCTCGCACTGAGTTCTCATTTCCTTCCTTTTTAACTTAGAAGCAGCATCACAACCCAATGAGCTAGACAAGTTAAATACCACCATCCAGGTTACCACTAATCATGATTTTACAGAAGCTTTCAGATTATAGACTACCTTGTAACAAATATACTAGATTTAAGAAGAAAAGAGTGAAATGGCCTTGATCTAAAAAAAAAAAAAAAAAGTAGCATTGAAATTAAAATGAAACAGGGCTTTTAAATTAAGTTTCACAGACTGAAGACTAGTAAACATTGTAACAAACATATCAAAATAAATTAAAAGAAAAGAACAATAAAAGCCCGCAAATAAAGCAAACGCTAGCTTGACAGTAGAAAATGAGAATTTTAAGATTTAATCATGGCTGATGCAGTCCACCGGCAAACCAAAATCCCTGCAACTTTATATTTAAATATTCTGAAACATATTCACCAAAATATATATATATATATATATTTTGAAACGTCATGTCTGGCTTCGTATATGATCTAAACAAGTACTTAACCTAGAACACATAAAATCAGCAGACATCTAATCCAAACTAAGCCATTAAATAGCCAAAAATAGAAGAAGCATAGGTAAAAAACACAGAGTGAAGACAGGATCATATTTCACAAAGAACATGCTATTTGAGAAAATTTGAAACTTTATTCCAGTAACCAAAGATGGAAGTCCCAAAACAAAGGAAAAAACCAATTAAGCCCAAAGATCGAGGCACATCCAACTTTATAGATTCAAGATATTGCATGTCCATTTGAAATAATATCAATGAGAGAAACCCAAGCATTCAATTGTGAAGAACACATCATAACAAACCAAGTTAACATCAAGTTTCAAAGAATCAAAAAATGGAAACAGCAAATTAAGAAGTTACCTGAATTGTAGCCCATACAGCAACAGCCAGAGGAACCCAGTTTGAGAGAGAGAAAAACCACTTCTCAATGGCCCAAACTACTAACAACACAGGAAATACAAAAGGCAAAAGAGGCTTATCCATCACCAACTGGCTCAAGAACTCTGTGGCTTCATTAATAGCAGAATGTCTAGTATTTCTTGTACCCATCTATCTAAAATCTAGAATGTACTACTCAAAACAAACTCAATCCCGCTCAATAAAATTCTCTATAACCATCAGCTTGACCAGCCAGACTTGTCAACTGCATTCCTAGAAAATTTGAACACTTCTACAACGTCAAAAACCAGAATCAAGAAAAATCCAGAATTCCTTTTAGGAAAAAAAAAATCCCAGAACTTAATTCTTGATCTTTCCGAGATTTCTTGAAAGCTAGAGAAGACTAATGATCATTGAATAGTAAATGAGCTAAATTGGAATTCTAAGGGACTGATTGCTGGTTCTTTTTTGTCATGTAGATAGAAATAAACATGAAAAGCTAAGATTACGTAGTTTTTGTGAATATCAAATACGTCATATATTCACCTTTTTATCTAACACACTATAATACTAAAATACGTTAGTACAATAATATTCTCTTAAACATACCTCAAAATTTTTGGAATATCACGCAATCTGGATCTAAGTCAACAAAAAAATCTTTGGAAAAAATTGTGAAGTTTTTAGTACGGGAGGACGTATATGAGAATATGGTTATATCAGCGGACAACGTAGTTAGCCTGTCAGAAAATTATGCGGAGTTTAGAAAGATTTAAGTGCAAATGATGTGGTCCTAAATTCTAGATTTTCGTGTCCTAATTGAGTATTTAGTACGGCAAGGACAAACTTAGGATTTAGGAATGGTCAACTTTGCTGTATTTCTTTAGTTTCCCCCATATTTTCACTGAATTATGAAGGGGAGTACTCAATCTTGTTAAATTTGCTTTATTACTCTCAAAATTTTTTTATTCATACTTTTCCGTCTCCTCTCCCGTACACCTTATGTTTACATATAATTGTATTATGGATACATTGTATAAAGATATTAACATGCATTGGAAGAATATAGAAGAAATAAGTTTATTTTTCTTAAAAATAATTATTCGGTAACTGTCTATAGTTGAAATTAGTTTACTCAAGAACTTGAGAACTTGAGGACATAATAATGAAAATCAAATCTTATTATTTGAAAAAAAAGATAATGACAATATTTACCTCGAATGATTGAAGACAATAATATTCATTTCAAAATAAAGTAGTTGAGACTAAAAGAAAAAATTAAAAGTAATAAATTTAGGAATGAAAATTAGGAAAGTAGTTATTAGTGCTTGATGTGAATTTTTAGCTTTTGGGAAAGGAAGACGTTTAGGTTTCTTTTGTAAAATTACTCATGGTCATCCATTTCATAAATTATTTTAGCTAAGAAGAAAGCAAATCAGGAATATGTTTACATTCAAAAAATATTTTTGTATGTTTGATGTCAAAGAAAATGATAAATATATTCTAAAAGATTATTCCACTTCCATCCCAAGAAATCCTAAAGAGAAGGGAAGAGGGGTAAGGACAATTGCCCCTATCCATGCCCTTTCCAACAATTATAGGATTTGGACCACTAACCAAAAGATCAATTTTCCAAGAATTATAGGATTTGTACCACTGATCAAAATATTAATTTATCTAAGTTAAATAGCAGTGGCTTTCAATTGCTTCTCTTTAAATTTTTTTCGCCTCAACAAAATACAAGTATCATTTATTTTTATAATAGCAGTGGAGTTCAATGAATACTACAATAAAATTATGTGTTGCTTAGGTCTGTATGTATTTAATTTGAGTTTATAGATGATTTGATGGTGCACATACAACTTTCCCAAATGATTGTGAAAGACATGTGTATTCCCTCCTTGGATGGAAAATTATTTAATTACATCTTTTATTTTCATAAGAAGACATGGGCCAAGATTTTGTCGTAGTTTAGATAATCCATTTTCCAAACAAATGTGTTCATTGTTTACTAAAAAACACTTTTTATTGACTCCAACAGTATAGAGGAGGAACGTTAATTCGTCTACTTGGGCTTCTATTTGTAAAATAATAATCATTAAACTTTAAGTGTAGCACAAGCAAATTCACTAATAATTAAATAATTTAATCTCAACTCGATTGGAATCACATGCTTTTCTAAAGTGACAATGACAAAAAGAGGTATTATTCATTACTATACTTGTATTTTTCTATTCTCTCTCAAATTTTAATCTATATTGCAAAATTAATTAATTAAGATTGTTAGTTCATATGTTTATTCGGTTGTTATTCCTTACTTTTTCACCCTTTTCCTTAACAAATTGCAATTAAAGGAATAATGCATGCCACACATGACTCACGTAGCTTTTCTATTTTCCTCCTTCTAAGATCATTTGGTGAAATCCTTCTGCTGAGGAAGTCATGGCCAGCTTCCACAATGAAGGAAGAATTTGTTCCTTTTTAAATTTTGAGAAAGTTTGGGCATATTCATACATGTCAATCCTGTCAATCTGTGTTCCATGACCAATTGAAGCAATTCTATTCACCACGAGCTAAGGGAATTTGTTTTAGTTTCAATACGTATAACATCCAACTTCTTTTCAGAGATTTGAAGTCCGTCCTCATTTTCATTCTAATTTTTCCTTTTGTGTTCATGATGCCACAAAAACTCACGAATCATACTCCAATTTGAAACCAAAATAATGGAATCATTTACGCTAAGAACCAGTTCTTAATTAATAAGGTATAAGAAAATTCCACTTAAATACATGTACACTCTTAGATATAATGTGTACAAGAACGAATCCCATATACAACTCAATTTAATAGAATGAATCGAAGAACAAATATCATATACAACTTGGTGTGTACATGACACGACACTTTGCTTATTAAAAATGCAGTTGCTAATGTATTCAAACAAGAAATATTCAACACATAAATCTCAAAAAAAAAAAAATACTAAGGAAATTTTGATGTAGTGTGAAATTAGAAACACCAAAGAGAGTGATTTCATTATTTAACATAGTTACTATTTGTACTATGTTAAGTAACGTTGTCATCGATCCCGTCCAAACTTGTGATTTTCACGTGTAGTCCTCTCATGGTGTCTCTACCATGCATTTCTCCCCCTGCAATCGCGGTTACATGACTGTATATTCTCGGGGGCCAAAGCTATTTCAGGACCACTTCAGTTTGAAGATAGCTTCAAGCGTTCTACAAGGAACATATTGTGGACCAAGAAGTCTGTAAAGTCCATAGACATGACTCGAGGTCTTTGTCTTCATATTAAGCAACAATTCTGTTAATTCTTCCATGCAAATAATTCAAGATTCAAGGAAACCAAATCTAAATAGCTGGGGTTGAGTTTTTTGGATCCATGTCTTGTAGTTAGGGTTCAGATGTAACCGTAGGCCTGAATTTTGTAGGTTGGCAGCGAATAGTTCTTTGTTTGGTTTCTTTATTTGTTTTTTGGTTATTTAATTTTGCTAAATGACATTTAAGAATTAAGTGCTATTAGTTTCACTGAAGAGAACCACTTAATGGGTGCTTCGATGCTAATTGCCAAGTTTGAAGGGGGAAAAAGGGTTTCGTAATTAGTCTTGTAAGACAAAGTTTTCTACTACAGTTGATGTTTTAGAATTATATTTACTATTTCTTGCTATATTAAGACTTTAAGCTTGCAAAGTTTTTCAATTTGGAAAAGAAAGGAGAAAAGGAATACAATAGCCGAAATGATTGATCTTGATGATTACAAAATCTTTAGTAATGCATGTCAATTAAGCCACTGAGAAATATTTGCCACCAAAATTTGACAGCCCCCGTCTAATATGAAGGCAACAATGGCATTGATTCCCCTTGCAATCTTTATGTTGTGGAAAGATAACATATTATATAAGCTGAACGAACAGTCATTATACCAGCTACTATTCATCCATTGTGACTTGTGGAGGACAAGAAAAAATTCCAAGATATATATCGTTGAAATCTATTCTCCTGAACACTTTACACTTGTTGGTATTTATTAAGTGGCATGTAATCATACATTGACATCGAAACTTTTGTATTTACCTTGACGTGAGAACCTGCCTTTCCATATTTTCATGATTGCTGCCTTTTATTTGTAAGCAAATGATAAGCTGAGAATTAGTGGTGTGTAATATAATAAGAATGAAAGGAAGACAACACAGGCATATTGGAAAAGCATTTAAGCAGCTCTTCCTTTGTATATTTTGTATCATTCTCTTTGTCAATATTGGAATAAATGCAATAAATAAAATAAAATAAAAAAGGAACATGGGACACATTAATTGATGGAGTATTCCATCCTAGAAGTGTGCTACTTTATTTACTGCTACAATGTTGTCCAGCAGTTTTGTTTTCTGGAACCGATAATGGTAGGGTTAGGGTTCGGTTATATATAATTTTGTACCAAAGAGTCAATGATTAAATGACAAAAATGAGGGTGGGCTCAATGAAGGTGGAATCACATGAGTTGTCAGTTTCGTCTACAAATAGACGGGGTTACATAAATTATTAAAATTTTACCTGTTCTGTACATCGTAAAAGTGTCCGTAGAGTCATTGTCAAAAGTTAGCTTCAAGTTTTTCAAAAGAGGATAAACACAACATATTTTTTTATCAACAATACGTATTACAATACCTCACATAAGTGGAGTGAGACTTCTAATAATATGTCGAGTGAGATTCCAAACTATTTTTTTCACACATAATTAATGGTGTAGTTCCTTGATCATACATCTACTTAATTATTCTCCTATTCCTTCTAAATGCTATGACCAGGTTTGAACCTCGATCACAGACTTTCATGGAGCACTGGAGCAAGCTCGAGTGGCTAGGAATAACATAGGATGAACAAATATCTGTTTCACTTTAAAAAAGCAGTTTATCTTGTGGAAGACCGATGACATGCCTTTTCTACTTTCTCGGGGACCAGAAAAGAAAAAACAGTGAAAAAGGATAATGGAATTTGTCGTCATATGTGGACCAAATTGGAGAACCACGTTGCGTTGTGTTTGTGAGGATAGTATGAGCATATTTATGTACGAAATTTTCTGTATTTTAGCAGTAGTTCTTGCATTTTTGAAATACGATAGTTTTTTTAGTATCCAAGGGCTAGAGTTCCCCCCACCCCCCCCCCCCCCAACCTTTTGGCAGCCATAATTTAGATTTATCGCATTTTAAAAAAAAAAAAAGTGTTATTAACTAGTGTCTCCCATAACCAATATGTGTTCAGCAACACATTTAATGTGTTTGAATTTTTATCATATATACACACACAGAGAGACATACATGCATGCATGCATATCGCATTGAATTTTTATATACTTGACAATTGTACCCTGTTCCATATTACAAAAATGAGACGAGAACCAACTGCACAATTTTTTTTTTTTTTGAAATAAAACGAGAATTGTTTATAAATATAAGATCATACAATATTTTAGGTTATAGCTAGTTGATGAGCTATAAGATCATACGATATAAACTGCACAATTGGATAGACAGAAGAACACAGTATATCTTTCATCATTATAAGCACGTTGCTTTTCTTCTTGGACATTATTCGTGTGCAAATCCTTCATGTGACTTACCTTATGGATCATGACTCTGGGTTTGCGCCATATTGTTGGGCCTTGTGGAAGTGTTGGACTTCACCCAATCCTGCTAAGTATTTTTTTTTTTTAATTTTTAATTGTTTAACTTGTTCATTTCGCTTTTTGAAACATAGAATTGATTTTTGTTAAGAATTTGGTCTAATTTTTCAAATTAATATTGCTTTACAAACTGAAATTTTACTCGATTGGATCCTCTTTTTTTTTTTAAATTTATGAAGGAATTGTTCTCCAACGTTGTATTAACCTTTAGAGAGGAAAAAAAATAATAGTTCATTTAATCATGGAGTTCAGTTCCACTTAGTGCGTGACCTTTGACTAATTTTTCTTCTATTACTGCACGTGATAATTAATAGCATTCCGTACATATTTTAAGCGTATAACTTCTCAAGTCTTAACCAAGAAAAAAGAAAAATTCGCCGACTTTAATGGATGAGGTTTAGTTTAATAATCACGTTTTCCTTATGAAACGAGGTAATAATTTGTTCTCCTAAAACTACTCCAACATAAATTTACTTAAGATATACACGCATAGGTGAGAGTGGTAAAGTATTACTTGAGGAATTTCCTAATATCAATATTTATCCACTAATTTTCTTCCCCCATTTTGCTTTTAGAATAAGTTACAATTACAATAAAAAAGATGGAGAAAACAAGTAAAAAAATGCATTTCTGTTCTTAAAGATGAATTATTTTTAATTCATTACATATTATTACCCCTAAAAGACATGACTTGCAAGTGTTTAACACATGGTATAAATAATTCAACCTTTTTTTTTTATATAGAAAGCATGATAAATCAGTATTGAATAATTAAACCTGAGATTCTTTTTTTTTCTTTGCTCTTTAAATCAATAAAATTCTTTTAAAAGAACGCTATATTTGAAATGCGTATTGTAGCAATATGTCAACATGTCAATGAAATATAGAGATGATAATGGAGAGAGAGAGAGAGAGAGAGAGAGAGAGAGAGAGAGAGAGAGAGAGAGAGAGAGAGAGAGAGAGAGTGTGTGTGTGTGTGTGTGAGAGAGAGAGAGAGAGAGAGAGAGAGAGTGATTAGGATGGAGCAGATTACTACTGTTCTTGTACTGTGGGCAACTTCGCTAGAGTGATTGCAACCATGTCGTAAATAACATCCCAAACAAATAGACCTCGATTTCACGCTTAAGATGGCCAATTTTTTTCACCCAACCGATAAATACGCTGCGGTTGACACCAAAACTTCTCGCTCCAACTGTTTTCCTATAACCACTCCAGCACAACTTTCAGACCACAACTTTTCATCTATCCGTCGCGCTTCTCTCATCTATCCAAAAAGTTAGTTTGCACGTCCACACGCGTCTTCATCCAATTGATCAATTGGAAAAATACAATCTTCCAACAGCTCACACAAGATTGTAGCTTTTGTTTCTATATAAACTAACCTTAATTTTTTTCCAATTCTTTGACCAATCATTGTTGGCAATTTTTCTTCAACAAACTCCTCATTAGATCATGAGCCCATCACAATTCAATGATCAACATGCAAATAAAGAAATGATTGCTTTGTCTCCCTTGAAAATCAATCAAGATTCTCGTTTCATCAAGAAATCATCACCTTCATCGTCTTCATCGTCTTCATCTTCGTCCCTAGTGAATGGTATCGCCAACGTCACTAACAAGCCTCCTCAACAGCGTCACCCTGTGATCATCTACACCCACTCTCCAAAAATCATTCACACACACCCTAAGGATTTCATGGCCTTGGTGCAAAAGCTCACCGGCCTTTCAAGATCCGAGGACGATCAAAATCATCGTCCTCAACAAAAGCTCGAGCCAAAAAACGATGATTTTATTGATGATCATAACAACAAGAACATTAACGTAAATAAAGGGTTGATGAATGATGATAATGAGTCTACTTCTGTCGTGACGGATGAGAATAATGGCAGCAGTACGTTAGGAGATGCTCAGGTTAATTCATGTTTTGTTCCTCCACCACCAATTTTTGATCCACCAAATCCATGCTTCAATAATATTCCTTTTTACAACACAAATGCTACGGATTATTTGTGTGCAGCTCAACCCTTTTATAATTACTCGGATTCGATGTTTTTTATGCCTAACATAAGAAACTCCCTCTCATCTTCGACATTGGAGGGCATGAAAGAGCTACCAGAATTTTGAAACTTTCTCACGATTTCTTGCGTAGTTTGATTTTCTTTTCGGGTAAGAGTTGTAGTTTGTTGGAATTTTTTTTTTTTTTTTTTGGTAGTATGTTAGGTAGTTTTGACCATTAATCAAAGATTTGATTACTTTTCTGGGGGATTCTAGTTTATGAATTCGAGTTTTAGATAAAAAGTATTAGTGATAAATTCCTTTTTGGTATTCTTTTGTAATGATCAGATGTCAGAATAACAGTTCTTTGGATTTCTTTGGCAAGTCAAAGAAATTATCAATTATTGATCTTGTTTTTTAATTATTATTTAGGCTCGATATGTTTATGTCATGTGAATACTAATTAATACATCAAATACTAGTATATCATACTTAATTTGTGCACGAGAACATATAATTTATTATTGTTGTTGTTGTTTCTTTGATAGATACTCGTATCTAACCAAGTATGGCAAATAGAATTTAATTACTTGAGTTCATTTTTTTCGATTCACCTACCGTAATGCAAGATTAGTACATTTTCCAATCGCATCATATAGAGGGTTTTTTCCTTAAAAGATACACAAATGAAAAACTGGAACCTTTATCGTTCAAGGAGAAGTCAATACAGCAGAAAGCAACAAGCAGATCTAGTTCCATCAACAAAGCTCCCCAGGCCAAAGATTTGGTATGCGATTGTGAATCCGACTGAGGCCATAGATAGAAGGTTTGATAGGTTAGTGACACTGTCTTCTTGGTTTAGTAAAGTTTGTATTTTATTGTAGAGTAAGTTTTTCTAAAGGGGTAACAACAAAACTCCAAATTTTATTCCCAGAATGACTTTGAGAATGCATTCATGCTTGATTCCCAGATGGCTTAGTTAAGATGTACCAGCTTAAGTTTTTCTGAAGGGGTAACAACAAAACTCCAAATTTTATTCCCAGAATAACTTTGAGAATGCATTCATGCTTGATTCCCAGATGGCTTGGTTAAGATATACCAGCTTCTACAACTTCGATCAAATTAATAAACCTAAGTACAACATCTGCAGATGAAAAAATTAGCATGGTAAACAATTTTACTTTTATTTCTATTTGTTGTACAGATTTACAATCCGAGAGATGTTCTCGGGATGTGACAAGAAGAAATCAAATTAATGTTAACTATATATACAAACTCTAGATTACTTCTTCTTCTTGTCTTCTTTAGATCTTTCAATAAGTACAGGAGCCGCTGGAATGCTGAACCACCATTCCCTGAATCTTCTTGTCCATCTTTCCGTGCTTGCTCTTCGAAGAGGCGAGTATCTTGTAAAGAGTTCCAGAAAGATCAGCAATAATATGTATCTACCAGGTAAGAGCGCTGGAAGTAGAGCCATGACAAGTAGAGCAGCTGCAAATTTCTCGCTCGCCTGAACATCAAAGACAAACAACGAGTCACTCTAAGTTTAATATTGGGAATAGCATCTGTCCCAGGCAAATGCACATAGGAACTTCAGATCCAAGATGGTGGTACATTTACACACAAACAAACAGAAGAAATTTCCTGTCTAGGTGAATTGTTCACTTATTGAGTTATTCATTAAGGATAAACTAATTTCTTGGGCACAAAATGATTCAGTAGCTATGCTCCCAGGCGGGACAATTGATGACTTTCTTATGTGATGAAATGAATTAATACGTGCTAGATGACATTATCAGTATAGAACATACGGAAAATTGTCCCGAGTAAGAATTGTTGACAAACCTGAGGAAAAATTGCCAAAAGCAAGCCCCGCATTTTAAGAAGAACAACATTCCCACCCTGGATTAGCTCTTCTGCTTGTGATATGGCATTTTGAACAGCCAAAAGCTGTTCCATTGCATTCTTTGCAGGTGGAGCTATTACCTTGAGTTCATCAACTGGCTTGCCTCGACTAAACCAGCGGGTAAGTAACAAAAAAACAGCCAAAAAGGTGAGTAGTAATGCAAAGGCATAGCCCAGCCATCCCCTGCAAAAGAATTATTCAAAGTGTTTTCAATAAGATGAGTTTTTCATTCCAAGCAATATACCACATGACCATGTCTAGTGCAAGGAAATATAGCATTAAGTGTTCTATTGAATGGTTTTAGCAGATTCCACTTCCTGAAGGATAATTGAAGTGGAACATATGCTTCAAAACAAAATTAGAAGATTAAAGAAAAATTGTAGAAGTGCGTGGACCAAACCAATTTGACTTTAACATGCATAACTAATCCTAATGTTTAGGTTGGCTTCAAGAAAAAGGGCATTTAATTAAAAGGACAACATAATCTATGGTAGAAGTCTTTCTAAAAGTCCCAAGAATGGCAAAAGTCACTTTGATGGTTTCACGACAAGCCACCAGGAATGACAGTTCTTATGCATGGTAGAAAACAAAGAATGTGAACCTATCAACAGGCAGCAATCTAAAGCTTCCCATTAGGTCCACGTGGAGTTGCAAAACAGCTCTAGCATGTGAGCTAGTGATAATGATCATAATTGCAGAAGATGCGTCTACCACCTCCTCACCTGCAAATAATATAAGTAAATGCCAAACAAAATGCTGTTGATTTCAATGAGTCTTCCCAGTATGCCAGATACTCGAGCCAATTTGAAGATTCCATAATAGGAGATAGCAACTCCTGCATGCATACATAAAATCTACATTATAGTCTGAAAGGGAAATCTACAATCGAAGAGCAAGTAAAGACAACCACCACTTGTTCATCTACATGAGCGCAATTGTCCATATCATTCCAATTAAGAAATTCATATGGAAAATAGGCAATACAGTAGATTCCCCAAAAATGACTTAAGTCATTGCATGCTTTCCATGCATTTGAAAATAGCACTTTGAAGCCATTTGCAACAGAATGTTAAACAAAAGGACAAGACAACAAAATTCATACAATCATATTAAAAATACCATCATCACTGCCAAATTGGCGTCAATTCCGTCAACTCTAACTCCATCAACTGTAGCTTGTGCATCTACCACCTTTTTGTAGTTGCTTCTAGATTCCATGACTGCTTTCTCCAATGGAGTCATTTCACCAACTGCAATTTCACCGACGAGAAGTCCTGCTGCACTAGGAACAGGAGTACTTGTTCCAAACATAACCTCCAATGCAGAGGCCATAGTTGAAGCGGATACAGAGTACATGCTACCCCTAGCTTTACCAGAATTACTTCGCCCTAATTCCCGCATAGTTGACATATTTGCGAGGGTTTCCAATATGAGATCCCCACCTGGAAGTTGATCACATATGTTGAACATAAGAAGAGCATCAAAACAAAGAGGTATTGTTGAAATAATTTCTTTCAAGGCTTGAACTCGTAGAATCCCAAATATTGCTCTCAGAAGGGCTTCATCCCGCTGAATTCCAGTGATCTGGAATTTATGGATAAATCTGTGGGCATATAGAACTTCCCGAATGATGGCCAGCCAATAATCACGGCGTGTATGTCCTTTAAGCTCAGGAAGCTCCATAATAACCGGTTCTGATCTACAATTAAAAATTCAACAGATTTCACTAGCATACCCCAAAAATAGGAAGAGCTTATTAACCAAATAAAATAGTGAAAGACCTTAAATAATCCATTCCTGCATTTGTAACACATCAAATCTTCATTTTATAGCTAGAGTAAAACACTCATAACCCACAATTAGAGGGCATGGATCATTGCCTTACATGGAAATTGATTTATACAAGACTGCCTTGTCGAAGATTCGGGTTCCCCATGGTCCCGTTAACTCAGGTCTAACAACCTGCTTTGAATCATCAGATAGATCATATATTTTTGCCTTATCATAAGAGACAACGCGAAGAGCTTCAAAGTAGAGAGCATGGTCGGTAAGTATTAATCGACCTGCAATCACAAGTATATTCCAGTATACATAAAACTTCGAACTAGTGATACTACCACAATAGTTACACCATTAGCAAGCCCCAAATTAGGTCCAATGCTAATTAAATACATTGATGAACTACAGGTTTGGAACAATAAAACCATCAAATTGGCGAATGACTTACCGGGCCACGTGGAAATTCCCACATGTTCAAGAACTGGTTGGGTTGTCACCGTCCCATCCACTTCCAAGATCTTCTCCCCTCTTGCAGATCGTAACGTAGAAAGGAGTGAGGACTCAGACTGACTCTTTAATTTTCTTATTGCCCTGCATGGAGTAGCCTCTCAAAAGTTAGGATCTGTTACTGCTGCACTCACCGTGGACTTGCAGTCCAACAATAAACAGCAATGCCTAACAGATTGACAAGAAGAAAATTCCTAGCATATTCATGGCATTCAAGGACTTTTACCACCAACACCTTCGCAAAGAAAGAACAAAATCTTCCATGTTGTATCATCCTTTTACGTTGAGCAGACTATTTCAATCTCTCCTAAACTCAATAATAGGAATCCTCACACCCACTCACGTTTCAATTCTTATTCCGAGGGTCAAAACAGCCTAGAAGCCCCTGTCCCCAGATAATGGACAGTGGGGCAAGCACATAGAGATTGCTCTCAGAAAGGCAGATTGTACAAGAAAAAGGTTCTCAATTGTAGGGTCTATTTTATGGTGATCGGGATGCCATAAAGAGAAGAAGCTTAAAAAGAATAATGTGTGCTTTGATGTTCTAAGGACTCATGGGCTGTGTGAAATAACCTTATCGTGAGATATGTTTAAACGAGAATCATGTAAAAAAATTTGTAGTTGAGGAGACAAAGGAAAGAACAAAGAAAGGCAAGAGAACACCCAACTGAAAGTATTCAGCAAAATACGCAAACATTTACTGCAATATTGATAATTCAGACCCAAGGTAAATTTGAGTATCTGAGTATTAATAAACATAACCAAAGATCATTTCTAAGAAAAATAATAGAAAATATTTCCCTTTGAATTTGCGTACATGGATAGATAGATACAAAAGTTTCTTATCCTGATCATCCATGCCAGAGAAGTACATTCCCAACCATCAATTTTAATATCACTGAGAAATTTGATCTCACTTTTTTTTTTTTCTCCTTTTGAAGCAATGGACAGATAATCCTTTCTAGAATGATGCTAAATACATGTAATATGATTCTGTAGCCCTGACATATACAGGTCCACAATAACAAAAGCCAAGATAATATCAGATGGAACTTTGATTGATCTAATTCTTAAATTTCCAACCAATACCCATAACTTGAGTGAAAGCACACGTGTGAGAGTGAGAGAGAGTGAGAGAGAGAGACGCCCACAATCATTTCCATCATATGTGTGAATTATATAAAACTATAATGGAAGAGCAATACCTTTCCAATGCACCTAGGTACTTATCATAGAGTGAGAATTGCAGCCTGCCACCGGTTGACGCAGTAAGCACCTCAAAAAGCTTTTGACTGACAATCACATCAGCAATGATGGGAACTGCTGGAGCTATTCGACAAAAAGCCTCCAAGGCTACAGAAACATCTTCATCCATCTACAATTAACATGAAAAAATAATAATAATAAAGAGGAACCAAAACTAAAACAATAAAAGCCATTCGAACCAATCTGGTTATTGAAGAGCATAGATTTAAACTTCCAGGAATTCAGGTGTATGTGCACCCTGCGAAAAAACAAAATACATTTTATATAAGATTAACCCCCCTTCCCCACCTCTCGTAAGTACTCCTCCTGATAGAACAGGCATAATATAAGTTATTAATGTTACTCACACTAAGAAATGGTTGGCTTGAAGCTGCTGGAAATTCCCAAGCAACCATCATGTCAAATGTAAGGCGCCGAAACTTTTTGTCTTCTAGATAACCAGAGGCTTGAGTGGACAAAGCAAGTGCCCTGAAGCTAGAGTATTCCAAAAAGTTCCGTGCATACTGAGATGGATGTCTTAAAGAATCAGATGCCTCTTCATCAAAATTATCTCTAAGCTTCTCCATCGCAACTCCAAGGATCCTATATCATCCACATTTTTCTTTTTTGGTCAAAAAGGGAGATCAACAGGTACAATCAAGTGAAATCTAAATGGGGAGGGTTTGAACATATGACTTGATGAAAAAACCACCCAACTTCATAGATAGCTTAGAGCAGGCAGCACTAGGTTTGGTAAACTAATTTTGTTCTGGTCTCAAGTATACCAAATTTCAAGCATACAACCACACCATACTGTGCTTTTTGCAGATTGGAGGCTAAAGGGGATGGGGCCTCATTTGGTCACTGGAACTGGATGCAAGAATTTTAGTAACCATGCTTGCTAAATACAATTTTAATATAGAAAAACAATTTTGTTCCCCAAAGTAAAAATAGCAAAACTTTGATGCTAGAATGGAATGCAAGAATTAAATATCCAGGACAAAAAGTGTAAAGCAGTCTTACTTTGAGCATCTACGGACCACCACATTTGCCACGGGAGAGAGTTCTGGTAACCAGTTCTTCCCGGCTGATGGAGACTGCTCAATTTCCTCAATCTCTTCGTCAAAAGACGTACGTGTTCTAGTTAGCCATTTGAAGGATCCCTCCTTCACCAGACCCTCAAGCATATTTCGGGTTTTATTGACCATAGCCATCCCCAAAATTTCCCCTTTCACCACATCAAGCCGTACCACAATAGACCTGCCCAATCACTAAATCACATCTCTTATCATCCCCTTCCAAAATCTAATCTAAACCATCCAAATTAGCCACTTTCAGAGGAAACATCACAAGAAAATCAGCAAAACTGCAAAAGCCACCATCAGAAAAAATACCGAACATCAAAATCTTCCCTAAACCTTAATGATCACAAATCCCAGTTCTAAACATCCAAGATTAAATTTTTCTTAGCATCAATGAATAAAAAAAATTCTCAGTACATACAATTAAATCACAAATACAGCTCGCCAACTACTTATTTCTCACCATCCAAGCAACCAAAAAAAGGTTCAGCTTTTTGCAACAGATAAAAATTCCCTTTTCCATATAATTCATGAAAAGACCATCCATGATGAGAATTGATTAGCAAAATGACATTAACAGCTCAGCAAAGATGAACTCACCTTGGGGAAACAGAAAGGTTGTTGAGAGGACCCTTAATATATTACTAGCTTTTTCTAAAAGTTACACTGAAATTATGAAAAATTAAGCAGTTTTATGAAAAACCCAACTCGCCAAATTGAAATAAAGGTCATAATCTTGCGGGAGATCGACACTCAAATTCGAGATTCTGTCGTGTCACAAAAGGTTTTGCTGCCGAGGAATCAAGGTATAAAACAGAAGTACTTTTTTTTTTCCTCAAAAAAAAAACTTTTTTTTTTTTCCTCTTCTTAGAAGCACTTTTTTTTTCTTTTTTTTTTTTCCTTTTTAGAGTAAAACGCAAATAATCCTACCTTGGAACTTCTTTATTTTAGTTACTCATGTTTGAAAGAGAATCATTTTAGTTTTTCTATTTTGAAAATATTGCCCTTTAGTCCTAAATGTTTCTTTTTGTAGCAAAACATACACGAGGACCAAAAAAATAAATTAAACAAAAAAAAATAGAATACTAATAATAGTTTATGTCCTTCTTTTCTAGAAAAAAATTATTTTCCTTTTGGAAAGTTAATCAAGTAACGTGTTTGAGCACCTTTCATTACAGATGAAGAGTTTGAGACCAAAATGTAATGTTTAGAAATATGAAGGACCAAAATGCTTTAAATCAAAAGGAATACGTACGAAGGACCAAAATGCTTTAAATCAAATATGAGGGACTATTCATGTAATATTGCCTTATTTTTTGGGTACAGAAATTAAAAGAAGGTTTCTTTTTGGTCTGGGATAAGGACCGGACCGGAGCAAGACGAGGCGGTGCGTATCATGTTACATTTTTGTTTGATTTATCAAGTTACATGTGCATTGTATCTTTGACCTATGTTTGGGTGTATGTATATGTACACTTTTGTTTGTTTCATGTATGTATGTATTTATATATTTTTTTGTTTGTGTTACCAAGAAAATTTATTTATTTCTCAAAAAAAGAAAATTTATTTATTTTATTTATATACATTTATATAGTGAAAAAAGGTAGGGGTTATATCACCTATTAGTTTGATGTTTAATTTGGGAGTGAGCTCAGAGCTCGTATAAGTTATTCTATATTGTTACTTTGTATTTTTAGGATTAGTTTTTCAAGTTATTGATGTAAAAAAAATTTCTATATAATCTGTTTATAAAATTTGTCTGAAGATGGTGTAGAATAGATTATTTTCAAATGTTAGAAAGTTTTTTTTACTAGTTTATACATTTGAAAACGCAAATAACTGTTTTGGTTTTCATTGGCTAATTTTCTTAATGAAAACCGAAAAAATGAAATTGCATTTAATACTGATAAAGTGATGAAATAATGTACCGGTCGTTGATTCATTTTCAAATTGAAAATGTTTGAAAATATGAAAAATATTATTTCTTTGGAGTGGCAATTAAGTGAGATATGTAATTAAACATTATTAATGCCAAGGGATGTTTCAAAATATCTTTAAAATGATATTTTGCTTTCTGCCTTTCTATTAACAACCAAAATGCGTGGATAATAGGTTTACTCAATTATTATTTCTTCTTCTTTTTTTTCATTTTGTAGATATCTGGGCCGAAAATGCAGAGGATGACGAGTTTCAGTCTGGGCTTCGTTTTAGCGTCGTAATGATTGAAAGATGAGCCCATAAGTTCTATTTGGGTTTGTATTGTTGGATGACTTCCAATTCTTGGGCCTGGATTATTTGCAATTTCTAGAAGTAAGATTCATCTAATCGCCACCACAATTCTCTGGGATTTAAAGCTATGAGGCCCAATGGCGTTAGATCATTTCGTGGCCCATATTTTAAAAAAGATTTGAGATTTAACGACGTGCTCACTTATCATTGAAACATATTAAATCTTTGTTAATTTACAGTGTATGAATATGAATATTCATTCATGTAGTAGATAAGGTCAAAGGGTCACCAAAAACATGACATCATAATGGAGTTTAGTTTGCTAATCCGGTTGAGAGTGATTTATTAATGTCTAGAACATGTTTTTGTTTGGTTAATTTTGTAACCCAACCAATAGACAAAGTTACAATATATAGTATAAATGAATGAATTAGCTAAGATATTTGTCTTTTGTTATAACAAAAGTATTTTCCATGGATCATCTACCATATCATTAGAATTACTTATGCTCACTTTGTTAGTTAAACAAGAAAACCTTTAAATAAGGTTGTCGACATCCGACAGCGAATCAAGTTGTTAATTAAGAAAGCTACATAATTAATTTAATTTAATGCTCGTACAATCTGCCGTAGCAAACACAATCAATTCAGCATAATTTCCATCAACATTGCCAAACTTTGGATATTTATTATATAATACCAGCCGCTTCTTGTTCTTCGTGGTCCAAGTTCATATTGAATTTTAGTAATGTAAATCTTTCTTGTTCAACTTATCAGCTTGTCGTTTGTTTCGCATTATGAGAAATTTGTATACATTACTCACTCGCCCTTTAATGTTCTATTAGCTGCACCAACTGATAAGCATTATGTCAAGTCATTATCAACCTATTTTCTTGCTTGAATGAGGCAATAAGTCAAGTCATTATCAACTCTTTTTTGCTTAAATGCAGGTCTAATGCAATCACTTGGATTCGTTTTCAGTTTGTGATCAAGCTTAAGCAGCTTAAGAAGAAGCAAGACTTACCAAAAATTGAACTGGCCGAAAGTTTTCCAACTAATGTATATACGAAGAAAAGAACTAGTTTGGAATGTGTTCAATGTATTTGAAGCCACGAATTTTAATATCAGCCAATCATTTGTTTTACTTTGTCAGTTGCTAAAGTTTCTTTTTTTTTTCCTTCTTAGTATCTTTGATTGATAGTGTATCTATCACTAGTGTTTTTCTATATTCGTATCTAGATCATATATTCTTTTCACATGTCTATATGAAGCAAAAGGCGAGCAAAGAATGGTAATATGGAGCACAAAGTTTTTTTTTTTTTTTTTTTGTTCTTTGCCTCCAGCAATAAATATTTTACTTCAATATTTGGCCGTTTTGGCAATAGGGAAAACCAGTATGGTAGTACATATGATTCATGACAGGCAAACAAACTCCTCCATGTCCAAAAGTTGATGATAAAACCCTAGGCTACTTTGGATCCTTGAACTTGCCCATATTAGTTACCGCCAATCTGTCCCAAACTCCACCTACTGGGTAATGTGTGTGTATGCATGTGTGATCCTCAATCTATATTAGGAACATGACTATATCCAATTTGTTTTCAATTGGGACCCATTACTTCCCTTAGTTCATGCATGCTCCAAGAAATAGGCAAAGAAAATTAGTCAAAAGGAGTCAAAGAGGAAGATTGAGTTGGATGAGAGGAACAAAAGTGGTTAAGTGGCTTTAAAGGTTACATTCATAAGCTCTTATCATCATATCATTTTGAAGAGTAAGTTGAAGAGCCCACAATTTTGCCCATTGCCTCATATTCTTTTGAGCATGCTTTGGCCCATTCAAGCTGTCCTCCTCTCTCCATCTAGCCCTCTCTATTTCTTGGATGCATTGAATCTATACCAAAATTTCTTTTTTCTTGGAAAACTTTAGGAACCCACCAACTTAAAAAAATTGGGAAAATTTTTAAAAATAAAAAAGCTTCTTTGTCTTTTAAACTTTCCCTTGTCAATCATACACTTGATGAATTGGCAACATCCATCAGATTTTGTGTATCCACCTATATTGTGGGCACCACCTGCTTTGTTTGGCCGACGTGGATTTGTCAAGTGTTTCTTGTAACAAAAAATTTTGTTGTTCCTCGAATTGACACTCATTTTTATCACCATTGAATCAGGACCTTAATTTGTAGTGCTCTAAGATAAGAGTTTCTTGATTACAACAACAAACAGGATTTTTCTAGTTGTTGTTGCTAGTGTATTAGTTATAACTGGCCCTACTAATAATTCTGAGATACCAATTAAAATTTCTATCTATTTGCCCTTTCTTGACCATGATTGGAAAGTATTTTGGTGGATAGACATGTAGATTATGTTTTATTTCCACATACTTCAGATATTATATTTATAGTTGCCGACTTCGTTTTGAAATATTTCTCGAATTTTTGTAATATTTCCGTGTCTGAAAATTGATATTCATTTTTTTTATGATCTATGATCTTAGGCAAGGAAGGAGGGAAGTTGGCAAGTGAAGTTGCCAAGTTTGCTTAGTATTACGTCTATATATGTGCTTTGAATCTTATTCTCATTCAATTTCCTGGTACAAAAAAATTAGAAATTATTATTCTTTTTCATTTCTTTTAGTAAAATATGCCTACAACAGGAGACTTGACAAAATTCTATTTACAAAATGGTGGATCTCAATTTGGAAAACAGTAAGTCACATGTGTCTGTCCAATGAATAATGTTTCTATTCTTTTTTCTTTTCCTTTAATTTTGACAGTCTTTTTCAAACAGTGATAAGCTTAATTGATCCTTCAATTTCTCACTAATACGTTTTCTGTTTGTGTTATCTTTTTCTTTTAACTGAATTTGTATTATCTTTTATTAAAATATGAAAACTGCCAGTTTTCACCAACAATCTATTAATTCGCTACATCTTTTTTAACAAGTGATTACATTCCGTCCTGTAGATTATTTCAAAGAAGCAATTACATCAGTCTAATCAGTGCTATCAAAATCATGAAACAAAGAATCACCACTAACCTTTGCTAGAGGCCAAAACTAAGTGGCAAAGTATTGATCGTTATTGCACAATTGTGTGAACCATTTTCTGCTTAATGGTATATTATTGGAGTCCAAAAGTCAAAAATATGTTTAGGTGGTATGCCGTCGGACCTTAGTTGGGCAGACATGCGAAACATTTCTTCTTGTTGTCCACCATTTAATCAAGTCATTATGGGGTTTAATCACACTTTGGATCGCAAGGCAAGATTTTTATTATATTGTGAAGTTGTCGGGGAGCCAACAACTTAGTTGAATCTTTAATTCATTCTAATCAAGATTGATCAGATCATAACATATAGGAATAAGAAAAATGAGATTATACACTTCACTAATTATTGGTTAATTTGCTACATATGTGAGGAGACATGATCATACAAGTATAATTCTCATCAACTTTTGTATAAAATTCAATAGAATCAAGTGGGATAATTCTCTCTCTCTCTCTCTCTCTCTCTCTCTCTCTCTCTCTCTCTCTCTCTCTCTCTCTCTCTCTCTCTCTCTCTCTCTCCCTGACTTTTTTTTTTTTTTTTTTTTTGGGTTTGCTGGAACAAGTGGGACAAATTTGATTATAGACAGTGGAGCATCTTCATGTGTTGAATGGCAATGAAGGATAGCATCCAAAAGTCAAGTCCACAGGTCCAAGTTGAGTGGAAGCAAGGCCATCACATCCGTCTTTCATTAGTTTTTGCATCTTCACTGCTTCAAATGCCTTTGCTCTCTGCTACACAAAACATTCTAATTAACTTAAGCACGAATTAATAAAAGTTGTGCAAGTGGTAATTTTACTTTGTACCACCTCCAATATAGTGTGACACGAATAAATATAGAGTTGGACTGCCACTAGCATATTGGTGGGACTTGAATTTGAGATATTTTATTCTTGAAATGATATAAAGAACATTGATGCACCAATATTTGCGAAATGCAGATAATTGAGGCAGATATCATGAATTATGGAAACTGACAGAAGGTGGACTAACAAAGCACCTGAAGTTTATCCATGGTGTCTGTTTCTCCATTGAAGTCGTAGAAATTGCTTGCTGCTGTAAGCTTCATTGACAAAAACTGAAATGAACAAAATTAACTGAATTAGTGTATATGTGTTTTGATATTCTTTTTCTTTCTAAAATAACGTTTGATTTGAATGTTTCAACTCACCTCAACTTGATTTTGCAAGGACTGCACATAATTAATTATCTCATCCAACATTACTGCCATGCCCATTGTCTGTAATTTCATGAATATTGCAGGTTTATTGACCTCATTCTTAGTTTTTTTTTTTTCCAAGAAAGAAAATTCTGCTAAGAAAACATGAAATTATGAAAAATAAAAATGTACCTTGTGGCATCCTGGTACAATATCTTGCAAGCACCTAAGTCTCTCGTTGATTTTCCCTCTTCTCACCTGATCCAAGTCAACAAATATATTAATTTAACCATTGAAAATACTTGTCCAAAACATGAGTTGACCTATAATAGTTTCTTGAATATTTTGACATTGTTGAAGAAAAAGGAAGAAAAGTGCAAAGATAGGATAGTCCTATACATGACTAACTGAAAAATGTGCAATTTTGGCAAAAAGAACATTTGGATAACTTACCCTTTCTGCTAAACTATGACTATCAGTGGCTTGGCCTCTTTTAGCTCTAACATGTACCACTTCTTTTGGTTTCTCTTCTTGTTTACCGTTGCTTCTAATCCTTTTTCCTTTTCCTGTACTCTGTGATTATAGAAGGTTTAGAAAGATCAAATCCAAGAATGTTAAAAGCCGCAACGAATTCATTCGAATACCAATTAAAGAGTAAAGACTTACATTTTTTCTTTTGATCCCATTTTCAGAAATTGAAGGAGATGAATAGGCTGAACTAGTTTCTGGGGTGTCCATTGATTTCCTTTTCTTCCCTTCATGTACAATCCGATCATTTACAGCAGATGCCGTGGGCTCAGTGAGTGGTGGGATATTCTTGAAATCACTTGGGAAAATTCCAGGGAAATTTTCTGTCAAATTTCCAGGGAACTGATCAAGCAGTTGAGGAAAATAACTGTCATGAGAAAATCCAACTGGTGTATATTGCATGTTCATCAAGTTTGAAGTATCTAAAGCTGCTGGATTCAACTCTGGAAACTGACTCATAATGTCCGTGTTTGGATCAATGTCATATAAAGAGTATGACGGTTTCATGTTTTGCAAATCTGAGGTGAAGTGTTGTGCCATGAAGGTTGAATATTGGTATAACAACGTTTGTGCTGGCTGTTCTTTTGGTATAGGGGTGTCAATCGCTCATATATAGAGGAAGAATACTTGTATTACTATTTTGAGTTTGGAGTATTCTATTTTTTTGTATTTTCTATAGAATTAGAAGATTGGAATAGTAAAGCAATTTGAGGGTCACGTGGCATTTTGGGCTTCTATAGTTCTGTTCCCTTGGTAGGACCTTTTTCAGGAGATGTATATCCAATTAATATGGACCCATCATTTAGCCACTTATTAGCTTTCCATATCAGAAAACAAAATAATGTAAGCAGTTCACTGAAAGAAAGTCTCGTCAGCTAAGTTTATTATAACTTTTTTTTTTTTTTTGGTGGGGAAGGAGGGCGGAAGAAGAAAAAAGGAAGAGAAGAAAAGAGGGGGGGGGGGGGGGGGGGGCTTGGTATATAAGTGAAATGATATTCACACACTATTTTTTACTTGTTGTATACTCATACGATATAATTTGGCCTATTATATACATGTTATATGACTAAAAAATATTTAAGTGTATGCAAGAAACTAACAAGTATATGCAAATATCATTACTATATTAATTAATTAAGTAATCACACATGGGAGACAGATCTTTAAGGCCTAATGTGATTACTAAAAGTGGCGACAAATACATCCCAACTTGAAAGATTAGCATAATAATTTTTTAGAGCATTAAAAGTTAAGGTCAAGTGTAAAAGTAGGATGAGGTTTGGTAGGCAGTTCCTTTTATTAAGTGTAAAACTTCACCATCTTAGTGCTATTTCTTGTGGAAATGTTGCAGACAGCACCTAAATAATTCATTTCAGGGATGAGGTGAGACCATAAGAATGATTACCATGCAATTCATTTGGTTATAAACAATCACTTTCAAAAGTGGTTGCAATTGCATATTGAACTAATTGACTAAAATAATTTATACAGGTTCCACTAAAATGATTTTTCATCAGATATGAGCATTATGATTTAGTAGATTTCTCACACTTCACTACATCTAATCGTTTGAGTTGAATTCCAACCAGAATTTGTTGTTATTATTATGACTGTACACTAAAATTTAAATAAAAGAAATGGCCAGAAAGTTATAATTTGGAGTGAGACATGAACAAAAATTTCACTTTACTCTTTCTAAATACTAGACTAAAGCCTCACTAGCGATTAGCAATTAGAAATTTATGTAATTAATTTCTTTCTTTTCTCTCTTTTTTTTTTTTCCTTTTCATTTTTGTACATAGAGCATGTGTTATTTTCAGGAATTCTTAGAGGTTGCCCCTTTAAATTTGCATTTTCTTGCTCACATACTATTATGTTTATCAGTTAGAAGTCACTGCCTGAATTTGATTGCCATATGTCTTAGGCTAAATCACAAAATGTCCTCCCTTGTAATGTTGCATCAGTAACAAATTGCCCCCTGTATTTAGGAAATATATAAATTACCCCCTTGGATTGATAAAAGACATTTGTGCCCTTCTATACACAATACTTTGACAATTTTCTTTTTTTGTACTAAAACTTAAAATATTTATACCACCCATGAGCGAGTACAACAAAATAGTAGAGAGAGAAATCTCAAATACATGAACTACTATGTATATGTATGTATGTATGTATGTATGTATGTATGTATGTATGTATGCATGTGTGTATGTGTGTGTATATATATATAGTGTTGCTACTTTTGTTATTAGATGAAGTTGGTCTTACATTGTTATGGTTAAAAATACAGGTATGTAATTATTATATCTTTTATTATTGTCAATAACAGAAATGATATTACTACCATTTCTCTATATACATACATATATATATAATAATTACTATATATATAGTAATTATTATATATATATATATATATGTATATAGTTTTGCTACTTTTGTTATTAGACGAAGTTGGTCTTACATTGTTACGGTTAGAAATACAAGTTTGTAATTATTATATCTTTTATTGTTTGTCAATAATAGAAATGATATTATTATCATTTCTTTATACTCTATTTTGAATATATTTTATAGAAATTACAAATTTATAATCACTTTGCAAGCTGCTCGTTATACATCATGGCAAAAAACAAATCATTCATTTTTTTCATATTTTTTCCATCTTAAATACAAATAAAATGAATAGTTTGTGACTAAATTTTTTACAATTTTAGAGTCATGATTTTAGTTTTTTATATAAGAGTGCAACAATAATATTTGCTTGGAGTAGTAACCTTATTTTGTTTCTATATGACAAATTAACAAAAATAGCAATATTAAAAATTTATGAGGGTGAATTTGTCCTTATAAAGGTAAAGTGTACATGAGGGGATAATTTGTCACTAAAGTAGGGGGCAATTTGTATATTTTCTAAACATAGGCTACTTATCCAACATTACAAGGGGCATTTTGAAATTAATCCTAAATCTTATTCATTTCAATTTAGGTGTATTTAAATTAGCAAATATTTTAATTAATTATTGTTTTTGTACAAGGGGAGAACTAGAGGCCAGAAACAAATGGGTGAAGGGAATTAAAGCCCCATCCCTGGTAGGCTAACAGGCCTCAATGCAATTGGCCACTGGGCTAGCCCAGTAGCTTGGGTTCAATTGTTTGAAGCTGTCCTTTTTTTAAAAAAAATTGTTGTAAGCATCAACAAAGCTGGAATAGCTCAGTTGGTTAGAGCGTGTGGCTGTTAACCACAAGGTCGGAGGTTCAAGCCCTCCTTCTAGCGTTCATTGATTTACATTTTTTTTCGGTTTATTTAAGAAATTAATGTATCAGCATGAAAACTTTAATTATGTAATAAGCCCATTAAATATGTCTACACATTCTAAATCTACAAAATTTTAAATCGAGTAATATGGATTAATATATTGCAATATTATTCTCTCATAGTACAAATAGTGTGTGAAATTAGGATAGAAGCACAGATATTTAGCCCCTCACAAAATTCAATTCAACTAGTAAGCAAATTTACTTCCTTTTTTTAAAATTTTATGAAAAATTCTAAAATTTATTTTTCCCTACTCATACACGAATAAATTCACACAGGAACTTTTATTTTTTATTTATTTATTTTTTTGTGGGGGGTGGAACTGAGGACGGTGCCAGAATGATAAATATCTGCTTCTTACTAGGTCCAACTGTCCAACTAAAGTGAGTGCCAACAAGATTTTTAAAGAACCCATAATCCAAATATTCGCCACATGTATTCAGGACAAATAAAGTATAGATGAGGCAAATGTCCAGCAACCATATCCACAACTAAAGCTAAAGATATAGATTTAATTTTTGATGGTGTCTACTTTTAATATCCATTTAGAAAAACGCTACTCATTTTACTGCAAAAATGGCAGCCAATGTGGCTATTTCTTCTGTTCTTGGCACTAAGTTTGCACCATCCCACAAATTCGTCTCTCCATTTTCCCTGCCCCACGTTTTCTGCTCACCGAAGGGAAGGCAAAATGTTGTGAAAATATCGGCAAAATTAGGTGAGAAAGAACTGTTATTTATTCATTCTTTGATTATCCCTTAGTACTTATTTCATCACTGTTTCAAGTAGATTGATGAGTTTTTCCGTTTATCCTGATTAGGAGGAGAGGAGGGAGGAGTCAAGCAGGGAGGGAAGAAGAAATTCATCACTAAAGAAGAAGAACCAGAAGAGTAAGCCTCAACCACTCATTTATATTATCTTGCATGACAGGATAACCATTTATTGGCCAAAAATGCTGTAGTAATGTTGCGTCACCAGAGAATTGGTAATTTTTCCTCAAGTAAGTTTTCACAAGAAAGTGTAAGTTTATAGGTAATTCAGCATCATTATAGATTTTCGTCTAATAACGTTGTACATGAATGATAAAGCACATATAATTTATTAATTTTATCATGAAAACATTTGGGAATTGTCATTTTTTTGTATAGTATACATTGGCAGAAAGCATTTTGCTGAGTGTAGGTACTGGCAGACAGCAGGGGAAAGGAAAGGGGAGAATCCTATGAAGACACCTCTACCTTACATTATCATATTTGGTATGTCAACACCCTTTGTAATCTTAGCCATTGCTTTTGCTAATGGTTGGATAAAAGTGCCAGCTCGATGATTTGTTACTGGTGAAGCAGTGAAGTGCTCAAATTGCTAAAGTTATCTGTTTTAACTTTTTTCACGAATAATGTGAGTTTTTCAATGTAAAAGATCTATGATCTGTAGATTCTGTACACATTTTCTACAGAGGGTGCTGTGCATATTCAGTATGATATGTGATTCTGTAACAAGTTAATACCGCTAATTCATCAATCGCTAATATATTAGCAGTTTTATGCGAGTCAGGGAGATCAATGGCCTTATTCTTTTGCTATAGCTCTACATTCATATGTTCCACCCCTTTTTAATTATTTTCTTCAGTAGTTACACATCGATATTGCAGTTTTTAATTGAAAAGCATTCAGGTGACTACATGATACATGAATGACAGATGTAGATAAAAAGATGAAAACGAAAAAAAGCATGTGCCATTAGTTTGTCAAATTAAGATCCTTGTTCATCCGCATCATACTTATTAAGCTAGAAGTTGTTCAATGTCTATCTTGAAGTGAGACAGAATGATGCCTGATGTTGTATGGATCATGACCATGGTGATTTCATTGGTATTTGAAGTTGGAAAAAGTAAGGTGCAATATGAGAGAAGAATCAGCAGTTATGCTAATAGTTTCTATTATGCACTGTAGAACTGCATTATAACATAGAAGAGGGAAGTTTGATAAATCTTGACACCAAGACGATCGAATGTGTTGAACAATATTTCCCCTGAAATCATCTTTAGTAAGTGCAATATTGCAGCTTTCAGCTTGAACTTCTTAGAATTGTTAACAGAAAAGGGTTAAGAATTATGAAAAGAATTGTTTGTTGCTTATTATTGATTTGTACAAAATAAAACCTATTTATAGGCATTACAAAATGAACCTGGACATCTACAACAATGAACCTAGACTACTTCTATACAAGGTAGTAACAATTAGGCTACAATTAAGCTAATTAGGCTACAATCATGCTATAATGAACCTAGACAAATAACAATGAACCTAGACTGCTTCTATACGAGGTAGTTTCAATTAGGCTACAATCAAGCTAATTAGGCTACAATCATGCTAACATAATAAGGCTACAATTATGCTAACAGGCTGCAATTATGTTAACAAGAATAATGAGTTGGAAGGCTTTAACTGCCTTCAATAATATACCAAGGCTGTTACCTTAGCTTTCAATGTTTGACACTCGTCCATTTATGGCTGATTTACAATTTGAAATGCATAAAAAAGGTACCCTATCACTATATCAAAGACTAGGAGTTGATCAAGAATACATTATGTCTTGGACAATGATTGGAACTGCCTTCAACTTTGGTAGATCTGTGTCTAATCTCATTTTGAGAGGACAGGATGCAGATGATTCAGAGGGTGGAAGGGAAAAATCCGGATTGCAGCCTATCAATGTCTGATTTATCATCTGTATGTCTTACATTCTGTGCAAATATCTGAGTAATAAACTTTGGGAAGAGATTTGAGCTTACAGAGTTGATCTTGCTGTGATTGCGGAGATTGGGCAAGAAAGTGCCAGGGATATACTGTTACATGATATCTGAGGTCAAGTCTTTCAGTGCGATTTCATGCGCTAATAAAGTTTAGAGAATCATCCTTAAGTCCAATTTTAAGAAGCAAATATTCCTACATTGTTTGATTTATGCAGCAACTACAGGTCAATAGCTTCTGGTTTTGGACATCCGTTTGTTTAAGGATAGAATTCTTGAAAGATGCGTTAGAGAAAGAGTTGGTATATAAATTGATCGACATCTAGGACAGAAGATGGTTTCCATCAATTTCCAAGTCTTCAGCTTCATATCCAAAATCTATTAGGCCTGAACATTTTTCCATCACAAGGGTTCATGAGATTAATGAGTGGCAAGGATACGTTGAAAGAGAAATTAATCTTCAAGACCTTCATTGAAATTAGGGACACAAGGAAACCGGTCAGACTTCTTTCCAGATTGGGACTAAAAGATCAGTTCGGTGGACGACTCCTCAAAATCAAGTTCAATAATTCCATTACCTTTTATGATTTCCGGAAATGGGCAAAGGCAAGTTAAAGTTTCATATTTGCATGTATTTAGAATGGTAAACAACATGTGTGCATTTGCCTATACGCCAAAAGCCAAAAAAAAAAAAATGTTCATTTGAAATTTGCAGTGTTTCTATCACTTTCAATTCATTTATTGAGATCTATTTTCCTGTAAAATTACTTAACTATCATTTATGTTGTTTCATATTTCCCTTATTCTTTTGTTTGTCGGCCAAATTTAGATGCTTTTCTTAAGTCGGCATCATTTTGACTTCGACATGCTGCTTCAGACATTTAGCTTGCACCACATAACCTCCTTGAGAAGATTGGAAGAACAGACAAACGTCCCCTGTAACAAATTGATTGAAAAACAGTGTAGATTGCGCAAATATGGGAATGTGAATTAAAGAATGGATGTGATCATTTGTCCATCTACATCAAGATAAGCTCAAAATTAACAAATTCTTGCCGTATACAACTTCTTTTGTGCACTAATTCTTTTCTGATGATGACAATTATATAGGTACTAGTTGGAGAGCATACGTTATCTCCATCTTGGTTTTTATATAATTGAGTGTTCCAATCACGATTGCGCCTTAATTATCTTTGTTATCATCTTTAGACTTCATCATCTGCATTTAATTGGTGTCATGAAATTCTTAACTACTTATTATCCATAATTGCTTAATCTTTTCTTGTGGTCTTTGTAGAAGTTATGGCTTGAGACTCTAGCCATGGCAGCCTATCTTATTACTAATTATATCTTCATCGTTCCAAGTCCAGATTGATAATTGCTTGAAATGGTTGGTGGATTGTGTACTATGCTTTCCAAGATATTAATGATTGGTTGACAAATTTAATTATAGTAATTGCAAATAGAATTTTTTGGTGCTCTCTCACAGCCATTGATAAATTGCCTTTGCTCCTAGCACCGTTGCCTCATTTGATATTTCTAAAATTGTTAATTGCTGCATAAGTTGGTTGCTCTCATCTCCAATAGCCTTAGCTTACTTTTTAATAATACTAACTTATCCTTTTAAACAAGGAATTAAATTTTGTATATATAGGCAATACAATAAGGACATAAAAGTTAATACCAAATTTCTTTTCATGCTTTATATATAGTAGACAGAGTGTTAGATAACATGTCCATATTACGCAACGTAAATAGGGGAACTGCACGTCTTAAAATAGCCGGTTTATCATTTTTTGGACAGGGGGTGCTTTTGCAATTAAAATGGATGTGAATTGTAATACAAAACCATTTTTCTGAATTTTCGTTGCTGAATATTTATCATCCATTCATAACTTAAACAAAACAGCGTCTCCACTTGAATTCAATTTGAGGATCTATTATAAAATTGCCAACTCTAAATTAGGCTGTGTTTGGTAATCCATTTTTTTACAAAAAATAATTTTTTTTCAAAATACGACCTCCAATGATATTTTTATCTCAAAAATACATTGGCTAAGAAAATGTTATAGTAATATTTTTCTAAAAATTTAAAAAGTGTTATTCGAATGGAGTCTTAATTTTGTGGCACATATACTTCCCTAACTAGTCGAAAATTTTCTTTCCCTAACAAGGAAATGACAATAGTCAATCTTGAAGGGTTTTAAATTTAGTTTGGATATGAATACATTAAAAGTCTCTCAAATGCTGCAAAATTGTGTCTATAAACCACTGTTAATAGGACTAGAAATCCGACTTGCCTGTATGAGTAATGTAATAAACACTTCTTTTGTGCTATGGAAAAATATGACCCATTTCTGTTTTTATATGCGAACGAGAGAACTTTTATAAGATATAGTCCTAGACATGTATCACAACTTCAGTTGCTTTTTTGATCTTTTCCTTTGTGAGTAAGCTTTCTCCAAGTTCAGTTCACTTAACCTTGACTACAACTAGGAGAATCGACTTTGTTACTGTGCTGGAAACATCTGTATTTGTTTGACGGTGACATGCTTTTTTAAAATTTCAAACACGTATTACAATTATTTTTTTATAATAAGAAGAATTTTTAAAACTATTACGGTAATATTTTTAAAAAAATACTCGAAAAAAATAATTATCCGAATGCAATTCCAAACATAGGCATCTACAAGACTAGAAGAAGCTCGACGTCGATGTTCTGTAAAGATTTGTTGGTCAGATGTTTATATTCCATTGGCCCTGAATCCTAATGAATCGCTAACCTTCTGTTAATATTGTGCTGGATTCAACTCTTAATTGTTAAGGTCTCAATTTATCTCAAACAATGTAAAGTGAAAACTTTATCCTTGTTCCATAAATCAATAATAAAATTAAATGGAAAAAAAGGTATTATTCATTTAAAAAAAATGTATGCAAATCAACCTTTTCAAACACTATTGATGCTATAACTATTTACCGACAAATGCTTATTAAATCAGAGATTGCATCATCCAAAAAAATTTGGTCAGCTGATTCATTAGCGGAGAAAGCAAGTCAGCAGAGAACCAGAGAACACAGAGTAAGCTTCCTGAGCACCTTCATACGGAATCCATATAATTCCTGAGTCGTAAGGAATCATTCATCATCAAGACAACAAATTGGAGGCAAAAGTGAATAGGAGAAGTCAAATATAGCTGCAATAGGCTTTAGCAGCCTCGTCAACATCCTGAGAGATTTTAGTCTCTGTTTCCAAAATGGATGTACACTGGAAAAACAAGTAGTCAAGAACTACATAGGGAAAAAATATACAAAGCAGAAAAGCAGACAGGACATCAGATGACAACCATGCAATTGAAAAGGGAGCAACTCTCTATTTTAAGATTCCAAAGCCAAAAAGCTACAAATGTCCAATGTGCTGTGTGCCATGCCGCCCGTCTACAAGTTAGACGAACCCACATTAACCCACGTTTTGTTTCGTTTTGTTTTAGTCAAACACGTTTTTTGTAATTGATGAAGAATCCAGTGGGAAGAAATCGTGAAAGTTTTTAAAAACAATTCCCACTAAAAGATCGATTAATAATATATTTTAATTGTCATTTTCAAGAATTCTGTATAACTTCAATTTCTTTGTCAGCACTAGATGTTCTAGCCATTGATGATAAAAAGATGATATCTTTTTCTATGTGGAAATTTTAGCCTCAAAAGATTATTTTCACGTAGACCTATGATAAAAAAGAAAAAGAAAAGGACCCACGAAGACGTGGAACGTGTGTTACTTTAACGTCATAAACCATTGTGATTCCTAAGCCTCCATTTCATTGAACAATGGCACATATTTATATGAACTGGATCCATGCCCAATGGTTCAGATGGAGCCAGTAAGGCTCACTAAGCCTTGGTGGCTCCATCTGGACCATTGGATCTACATGTATCCAGTCTATTTAAAAAAAAATTCTTGAACAAAGAGTATTCAGAACTCACAAGTTGTGACTTTGTGATTTCAGACAATTTAAAGTGTACATAACATATTAGTTAAAATATATAACTCTACTGAATCGTAACGTAAATCTACTAAAACATAATGTAATCACTTTTCATATTAAAACGACATTATTTTTTCATTTCAAAATTGACCTCGCTGACTGAATCTCGTCCCTTCATTTTTACTTGTCTCATCTGATACTTGTGACACTCCGTCGGGAGATTCTTAGGTGGATTGGATTCACAATCTTACTTGTGGACCTTGTGATATAAAAAAATGTTACATAAATATAATCATACATGTTGACGTAAGAAAATAATGTAAATATACTTATGTAACTTTATTTTGTACTATAAGCCGACTGGGTAATTGATGTTTTGAGTTTGACTTTAAGATATTTTGAAGACAAATGCTATTTTGATAATTTGTTACAAAAGGTGAAAAAGTCTAGATTTAGCCACCTTAGTGGGCCCTACTTTTATTCCTTGAAAATGACTTGGGATAATTACTCTGCATCTCGGAATGGCTTGTTGGGTTTTAATTGCGTCTTAAATTTGCCCGCAAAGTAGGGTTAGTTGGCCCTTACGAAAAATTACCATATTTTGCAAAATATTTTGTTCAAGAAACAATATCTCAAAGAATTCATGTAAAGTTGACTCCGGGCCATGTATGAATTGGTTAATAGTCTTTGGGTTAACTTGAGTAATGTAAATAGTGTACTAATTTTTTATTCTTGTAAAATTAGTTAAAGTTTTCCTATTAAAAGATTAATTTGTTTTTTTTTATTTTTAAAATGATTAACTTGCATGATTAATTTTCATTAAATGTTTTCTCTCTAACTACTATTTTTGAAAGAAAAGAGTTACCGTGGGTTATACGGGGACAATAGCTAGTTATCTATAACTGTAGTAGCAAAACTCAAAATGGAGAGTTCAAGGTACCACATTTGAGACATTTAATGGTTACTAACCACCTGAAAAATCCTAGATTACCTCAATAACTTTTGTATTTATTTATTTAAACTAGTTGGAAGTTGGAGTAGTGGGTGGTATTTCCTATATTTTGAATAATTAAAATTTAGAAAAAATTTACATGCCATTATGTACGATACTGTTCATAAATAAATATATTTATTCCCTATTATTTGATCGCTTAAGGCAATATTAATGAACATTTTCTTGATTTAATCCACATTATAGTGAAACTGTAGAATCCCTCCAATTTAAAGCTATACAAAAAGTAAAAATTCGGGATTTGAATTCTTTGTATAATTTTTTTGGTACTTAATTTTGTCTAATGTGAAACTTTATTGTAACATTAGATATAGTTAGACAACGATAAAAATTACACAGGACCAATAACAAAATGAGAAGAAACTATGCACAAATCCTGCTTTCGCGGCCGCTTCCTCTGAAAAGTACCCACAAGTAATTGGAGCACAGTGTATCTACAGTATAATCTCGAGACCTTGTACCCTATAAATCTGAGATTGTCTGCTGGTTGCGTCATTACTTTGCCTTCAAACCTTAAAGCCTTTTCTCAGTTCTTGTCTTTGAAATTAGTATCCTTAATTTTCTTGATACATATATATAGCAGCCGCATGAATTCCCTTTCTAAGACTAGTACAGCAAGCAGCTGTAGTGACGATGATGGCGTTGGTGAGCTCAGAAGAGGACCCTGGACTGCCGAAGAAGATTCTCTTCTCATTCATTACATTTCTTCTCATGGTGAAGGCCGATGGAATTTGCTAGCAAAGCGTTCAGGTAATTATTATCTGGCTTCTAATTTCACCAAATTAAGTAGAGTTTGATTTCTGTCTTTAGTTTA
Organism: Mitragyna speciosa; assembly: GCA_024721245.1. Lineage (NCBI taxonomy): Eukaryota > Viridiplantae > Streptophyta > Magnoliopsida > Gentianales > Rubiaceae > Mitragyna > Mitragyna speciosa. The sequence continues at coordinate 4,302,997 of CM045566.1, read as the reverse complement.
GTAAATAGTTGCTGAAGTATCCATGTTCATGATAATAGGACTGAAGAGAACTGGTAAGAGTTGTAGGTTGAGATGGCTGAACTATCTAAAACCGGATGTTAAACGGGGAAATCTTAGTCCAGAGGAACAGCTCCTGATTCTTGAGCTTCATTCCAAGTGGGGAAACAGGTGCGTACTGGTTTAATTATTTTTGCAGAATCAGAACCACACGTACACCTGATAAGGTTCATGGTAGAATAATAGATTGTGATTTTAAAGTTATTAACAGACACGTAAGATCAATTTGTTACTTCTTACAGCATGAGGTTTTTAAATAACCGCACAAGTATATGCAAAATACACTTAAATTTTAGGAGTTAAAAAGGAAAGGTATGCGAACAGTAAATTTGAGAGATTGAGTAAGTATTTTAGTCTTGTTAATGATTTTTAAAATACTGTGTCTAACAAGATGATAAGCAGCATATTGAGCCTGACGAGTGGATATGCCGGAATTTCCATGCTTGAATCCTCAATGATACTAAAAAATGCGTTCATTTTCTCTCAATAGTGCTGGATATTATTGCTCTACGACTCAGTAGCGCCAGATTTTTAATAACTTTTGGATTCTGAAAGTTGATATAGTAAGCTGATCAAATGAAAACTAAAATGTCTTGATTCAATTTCAAATTGTTGCATTCATTACTCGTGTTTTATTTGTACAAAGTACATCAGAACATGCATGTATGACGTGTGGAATTATTTTTATTCCATGATTGAAGGTGGTCAAAGATTGCACATCATCTTCCTGGAAGGACAGACAATGAAATTAAGAATTATTGGAGAACAAGAGTACAGAAACAGGCAAGGCATCTGAAGATAGATTCCAACAGCACAGAATTTCAAGAATTAATTCGCCGTGTCTGGGTGCCAAGGTTGCTCCAAAAGGTACAAGGTCCAAATGCAGTTTGGGACTCCTCACTAAACAATAATTTAGTCCAAATTCAGGCTCCATATGGTTCTGATAATCACCAAATGAAGAGTAGCCCTTCAAGCATGTGTTCATCCGAATCCACGAATATCTCCTCCGTCCCTCAAATTTCTGAATATTTCGAAAATCCCCTCTATGATATGGGCAACAATTACTATAGTCATTCTCAAAATGAATGTTACAACGTTGACAACACCAGCTATGACATTGAAACATTGAGCTCAGCAGCACCTGTTACAACGATGGGTGGCGTGACAGGGCCAGCTGGTGATAACTACAGTGGAGAAAACAATTGGATAAATGATGATTTGGGATATTGCTTATGGAACATGGATGAACTCTGGCAATTGAAGCAATCACAAGAAAGATGCACTTAGGGGCTAGCTTATATTTGATCGTGGAACAATCTTAGTAAAGCTCTGTCGTTTTAGTAAAGATTATCTTTGTTTTGTGGGTGACTTTTTCCTTTACGTAATGTACAAGAGGATGATCAATTGTAGAGTATAGATTTAGATACAAAGACTTTTTGTTGATTGGAGATTCCTTTCATTTGATCATTAAGCAAATAAGTTCACAAGTCACATTTGCCATTTGAGCTTTTATGTATCATGTGAATAAATAATAATGGAAGAGATAATTTGTACCAAAACTCTAGCCCCTCTCGTGTAAATTATTTTTAATTAAGTATAATAACAGACAACAAAATTAGGAATATAATAAGAAAGTAGAAAAATGAATAAGTGAATATTTACAATTTTCTTGATCATTGGTGACATTGAAACAATTAAATATTGATATATTGTCAAGTAGCAAACTAGCAATTTTGAATTCATTTCACACTTTTTAGTCCAAATGGTCCACAAGCATTGATTGATAATATCTTCTTTAACGCATCTTAGTTATAAATTAGCACGTAATAATTCTTCTTAACTTTACACTTATGTTCCATTAACCAATCCTATTAAGCAAGATTCAATTATTATTATCATCGTCACCAACATCGGGACTTTTTTTTGTAGACTCCGCCATCTTTGAAAAATACTAGAGCTTACCAAAATAGTACAATCACGTTGAATTTTCATGTTGCGTCAAGAACTATGAAGAATGAAAATGCACGGTGAATATATTAATCTATGAAAAAAATTTTGCAATAACAAAAAAGAATAAAAAAAAAAAAGAACCATTTGAAATCGATTTTGGCTTGCCCTTAGTTTTTCCCTTTTTTATGGGAAAATTTTCACATGATACTCGCAAAATTTAGTCTTTTGGGATGGCCAAGATTTGATTTCAAATGATGAGTAATTGTGATACGTTCACATTAATCACAAATTTAGAACCAGATATATCATCACTAGATATTGATGTGAAATGCAGAGGTTTCTTGTGCAAGATGTAATTGGCATCTATTCAAGTGCCATATGTACGTTTGAATTGTTAATCCCTCCAAACTAAGGATCACGTCAGTCCATCACAAATAGGATTACTTGACTAGACTAATTATTTGAGTATAAAGTGACCAACAACAATAAAGAAAAGTTCATCTTCGTGCATTTCTAAAACATTAATTCAGTGCACCTTTTTACCCTAAGATTTTACCTCTTCGTTGATATACACATACACATACATATACACATATATATACGTGTATGTACACATACATATACATATATATATGTATCTGTATTCATATAATATATATTTTTTCATGGATGAAAAGAAGCTTTATGAATGAGACTTGTGATTGTTTACAAAACTTTTTGGGCTTAAACTCGTTATAAAGTTTGTAGTCAATTTCTACGTTATAAAATATATCATCGTGACTATACATTTGCATAAATAATGAGGATAATGTTAAGTCATCATGTATTATGATATGTATTGGATAAACACAGAAAAGAAGGCGGTTCTGTACGAAATAAATATAAAACATCTTTGGCCCTCTTAAGTAAAGTGCTAATCTCTTTCTTTTTTACCCCTTCAACTTCCTCATCCTTCTCTTTTCGGTTTTCTTCTACTTCCCTTTCTTCACGTCTATCATTCTTTTTCAAGTGTGGATACGTGTGAAAGAGTAATACAAAAAGCGTGCCAAATGAATTGACAACAAATCCACCAAAATTTGTTTTGAATTATTCAAATCACACGGACTTTATTTCCATGCAAATTTTAATTTAAACAACAAATTCCTTATTTCTATTGTCGTTTCTTTATGTCTCCTTTGTGTAACATCCATGAGAATTGCGCTGAACTTATAATACATATCTAGATATAAAAAGCAGAAGCATATATACTTCTAACAAAGTCCAGATGAAAAGAGTTTAATTAGCTCTGAAAATTTCTTTAAAAAATAAAAAAATCAACTAAGAAAATGTGATAGGTAAAGTTTTATCAATTAAACTCAATTTGCAAAGCGTGGTATCTTCGTCACCGAAGGTAAGTAGAGTTCCACAGTTGATTCTCTTAAAAAAAATCTATTTAGCTATGTTAACTAAGTAATCACATACTTTTCTCTGTGTTTTTGTGGCCCAAAATTAATATTACTCGTCTTAATTAATCAAATTCTATGCTCCTCATACTAATTGGTTTCATCCACCCTAAGTGGTGCAGCGGATTTACTTAGTCCACCATGAGGTTTGATGTAAGGAAACATCTCATCGTGGTTGAAAATATATTGGACCAATACAGAGAGTTTAACCTTTATACTATTGCCTATTAACATGCACTAGGGGGAAAGCTTATTGGCAAGTAGGACGCTTGCAAGCATCCTAAAGAGAAAAGCTATTATATGGATTTGGTTAACCGACCTATCTGTAAATCCTATGTTAGAAAATAAAGTCACATAAATATTATATTATTTTCATATATTAACATGTATTACTATACTTATGTGATATTCTTTTAGATTATAAGATCTATGACTCAGTCCACTTAAGAATTTCTCAGAAAGACACGTAATCTCATGCATCTTATCTAAGCAAAAAAACAAATAAAAATTTCATTTTTCTTCTTTTTTTTTTTAAATAAAAGCCATTGAAACTTTGAAAGATGATCTTGATCATGATAAATGATAATGTTCAAGTTGGACTAGAAGATGTTGAAAAAGATGGGCGGCTGCCAGCACTAGAAATGAATTGACAAATCCTCGTTCATGTTGATTTACACCAGGAAGAATCGGGTTCCCCAAATTAGAAAAATATCATATATAGAATGACGTAGCTATAATTAGATTAGTAGAAAAATCTAAAATCTAGAATGAGGTAGCTATATATTAGATTAGGATGATGTATAATATATAGATTTTTTGAAACACTACTAGCCATGCTCAACTAGAATAGGATGATGGCCCGTCAGAATTTAGATTTCATTTCAATTGATGGCAATTTTCCATGACCACAACTACGACCCACATTTTAAAAAATTGACTATTTTGAAATCCATGTTGGACTTGTGGAGTGAAAGAAAGAAACAACACACCTACGTTAGGAAATTTTTCCTTGTGATATTTTTGACCGTTCCTGCCAAGACTTTTGCAGCCCTCATTTTTATATTTTTTATTTGTGAAGTTAGAATAACTTCAACATAACTGTTACTGAAGAAGTTTAGGTAAACCTAATCCTGTTCATCGATTAGGGGCAGCAGTATTATTAGTAAAAAGAAAGTGATTAAATTACGGAGAAAAAAAAAAGAGATTAAATTAAAGTGTTTAAGATTGAATAGCAAATTTTGATATCTTTTCTATAATCGAGGTCGATTCTGTCTAAGTTTATGTGTGGAACAATTTACTAGTAATATCACTATTTTCGTGAGCTTAATAATGATTATAAACCTTCTATCTAATTTCTGAAATTAAAATGATTTTGAACATAATTTCACATAACTTTTTCTATAGATTCTAGTAAGAGAAAAGGATATTCTTGTAGTTCTAGAAATACAATTTTGAATTTTATACAAAAAGAAAGTAATTAAAAAGAACCAAAAAAATTAATTCAGAACAAAAGACTAATGAATAACTGTACGGTCAGTCTAAATTAATGCAAGGAGGAACGCAAAAACAGCCCCCTAATTGGTTGGTTTTGATCAATCTTTTTCAATCCATTGTGGCAGTGAGACCTCAGAATTGCATGCGTGAAAAGACTCGAGTCCCTTTCTGATTAGTCTCTCCGTCTTCGTATTCAATTGTTTGTGCTCATAATATTCTGAAGCCCTGCAACGGACAGCGGGGCCGAAGTTTGACATTACTTTCGGCGGCTAACCAGTCACCACCAGAAGGCGTCGTAGTAGTACCAGCAACTTTTACTATGTACCAATGGCAACCGGCCAGGCACGTTCTTCACATTCTAAATTCAACCTTTACAGCCCTGTGCAGATTTACAACATACTAATCACAAGCTGTACAAGAAAAACCAAGATATATTATGACTCAAGCAGGGATGTAAACCAATGCTCGTGAGCAGTTCAGTTAAAAACTCAACTCAAATTTGAAGTTGATCAAGTTCGAGCCAAATTTGAGTAGCTTAAGTTAATTGTCGGATTGAGTTCAAAAATTCATCAAACTATTAGAGTAGTTATTTATTTGTTATTTTTTATTTATATATATAAATACTAAAATATTTGTATCTTCAAGACAAATTGCATCTTTTACATTCATAAATTTAAATATTAAAGGTAATTTTTGTCATTTTATTAATTTAAAATAAAAAATGAAATTTCATGAGTTTAACTGTTCAACGTTCGAACCGGATTTCAAGTTCCCCTGTGAATCGAATCAAGCCCGAGTTTTAAATTGCAAGCCTGACGAGTTCGAATTTAGGTTCGAGCATACCTGTTTATGCATCAAGTCAAACTCGAACATGATGACATTCAAGTCTGACTCGACTCGTTTAGACCCTTAACATAATTTGGTGGCTTAGACGTAGGATGCCAAAACGGAAAAAGATGCGAGTTTAAATGACTTCTGTGAAGTCTTACTATTATATTTATTTTTCAAACATATGGTCCACAAGTTTAAAAAAAAAAAAAAAAAAACAGTGATTGCATGTTGGGTTTGCTTTCTTTCTCAGCTAAAAATTGAAAACAAAAAATGCGAGACAAGATATGTTAGTTATTCTAGTACTTCACCTAGACTTAGTAGCTCATCATGCCCAAAAGAGGAGGAAAAAAATGCAAAGAGAGTAGAAGATTTCGATCACGAAATAAAGTTCAATATATGACTGTGGTATTGTTTCCTATTTAAACTTTTAGAATAAACAAAACATGCTTTTCAAAGAAGCGATACTTCTGTTGGATGGTTGAATACTATGTTGTAACCTTGCTAAGTCAAAATAGTGGCCATAAGAAGGGAGAAAATTCTATTTAAACTCCTGTAGCCCATTTAGGAAGTCACAGTCTCGTTTTAATTATGAAAACATAGGAATGGAGAAAAATGAGAATGTCAACCTTCAATCCTAGTGGGATTAGTAAAATATTTGATTTCAAACTTACTGATAGGTCTTTCTGACTAGCACTTAATGAATCATTACGACAATAAGATTGTCCCAAGTAGGATAATTTAGGATTTGACCATCAATTATATCCGTGCTTATTTTCATCCTATACACCATGCTAAATGGTGTTTCTTACCATGAACAAGTCTCTGGTCAACACTCGTTTCCACTATCATTGCCATGACAATATATATATATATATATATGTTTGCAAGGTTGAGAGTCAATAAGAACGAGGAGGCAAAGGGTTGAAAATAATCAGAAATGCCAAATTAAGTTGCCTTACTCAGTGATCTGTAAGGACTCTGGCACTAATTAAGAAGACTAGAAAAGGGAGGGGGAAAATAGTAGTCAGCGTTGCTTATTGTTTACAAAAGAAAATAAATGTCAACCTGTATAAATTATCATAGCCAAAAGTAATTTCTCTGAAGTAAATAATTTGCTTAGGTCATTGACTAGATTTCCTGATCTCATAGCACTGCTTACTATGTTATTTTTGAGTGCATAGCTTGTGCTGTGTCTAAAAAGACATTAGTCTTTCTCAAAAAAAAAAAAAAAAAAAAAAAGGACATTAGTCTCAGCATGACTAGCTGAAACGTCACTTAGGCTTGTAAGCTTCATGGTTTTTCTACTTTCAAGAAGATCTTTTGGAATAAGTACATCAATTTCTGAATTGTTATTCATGCTGAATTTGTTCTTTATGTAATTGTTTGCTTTTTCATGATGATTTGCGGAATTGATCTTTTTCAATTTGAAAGTTGCTCGAAATTATTGTTGTAACCTCTATAAGGAGAATTCTTGGAATTATAACTACCTAAATTATTTGGAACATAACTTTTGGTTTTCTTAAAAGTTTTTAAGTGAATAAAAAGGTTTGTTTTATAAATGCATAAAATTGGTGCTTGACAATGGATGTAACCCTCCAATCTTTTAAGTTCTTCTCTTTTTTTTTTTCCTCCTTTTTAACATGATCCAATTGTAACTTAAAAGAAGTCTTTTCTCCCTCAATCCACTCGAAAATTCTACTCGAGAACCAAAGATTTTCGCAAGATTATTGCCATGTGTCTAAATACAAAACAAATGAAGGGCTTGTTCTGAAGATTTATATAAAACTTGATTTTTGAAAAAATTGAAAAATAAATTGCTCATGATTTTAACTTAAAAAATCCAAAAGAAAGGGTAAAAAAAGCAGTTGAGAATATCACAAAATAAATTTTTTAAAATCAGAAGCTAAAATTAAATAGAAAAAGTTGTTGATAACATGCCTGAAATACCATGGTTTAGACACTTGGGTGGCGAATACAAGAGAAGTTATGCCCAAAAAAAAAAAAATCTTAGCTGTGAATTTTCTTTCTTTCTTTTGTTTTTGAGAAAAATAAAGACAAAGAAAAACACCTTATGATCCAGATCTTCCTGAAATTACAGAGCAAAATTATCCCCACTCATCCAGGTGATAGTGTTTGGGCCAAACCCACTGTGCTCAAGCCTGTTTTGCAAAAATTGAGAACTTGTCCATTCCCCATGCTTCACTCCACAATCCATTTAATAAAAGAATTTCAGCCCAAAACTCAATCCTTAACTTACTAAACCACAAACCAGTTGTCTCATCACATCCTCACCGTTGATCCTTCAACAATAAATAAATCATCCCCTCAAACCCTAGAGGTTTTCCTTCACCTCAAACGAAAGAGGACCTGGGCTTTGCATCACCAAGATAAGACACACAGATCTGCTCGTTCTTCTCTCTTCCCCAAAAGGTACTAACTTTTCAATCCTCAAAATCCTGATAAGTAAAACCCATATTTTCATTTAATCAAAGGGTCCTTCGTTTTGTTTTTCTTGGGCCTTGTTGGGATGCTTGGAAAATGTGGTTGGGGAAAAGATGAAAAGAGAAAGAATGGAATGTAATGTTTAATGATGGGATAAAAAAGACCCTTTACTCTATTTCTGATGATTCCATTGATTCTGCAGTAAATAGTTTTTGTTTCGTTGTGAAAAAATATAATTTTTTGGGTGCACGTGTGGACCTTTATTCCATTTTGGTTAAATTGATGAAAAATTTCTGGATGCTTTCTGCTTTTTGTTTGTGTGGTTGTTTATCTTTTGATGCTTGAATTTGGTAAAGAGTGGTGAATTTTTGGTTTTTTTTTTTTGGTTATTTGTAATTTTCACAAGTACCATTTTTGTTTGGTGTCGAGGAAAATGTAGAAAATTGAGGCAGGTGGTGTTTAGGGGGTGCTTGACTTGTACCTTGGATTAGATTTTGTATAATTTAGTGTGTTATTGCATAATGTGACTTGTATCTCGGGTGAGCTTTTAGATTTTGAAAGTAGATTTTATATTTCGAAAATTTAAGGACAAGAGTTCAAGTTTAAGCTTCTGTACATATTCAGGTGGTACTTTTTTTTAGTTATTTTAAATAGCTAAAGCTGAACCAAAAATTCTAAGTTCCTCAATAGCCTCTATGCTTCTGTAATTGCTTCTGCTGGCACTACTTCAACATATTTTTGACTTTATGCCTTGATAATTTCTGAACAAAGTTGAATTGTGCTTTCTCTATCACAACGGAATTTTAACTCGTTATCCATCATTTGAAAATAGGTCTGTGAAGATGTATACATCAATGAAAAAAATCCACAAGGACAATGATGCTGAACCTTCAGAGTTCGAAGAGTCTGTGGCTCAGGTTTTTGTTAAGAGTAATTTTTATGTTATTGCATTTCAAAACGAAAATGGAATATGCAATTTTGGTTTTGACAACTTCCTATGCAGGCCTTGTTTGATTTGGAGAACACCAATCAAGAGCTCAAAAGTGACTTGAAGGATCTGTACATCAATTCAGCTGTGTAAGAATAGCTTAAAATGTGCTGTCATTTGATGATGTTGACCTTTGAATAAAATCTTAAGTTTTATTCTGGTGTTACCTTTCTGCAGTCAAATTGATGTCTCAGGAAATAGGAAGGCTGTTGTTATCCACGTGCCTTATAGATTGAGAAAAGCTTTCCGCAAGATTCATGTCAGGCTTGTCAGGGAGCTGGAGAAGAAATTCAGTGGGAAGGTACCTGTATTTCTTTACCTTTCTGTTTGTGCTTTGAGTAATCTGGAAATATGCTTTTAAGTTCTGTGATTTTGTTTTTGTAATCCTTTTTGGTCGGTAATCTCTGTGTTTTATGAATCTATGGGCTGGCAGAATACATTTTTTCCTTTGCACATTTATCTTGTGGATTGCCGTATAAATTGTCACATCAGTTTGAGTGGCCTAGAGTTGAAGTGGCATTACATATTGACTTGTGGTCTTGTACATAATAAGTTGTTCTAAATACATATAGTATCTTTGTAGGGACCTTTCCCTTTTCACAGTGTCCATGTGTGGCAATGATGATAAATGTTAATCCCAGCTCATTATGAGACCTCCCTAGGTCAGGGAATTGAACTGATTTAACATCTTTTTGAGCTTACCGTTTGGCTTGCACTTCATCATTTACTGATGTTTTCTTGTAAAAACATTAGTTGAAGAATTGAGCATTGAATTATAACGAGGGGTGGCAATTTCTGACACGACCCAAAAACCCGACACGAACCTAACCCGAAAATAGCAGGTTTGGATTGGCGGGTTGGACCCGACTAACCTATGAAGGAAAACAACTAGGGTTCCAGTTGACCCGCGAACCCGAAAAAAAAAAATCCCTTAACATTTTGTAGCTTTGTTTCACCCATTCACGTTCAAACACAAATTTCATTCGTTGGATAATTAATCAAGTAAATTGTAAGAAAAATTAAGAATTCTACCTAGATTTATGAAGAGTAAATTGTAAGAAGAATTAAGTGTATGTTAGTGAGTGACTTTGATATTAGTGTGTACAAAAAATGTGTTTGATTATTTTTTTTTTTTTGTGTTTTAATCTTTTTTCTTTTTCTTTTCTTTCCTCTTTTCTTCTTCTTCTCCTTCCTCTCTTTTTTTTTTTTTTTTTTTTTCTGGTTGACGGGTTTCGGGTCGTGTTCAGGTTGGCTATTTTCAGGTTGGCGGGTCAAGTTCGAGTTAGCGGGTTGGCTGTTATATTTGAGTCTCAACTCTACCCGCCAACTCGACCTTTTGCCACCCCTAATTATAACTATTGTTATTCTGTAAAGATTCGAGTATCATTTGGAATGGCTATCTTGACTTGACATCCTTCCTTTCATATGAAGAACAAAATTGTTAAATTTTCTGCTACTTTATCATTGGTGGCATGGAAAAGTTACTTTTTGAGTTTTGTTGTGATGTAACTTGATAATATTGTCTTGGATCACCTGTTGCACCTAATTTGTGGCAAGTGATTTTAACATTTGGCAACTTGTCTAGGATGTGATTCTGATTGCAACGCGTAGGATTTTGAGGCCACCAAAGAAAGGTTCTGCTGTACAAAGACCCCGCAGCCGGACACTGACTGCTGTGCATGATGCCATGCTAGAGGATGTTGTTGTCCCTGCTGAGATTGTTGGGAAGCGTGTTAGGTATCGCATTGATGGATCCAAGATCATGAAGGTATGCTGTTAGAAATGATTGACAACTCCCTCCTATATGCTTGGTTGGTTGTTTAGCCATCTACTTTTTTTGGTAAAGTGGAATTAGACTCCCAATGGATGACAGCCAAAAGTAGTTTTAAAACTACGTTAGCTTAGAAAATTGGTGCGCCTTTCCTCGAGAGAAGATTACTCCAGAATACGACATCTACTGTACTTTGGAGCCCTTTCTCATTAATAATTCAAGCCTGTTTTTGTTCTTTGCTGTTTCTTTATTTTATACGTGAAAACATGAGATTGGCTTATTTCAATGATGCACAAGGGGGCATTTATTTGACAGTTAAACATTGGTGTACTTGCCGTTACCTGTTGCTTTTGTGGACAGGTCTTCTTGGACCCTAAGGAAAGAAACAATACAGAGTACAAGCTAGAGACCTTCGCTGCAGTTTACAGAAAGCTTTCAGGCAAAGATGTTGTGTTCGAGTACCCATTGACAGAGGCTTAGATTCAGTAGCAGATTATTTTCTTTAGATGATCTTTATGATCCTCGGTGCATGCTACAATTGGTGCAAATTGTTCTGAAATTTTGAGAATCTAGATTCATGTTTTTAAAGGCTGTACTTTGTGATGCTTAAAATCAAGGTTTTTTTTTTTTTTTGGTTGCCTCAATAAGTAGTGAATGTGCTTAGATTCTGAATCTGTAAAGATGTTTAATTGTTCCTTGCGACGGATTTCCCTGGGCTCCTTAGCAATGCTGAGTTCTTTGATATCTGATGTGTCTAGTCCTCGACCCTATGGGCATGCGTAGTTTTTGTTTCCAGTCTATACTTCCAGAACTCAATCAATTTTTGATTTCCTTGTGCCCATTATCTTTTATGCTTTGCTTATTGCTTCATGGCTTTTAATATTGTTTGCTCTGGGGGAATCCGGCCTACGCACGAACAGAAGTTGGAAATCTGACTGAACTTCCACATATTTATTGAACATATATATGTAGAGGGGGCGAAACTGTTACTTCTGGACAATAACAGAATTGATGTCACGAAATAAGCAAAACTGCAAATCTGGCATATACTAAAGTTATGGAATTCTATACATATTCCAGTATATTATATAATCTCCTAAGTAACGGAACAAAATTCAGAAAGAATGAATTTCAATACTCAAAATGCAACTCCAAAAGAAAGCAAAACTTAAATATGAGGGGTGAGGAGAAAGAAAGCAAATATCCTAATCTATTAGGGTGCCTACACCAAGAAAAATCTGAAGGAAATGAAAGCCGCTCGCATATTGGTCATCTGCCTTCATCCATAGAAGAATAGGAAATTGAATTCCTGGAATATTCCTCGACAAAACTACTGCCAGAGGAAACCTTTGTAGCACTAGTTTGCGTGGTGGTATTAGTGGCTGTTTTATCAGTGAAAGCCGTGGAACCTGTTGTAGACCATCGTCCTCCACGGCCTTGAACTGCAGGCTTTCCAGGTTTGGGCAGAGTAAACGAGTCACTTGATAAGGTGATGTGAACAAAATTCATGTCAAGCCTGTCTGGAACACTAGCTTGACAGCACAGCAAACCCAACTGGATGCACATTGCCGCTTCAACAGGATTGTAGTTATCAAGGCTGGCATCAACTAACTCCAATGAATTCCCAGCCTGAAAAAGTGTCCAAGCCTGGGAAAAAAGAAGTGACATGGATTCTTTAAACATCATTTTACGTTTTCAGAAATCAAGACCAAAACGCCAAAAGCAAGTCTTCATGAGATAAAATTAGCTAATGATTTATTTTACTGTTTAAGCATGGTGGTGATTATTTTGAAATGTTAAGTCCACAATAAGCAAAGCAGTTGTTGTTGGTAATGAGATCATTCATCTCTCTCTCTCTCTCTCTCTCTCTCTCTCTCTCTCTCTCTCTCTCTCTCTCTCTCTCTCCAGGATATCATTGAAGCTGCATTACACCTCAGACATAATGACTTAGATATACTCTCTTTTTGTTAAATACTTTTAACTGCAATTGTCAACCAAAAAAAAAAGAAAGGCCTTAAAACAACCCCCGGAAAAAAAAAAAAAAAAGCCTCAAAACTTAGATGAAGCTTACATAATTTAAGAGGTCTACTTTTCCACTGCCAAGTAGCCCATCATGATTTTTCCTTCCACTTACTATTTCCAAAACCAAAATGCCGAAACTAAAAACGTCAGTCTTCACAGATAGATATCCATGCATTGCATATTCAGGTGCCATATAACCACTGCGTTGATAGAGACATCAGTTCTCAGGAAATTATCAAAAAAATCTGGAGAATTGATATAGGTGATATAATGAAAATGAGTGAAGAATAGTACAGAAAAGAGTACAACTACTTACTGAGTACCAGATATCCTAAATGTATTTAAATGGGTGTCTTCCCCCGGAAAGAGCCTTGCCAGACCAAAATCTGATATCTTCGGATTCAGTTGATCATCCAGCAATATATTGCTAGCTTTGATGTCCCGGTGGATAATCCTTTCAGGGGCTTCTTCGTGTAGATAGAGAAGTCCTCTAGCAATACCTGTAATTATCTGCAAACGTTTCATCCAATCCAAGGATGGAGACTTCTCTTTATCTGCAAGGCAGCAGCTCATTTAATTTCGTATCCACATTTTACAGGATGAAAGTATTTGTGTACATTTCTTAGTCAAATTATTCTGATTAAGAGAACTTTACCAAAAAGGAAAAAGTCGAGGCTTTTATTTGGAAGATATTCATATACAAGCATCTTCTCAGGTCCTTCTATACAACACCCCAGTAATGTGACTAGGTTTTTGTGCTGAATTTTTAGTAACAGTTTCACCTCATTAGTGAATTCTTTTACTCCCTGTCTAGAATCCAAAGATAGTTTCTTCACGGCTACTTCCTGCCCATTTGGCATTAATCCCTGAATGGTGAAAAAAAAAATTAAAAGGGCAGGTACAGAGGGTTCACAGACTGTTGAAGGAGGAAAAGAAAACTAAATGTCAACAATTTGCTTGAATTATACAAACAACAAAAAGGAGATAGATGAGTCAGGTCATTCACTTGGATCAACTTAATTGGTCGCAGTAGAATGGGGACTTCAAATTAACAAAAAAATTCTGACACAATAATCTGATATTACATCTTATCATACCTGTGCATTAGACAAGTTAACCATCATTTAATGTTTCAAATCAATTTAAGTCTAATTGAAACACATCAGAAGCCTCAACATTTGAGGTATATATTAACAAGGCATATATGCTATGCCGGCCATATTTCCCAAGACAATGAAACAGGTTTTCTGACTGCAAGAAACTTTCAAGGCGTCTTAGTCTCCTAGGTTCTCCTTCGTACAAGTGTATGGAGCAGATGGAAAAGTTCATGATGTCCCTAATAACAGTAGATATGCTCCGCACTTCCTAATTAATGCTTGAACCATGCATCTTACCTCTGAACCAATGCTTGATAACTGAAATCATGTCCTACACAGCTCCACTGTAACTACATCACTTTCTTCTACTAATGCGAGGAAGCGTACAACAGAGGAGGTAAAGGCATGATCAAAAAATTAAAAAACTACAAGCATAAGCACAAGTCATTACACCTGACCTATAGTAACAAATTGCTGTCTAATTTTTTAAAACGGGCTACCAAACTATATCTTATACTTTGATAAATTAAACAGACATTTTTCACTGTGCTGGTTACAAAAGCTGGTTGGAGATCAATAATCTGCATCAGATACTTAAGCATTCTACTATTTTCACTTGGTCTTTAAATTATAAAAAAGCAATACTTGATCCAAGTATCCAACTGATCTGTTGAAATCCCTGACCCTAACCAATTATAGCAGGAACAATCACAACAAACATACACAGAAATGGACAAATACAAGAAGCCTGGTTAAAAACAGTGCAAAACTGCGGGCTGATAAATTATTCTAATTGCTCAATTATTCCACTACATAGCATCATCAATAATCATCTTCTCAAAATACTTATTTACAAAGACAACTAACTAGCCGTAAAAGCATAATATTCCAAATCAAAATCTTTATCGCAATACAATAAGCCGGCTAGCGCTCTCAGCTTATCACATGAATGAATACTTAAATCAATTGAAAATGTCTGCGCAAAGTTCCATTTTTGTGCCCTAGATTTTTTTTAGCATACACAGGAGGTAGGGACTAATTGAATCAGAATTTACAATATACCAAGGAAAATCAATACATAGTCGAGCTGTGTTTATGGCCAATTGACCACTAGTGAAGGAAACTAATGTACTACAGCAACTAAATAGCTACAGTCAGCAGAGTCAACTGGTTGCCATAATCGCAGAAATGAGAAAACTCAAAGACTAAAACTAGCAGTTTACTTAATAATCATAGGGAAACACGAAAATCAGCAACAATCACAAAATGAATTTACAAAACTTGAAAAATTACCTTGTAAACGGGACCAAATCCCCCATGACCAAGCTGGTTTAAATCAGAGAAAAAGTTAGTAGCAATCTGCAGAGTCCTAAGCTCAAAGAACAAACCCGATGGAGCTTCTCCTTCTCCTTCATCTTCTGAAGGAGAGGCACCTCGTCTAAGCCGTTTATCCAAGCAAGAAAAGAAATTCGAGATCAAACCCATGTAGGCATAAAAAATAAAAAAAACCGCTGAAAATCCCCAGTCATCAACAACGCCCACAAACACAAATATAACGACTTTGATTAGCAGTACTATGAAAGTCGTGAATCACTAAGAAGACTGAAAAGAGTTCAACGAAATTAATCCACTGAGAAAAGTACAGATCAAATTAAAGCATAAAAGACAAGTTCTTAAATTTTCGTACAGAATTAGTTGGAAGGTTTGGACACGTTCTTGGGGTAAGGCTTTCAGATTAAAGGCCCAGCTTGCGTGTTTGGTTTGGTTTGGTTTGGTTTGGTTTGGTGATGGGAACTGTAATTAGTCAAATATTAGTGGTTTCCATAATAAACTTCGACATGGAGCCTTGGAGAATCAAATGTTATGTATGGCATTAAGCAGAATACAAATACAAAATGGACTACTGACATCTTCCATTTCTTGTTTGACTTGAATTTACCAGTCGGGTAAAGATATGCCATTGAATTCATATGTACACTCGTTTTGCAAGACTTCCAATTGTGTGAACACTAAGAACTAAGTTCAGACATCCATACACGTATGCAGAAGGAAAGCAGAAATTGTTCAGAATATTCGTTGAATTCGGGCAGAGAATTCTCGATAAGGTGAAATTGTACAAAACAATTCATGGCTGATATTCTTCCATTTAAAAATTTTGTAGCATAGATAGGAAGTTCAAAAAGTTTTTATAAAATGTGATAGGACTCTCGAGTGAACAATGAACGCATACACAATAATTGTGGTAGTTTCTATTATTGTGGTCTTAAATTCTACATGTGTCTTAGTTTCTATATAGTCTCGTAAAATTAGAAATGCTAATTGTTGATACTCTTAATCTTTATTTTATTTGACGTGTCTATGTATGTAACGGTTTAATGTTAAGAAGTTTGATAGAGCATAGACATTGAATAGTTTTTATTAAATAATTTGTCACTACAAATTGTTTATGCTTTTTAAAACATAAAATTATGATTTGCTCTTTTTATATGGTATACATTTTTTATGTTTAAAAGTAAGATGCCATTAATTTTTATAAAGTGATAGAAATATACCTCATTAGTATGCTTGGTTTTGTTATAATTTGACAAAACTATCCAACTTAAAGAAGAATTATTTCATTCAATCAATTGATGCAATTAGTAAATTTGGAGAGCAATTAGTAACAAGGTTAAAATTCAACAACTTGTAAACGTGTTAGTAAAGTAAAAAAAAAGTGTTTGTCTAATGTGATTTGAAACTTCAAATGAAATAATTTGGAAACCTCTGAGACAACCCCCCCCCCCCCCCCCCCCCCGGCCCCGCCTTTTTAAAAAAGAAACAACTGGATGTCCAAGACTTGTACCTTAAAAAATTTGACAAACTTGCATATGGTAAAACTCAAACATTATATCAACAAATGATAGAAGTCACCAGCCACCTTAATTAAATGCATCGTGATTGGTACTGTTTATTGTCTATTGGACTATTTGAAGCTCTTTCAAGCTTTTCAATCCAAAACAAGAATATTAAGCTCTTTCAAGTTTCTCAATTCTCATTTTGTGACTTTGTCTAACATTTCCTCGGTCAAGTCTCCTGACTATTTTCTCTTCTCATTTTGCTGTTATTAAATATATGACAATGGTAATTTTTTGTGGGAAAATTTGTCAAATTAGTCCCTCACATTATCACGAAAAACTTTTGCAGTCCCCAACATTCAAAATCAACCAAATCGATCCCTAACATATCAAAAGTGTATTTTAATTGATCCTAATAATCATTTTTGTTCATTTTTACAGCAATAGGAAATGGGCAAGTTCCAATTTTGCAGCTGACATTGCTGGAAAAATGAGCAAAAATAATCATTGGGACCAATCGGAATACACTTTTGATATGTTAGAGACTTATTTGACTGATTTTAAATATAAGGGACTAAAAAATTTTTTTTGTGATAATGTGAGGGAGTAATTTGGCAAATATTCATTTTTTTTTCATTCTTTTAAAAGAATCACATTTCAAACTTTTCAGATAAGATATATCGAATTCAACAACTCTAATAGGCATTAGAAAGGTAAAATGGTCTTTGTTTAGACTTTGAGGACAAGTTTTGTTTACTTTTTTACCATATTCAATAGTCATTCCCTGACTAAAATGGTTGTGTTTTGACTGATAAAACTTCATATTACGCCTGTTTTGTCTTTTTCTTGGGGCATTAAAGTCGAAGATTTCTAAGATTCCATGCATTGGCATGATATTTATGTACCCTAGTTAACTTTGACATAGATCATCAAGATATTTAAGGTGGAACTTAAGAAATTTTAGATATTTTAGGTGGAAGTTAAGATATTTTAGATGGAGATTCTAATGTGTATTTTTTTCCGTTCGACTTAGATCATATTGGCTATAAAAATTATATTTTTGCTTAATCTTTCTATACCACTTTGTGTTAGGCTATTTCCCCCTCTCCCCTTTCTCTCATACTATAAAATTATGACAGGCATTTCAAAAATGAATCTCTTCCGATGTGAAAAGGGAAAAAAAAAAGAAAGAAAAGAAAGCAAGAAAAAAGGAATAAATTTGTAATATTTAATATATATATTAAAAATATAAAAAATTATTAAATTGTTAATATGTTATACTTTCAAGAAAACATAGACAAGTTAAGAACCAGGAGCAAGTTAAGTGCTTCTTGAAGTAAAGGTAAGGGGTTCAAACTGCTCCAAAACGAACAATTCTCCTTCCCTCCAATTCCATCATCCCTGTGGGAGCTTGTTCCACAGTCCTCTACACGAGTCTCACCCCAATTCGTGTGAGATAAAATTTGTGCATTTGATAATAATAATAATAATAATAATAACAATAAAAAGAACGGTGGACACAAATAGGCAAAGCTGGTTTCTCGGACACGATTTCCTGGAAGCTTACTGGAACACGATTTCCTGGAAGCTTGTAAGATTTGAAATGACGAAAGCGCTTATCTAATATGACCTCAACACATTCAGTTTCATTTGAAAGAAAAAAGAAATTAGAAAAAGTTTAAGGAGAACTGAGAGGAACAAAATGTCAAAACTAACAAACGTTATGCGAACCAAGCAATTCAACAAGCACCTTATGTAGAGAGTGGTAATACATCTTATTGTTCTTCAACTTTGACATGCAAATGTCCATTTGTCAAAAATATAGAGTGAGTGAAAAAGAAAAGTTTGATGTTATTGATTGCTACATTGGCTGCATTAGTATTTGTTCAGTGTTTACTTTGATTTTTCTTTTGCTTTAATTTACTACGTTTGGCCAATAAGAATGGTGGGTCTTACACACACTCTCTCTCTCATTTAAAACGAAATTGCCAATTGACCAATTCTACTCTAATACCACAGCAGCCAAAAACGTCCATATGTTTTGTGCTATTATGCATCTGCAATTAAATTATTACTTCTTTCTTGAATAGCATGAGATGATTCAAATCTGGACCTAACAACTTCCTTCTTTGATTTTAAAGTCTCTGAAGTTTTCAAACTAAAGTAGTTGCTAGTGCTTGCATGGTAAGTTCGCATTCTTATCTCACCATACATAAGTTGACATATATGGTTCTTTTAGAGACCACGTAACTTAACGAGAGGAGTTTGAACCTAATTCATACAAGAATTTTAAACCAAAAAAAAAAAAGTAAAAAAGATTCCATCTATTTTGTGATTTACTCTTGTGATTAGCCATAAGTACTTAATCTTGTAGTTGACCGTAACAGATGTTGTCTTGGAAAGCTAAACAGAATGCTCTCAACCCAGAAGCTGAAAAAGACTTTTCTACCGTACGTTACAGCCGGGTCAAGGCGTCCTTCTTCCTCTGAGGATTTTATTTTATTTTGAAATAAACAGGAAATATTTATTAAATAACATAGAGTCATCCAATATTTGAGTTTACTGCAAGCCTACGTGCTAGCTGCATCTCCCCTGTACGTACTTTTGACACTTAAAGCAAACATATGAAGAAAAGACCGTAAATAAAAAAACAGAGGCTTAAGTAAATAAGGAATGGAGTCAATACTCTTGATGCCATTGATAAGTTGTGAGCAGTCTGTGAGCACATAAATACGTGTAAATCCCATGTTATCAGCTTTCTGGATTGCATATAGGTAAGCTGATTCTTGTACTTGTAATCCTGAGGTAGAACTGATCTTTCTACCATAAGAAAGTATTTGAATGCCATGAGGATTTTTGAAAACAAATCCAATCGCTGCTGCATTTCAAGAATTGGGCTTGAAAGATCCATCTATTTGAATTGTTATAATTCATATCATTGTATCCCGAATGTCTGATTCCAGTAGACAATCCTAGTTTTCTTGCAACTGATATAAAAGTATCTTTGGGATGCTTGCTTGCTTGCTTTCTGGGCATTTATTGGGACTTTTGGGGCTTTACATGTAATTGGGTTGGGATGATTGTTTGCTTATGGGCTTTGTTGGTTGTTTGGTTGTGATGATTATCTTCTAGGTTGTAGGATGTGGTTTTGGGCTTTAAAGGTTGTGAGTTTGGTAGTGGTTGTTGAGGATTATAATCAGCCTTTGGGTCTATAATTG
This sequence comes from Mitragyna speciosa, assembly GCA_024721245.1. NCBI lineage: Eukaryota > Viridiplantae > Streptophyta > Magnoliopsida > Gentianales > Rubiaceae > Mitragyna > Mitragyna speciosa. The sequence goes on along the minus strand of CM045566.1, from coordinate 4,282,851 downwards.
AATTCTCAGACCTTCACTTTTTTTATTTTCAGTTGCACGATTTAAAGGATCCAAAAAATCCCACAAAAAAAGAAAAAGGTTAAAATGTGAATCAAAAGAAGTTGATTGTTGGGTGTTAATTGTGCCTCTCTCACTCATTGCATCTCAATTTTTATTTTGGATTTGAATCGTTCAAAATATAAAATTGAAAATTATGGAGTGTGCAAGACTAATTTGTCACTCTCTGTTTTTCTTTTTTATTTTTGGTTTTGTCACAAAGCATAAGCGTCAGAACTCTTTTAAGTAGTGCTACTAGATATGGTCTCAAAGATGCCAATATCAAAACAAACAAAATCAAGATGGGCAAAGTTTTGACATGAATTGAGTTCCAAAAGATGCAATATTAATAGATAACAAAGCAGCTTCAAATGAGACATTAACAGTTTGCAAGATATAGGAAAGAAAAAGTTGCTAAATGACCAATAGCTGCACATTCTGCAAGTTCCAAATGACCCTTTTACTGATTTCGGTTTTTGGGCAAGAATTCTTTGACATTCAGGATTTAATCAAATTAAAGGTTAAACATAAAATTCATACAAACCACTCACCAGGATGATTTAACAACTGTATTTTCTCAAATGTCTTTTTTCTCAATGCGCAAATACTAGCATCTTCCATTTTACACCTTCCATTGTGTACAAAAAATGAAAAGAAAAAGCAAAAAAAAAAAAAAAAGTCTATGCTTTTGCAAAATGGCAAAAATCATTTTGGTACTTAAATTTTTTTAAAAACCCTTTTTAAAAATCTTTTTAGTATTTGATTTATAGTGATATTTTTAACAAATTGTGTCATCCAAAGCAAACTATCAGTGCAAGATTAGCCAACAAAGTTTTTAAAATCTAATAACTTTTTAATGAGCATTGGATTAAATCATCTACATGTCAAACTCCATTTAACAAATAAGTTGACAAACAATGAGATATTGAATTAAATCTTTCTCATTTTAGATGTCAATTGGACCTAAAAACCTATTTCAAATGACAAATTGAGATTTTTAAAATAATGTATCAAAGCCAGATACCACAATAGCATAATTCCTTTTGGATTATCTATTTATTTATTTTGTTGGATAAACGACCGTTTAATTCTCATTACTCTTCTTCACAATCCCTTTGTCCAAAGTCCAAACAAACATGTCCTTAGTACTCTCCTTTCCATCTTTACCCCTGCCAGAAACTCCAAATTACTTCATTGTTCATTCCGCCCCCTAGCGATAACTGCCGTTGACGAATCTCGGCTCCGCCACCGAGAAATCGGGTACAGAACCCACCCGAATTTCCCGATCCGACTCCGGAAACGGAATAAAGAAAACGAAAAATAGTAAATAATAGTGTAGTAACCGAACCATGATGACTCGGCCGTCGCCGTCGTCGACGGCAAGCATCAACATCGCCGCCAGTGCTCAGAAACTCGAGGTCAACAATCGAATCGCTCTTCGGTACTACTATCGCATCGCCGATAATGTCCTCAAGCAGGTGATTTCTCATCTTATCCATGATTGTATTGACGTAATGAAATTTTAATTCTGTTTAGAAAATTTATGCTAATTTTTCTAGTTACTATTCCATGAAGGCGTTAGTTTTGGTGCAGTTGTGAATTAGTTTAGTTGACTAGGATGAATTTCGCGGTGGAAATTGAACTTAATTGCTGATAATTTCAGCTGTTGAGCAGAATTATGATTAGTTGAGGTTTTTAGGATAATTTGAGTAAACATTGGGTTTTTTCAGCAGTTCTGACTTGGAGGTTGGTCTGATACTTGAATGCGGAATTGTTATCTGGAATTGAAAATTTTGAGTTTTTTTTTTTTTAATTTATTAGTTTAATCTTAGCACTATAGGAAGATTGCCTGATTTATTTGTGCATGTTTCTTAGTTTTGATGCACAAAAATTTGAGCTTTAGGAAACTAGTTGAATGTGTGATTTACTAGTCTCTGGTTTTGTTTACCCCCATTGAAATGGTTTGCTAAGTAGAATTGTTTGGTTATGGAGAATGGTTTTTGGATGGGTTTAGAATCATGCTTTGTATTGGACCTTATTATGGAATAGATTTGACATGGTTGTGGCAGTGGTAAACTATGGTAGATTTTGGATGTAAAAAATCATTTATTAACCATGGTTACATCAGGGAAGAGGTATTGTTAATTTGGTGAATTTTTTGGGGGATCTATGAATATATTAGTTCTCTTAAAAGATATAGTTTGAGAATAACTACTAAAAGTTAAGATCCTGGAGGTGTACCAGTGTAGCTGTTCCCACCGCCCTGCTTATTATGCCATCGGTGGACAGAAATGCCTAGGCTTGCCTCAAATTGGGGTAAAAGAGAAAATTGAACTTGTTTATATGTCAAAGAGAATCTTGAGCTTGTTTATATTAAGTGTAATATGGAGGATTGTTGTGTTGACATCCATAATTTCTTTGATGTTCAAGTTTGTGCTATGAGATTTATATCACTTCTGAAAGCAATGGATGACTTGTAGCATGAAAGAATTATAAAGATTTTGAGCTATGACAGAGCATTCAGAAACTCATGATTTATGGATGCCAACATTAATACCTAACTTAAGGAAAAGAGTTCATACAGATGTCCCAGTCCTAAGTGTGTTACTAGGAAATGCATCTTGCTATTTCCTTTTTGTCATTTCTGTTCTATGGTTTTGACTTTCTGATTTCTTTGTCCATTTAATGTTTTATCAACTTTACTACATTTTACTTGGTTTTCAATTGATGTTATGGAAATGCACTTTTCCTAGTTTTGGGGGGTATCATTGTGTCTCTGCCACATGCTTATTTAATTTTCTTTCTGTTCTTTAGTCAGTCTTGTCTTTTCCCTCTTTTAATTCTTTCTTGAAGGAACCCTTAAAGACTTTATCTTCTACCTTAAATGCATGCCAGCATCATACGCACACATATGTTTGAATGCATTATGTCTTGTTATTTGCTATTAAGTGACTTATCAAAACCTAACTCTTTGTGTTTTCTAGGCTGACATCTTTCGGGAAGAGGATAATATCATTGACTTGTACATTATGCTCCTAAGGTTTTCAAGGTGAGAATAAGATTTAGGGACATAAAATCAGTGTTTGGCTTTTTCTGTATCTAGTTTTCTGATTGGCATATAAGCCATCTATTTTAATGGGAAAATGATGGTTTCAATTATTTGGATGGCGGATATTCATTTTGCACAGTAACTGACCTTCATTTTTATTATGTTCTAGTTTGGTTACTGAGACAATACCATGTCATCGTGAATATAGGGCATCTCTACAAAGTGACAAAAATTATTTGAAAAAGGTGATTACCTGTTTGTCTGCTTTTGTGATGTGCTTTATAAGATCTTACTTGACTGTTTTGATTGGTTATCCGTAGAAATTATTGAATGCCTTGTCTGAGCTTGAGGAACTTAAGCCAGCTGTTCAAAGGAAGATTGAAGATTTAAGCAGACAACAAATGTACCAAGTAAATAAATGGGGTAATCAGCCTCAAAATAATCTTCTGGAATCTCGTCTTGTTTGTCCTGCTGCTAAACAGCAAAATTTGAATGGTTATGCCGTGACTAAGGTACACTTCCAATGTTGTATAGACTATAACTTAAAATTCTCTTTGTTATTATAGATGACTCAAGATGGGTATTTAATGGTGCCATAACTTCTCCTGTTATGTTCTATGCATCACGCGTTCTTCTTCCCCACTACCTTCAGCTTATGGTTACCACTATTATCTGGTTGTTTTTCATATGAGAAATCCGAGATTTAAGAAATGATTTATAGAAATGATCTTCTGCTTTTGATAGACTTCACCTTATGTTCCTCGAGTATATAACTCCTCCCAAGCTCCAATGACTCAGCAACTCTTTCTCACTAAGCCAGCAGAGGAGCAATTTCACCAAATGTAAGTCTTTTAAGAAGAATTTATAAGTTCTGTTTGTTCAGCTGGGGCTTCTACCTTGGAAAGTATTTTCTGTGTGTGTGCGTGAAACGTTATTGCTGTTTCTGTGCTTTTCTAAACCCACATTTCTTCTTTCAAAATTTTCCAAATTTTGTAAACGGTCATTGAAATTAAATCTGGTCAAATTCTGATCTTGTTGTTCTTTTAAATTTAACTGGCGTGTATTGAGGTATAGCCTAGTTCTGATAATTTTGCATCGTAATGCCATACTGGATTACTTTGGTAGTATATCAAGGAAGAATATAATTTCTGAGTCAACATTATTTTGTATGAACAATTTAGCTTTTTGTGCTTTGGCGGAAATTTAAAACTTCATGAGAAAGTGTCATGGTTCTTTTGTGCTTACTTTTGTGGTAATAATTATCTGTATTTCGGGCTTGTGTCTATGTCAGCCTTCATAAACATGCCCTTCTTTCATTTTTGCATGGCTTACTTTAATTACTACTGCAGAAGACTAAGTGTTCCACGTCCAAGGGAGGAAACTCTGACCAGACATTCCATTTTTGGCCCAAATGGGCTTTATGGGCAGTGGCAACCTCCACCTAGTGTTAAAGGGGTATGATTATTTTCTTCTTTGTCAATTACTCTTTTAGAAGTAGAAAAAGGTTTAACTATATCATCCTGGTATTGCAGGTGTCCTATCCAAGTAATATAGATTTCTCTCCTGTTGATATCCCAAGGTCTGTTTTCATTTTGGCCAACTATATATTGATATCCTTCTTTACTGACATTGGTTCTAGAAATAAGCAAGAGAATAATTTTAAACACTATCTTATACAACCCTAGAAGTGAACTGAATTAAAAGTTTCTAGTGGCATGCTACTAATTGCTCTCTCTCTCTCTCTCTCTCTCTCTCTCTCTCTCTCTCTCTCTCTAATTAATTAATTTAGGATATCTGCCGATATTTCAAGGGAAAGCAATCTCCAGAAGCCTGTGGAGGATGGATCTTTAATAAAAAGGGGTGACAGCAACGTAGAACCAGAAATACCAAAATTGGAATCGTTAGACCTGGAAAGCAAAGATAACAAACCACATCAGGTTGAAGAACCTGGTTCCTTGATTTCCTTTGAAACCATAGAAAGCCCTGTTCAAACTGAAATGATCAGACAGCCTTCTCCTCCTCCCGTTCTGGCTGAGATACAGGATTTGATGCCATGTACTTCACCTGCAGTCACTGATGGAGAATGTGGATTGATTTCTTCTTCCCCTGATGGTCTAGTTTGTGCTGAAGCTCCTTTGGAGCTGCACATTGTGAGATCCTTACGATCTTTTTGTGTTCTTTGCTAAATTTTTTAATTGTTCTTGTCTTATCAAACTTGGCTAGTTATCATCCATGGTTTTAAGCACTTGGTTGGACCTCTCTGGAGGGTGGACTAAACAAGGTAATTGATAGTCAGTTTTCTGTTATGTTTCTTTTCACAGTCAACTGCATTGATGGACAGCTTCATGAGGCTTGCTAAGTCAAATACAGACAAGAATTTGGAGACTTGTGGTGTTCTTGCAGGTTCACTTGTATGTGACATCAACTTAAGAAATTGCCTAATTGGTCTGAAGCTCTTTCTGGTAATTGTGATCTTAACAAGTGTAAATTGGTCATGGTTTATTTTTTTGTGCACAGAAAAACAGGAAATTTAGTGTTACTGCACTTATCATCCCAAAGCAAGAATCAACATCGGATTCGGTGGGTTTGGTTGTCTTTTTCTTTCTGACAATTCTTGTTTAAAACTTTATTCTCATTATATTTTTCTCTGAGCAGTGTCAAACAACAAATGAGGAAGAGATATTTGAAGTGCAGGATAAGCAATCTCTTTTTCCTTTAGGGTGGATTCATGTAAGTGCAATTAGTGGAGCTCATGATCTGATTCACAATTGTTCACTTATAGCATCAGATTGACAGAATTATTCTGGCTAGGACTGCTTTAAGTTCCCATAACATTTAAATACCTGGCATGCCTGTCAACTAGCAAAATGTTCAGGTTACCATCCACTTGACTTACTGAGAGGTCTCCGCTGAATATGATCTTGTTTAATCGAACTACACATTTGAGAAGATACATGAAAGACAAAAAAGATATTCATATTTATGTTAAAGGACAAGGAGAAACATTCTGCCCACCAAGTTTGTTGGGTGTTTAGCTGATAAGTTTTCTTAAACCTACTTCGATAGTTTTATTTTATTAACTGAAATTAAACTTTTTGAACTTTGAAGAGGAAAAAGTTGAAGATGGAGATAATTTTAAGGGAACTTTTTACTTAACCTTGTTGATGTCTTGGAAAAGCTATTTTTCGACATTCATTGCTTTTCTTGAGACTTTTTCTGTTTCGAAGAAACAGAAATTGAAAATGAAAGTTGCATGTATATTTCTTCTATTAGTTTACAAACTAACACCAGTCCAGTGGAAGAGAAATAATTTGTTTCATATCTGCAAGGGTCATTGACGCTTTTCGTTTTGCAGTTCAACTTGTTAATGTTCGTAGATATATGAACTTTTTTTCTGGAATTATTATCATCCCAGTTATTTGATTCTTTTATGTTTATTTTTTTGCAGACGCATCCTACACAATCATGTTTTATGTCCTCAATTGATGTTCACACCCAATACTCATATCAGGTTACAGACTTTCTTGGATACCTTCAGAGTTACTGTTACATCGTTGCCTTTTCTTGTCTCTCTTTGATAACCCTTTTTGGGCCTAGCACACACAGACCCCACACATGCATTTATGTACTCCAAAAAACCTATTTTACACGCATTTTTGAAATTTGAAAAAAGCTATATTTGGGAATTAGGTGCTAACAAGGACAGACGCACAAACACATCCATAGACAGAAAGTCTAGTTTTGGGAACATGCCTTTTGCTTACCAGGAAATCTTTATATCTCAAGCTGAAATCTGGTTAATTTTCTTGTCCTTTTTTGGTGTGTTGAAATGTATTTATTTTTCACAGAGGATTTGTGTGTAACATGTTTTTACTTCTTTATGTTTTCTACCTAAAAATGTTGTCCGAAGATTTTATTATTCTAATTTGTGTTTGACTTCTGTTGTTGGGTGTCATGCTTTTTTTTCTAGTAAAGAATTCACTTACTGTAGATTGTGGACATCCCTTTGCCTGTTTTACCTTATTCTCTGTTCATTTCTCAAACAGATCATGTTGCCGGAAGCTATTGCGATTGTCATGGCACCCAAAGATGGTTCGAGGTAAAAGTAGCCACACATCTTGGTGGTTGAGGATACCCAATCTTGTTTACTTTGAAATAACTGTGTATTGTCCATGATGCAGAACCCATGGCATATTCCGATTAACAACTCCAGGTGGCATGACTGTCATAAGGCAATGCCCTAGACGAGGTTTTCATGCTCATGACCCCCCTTCTGATGGTAGCCCAATTTACAAGCAATGTACGGATGTTTATATGAATCCTAAATTGAAGTTTGACATAATTGATTTGCGATAATTATCACTATATTGATGCATTTCGATTTGCAAATGCATTGCACAATTCGTAATGCAACAATATACGGTTTTGGCTTTGCTGTTTGGTCTATAATTGAAGTGTTCAACACTTAATCTCGTGTAAAGGAAAGTAGACTACCTTCCTGGCAATTGTGCAGTGATGAATTTGGGTTTCTGTAATGCAGTATACTGATTCCAATGTAAAATGGATTACAAAATGCTTGCCACAGTTCTATCTGGAGGATCGAATTAATTATTCTTTTAGGTTTATATTTAGATTATACTTGTATTGTCAAGACTTTGTCTCTTTGTAATTTATCCAACAAATATTTAAAGTCTAAATACCTTGATACCTTGTCATTGGACGCATTTCTAGAATTTGCGGATCTGAACTTATGTAGTATTGGTGAAATTTTATTGCGACCGTATTAAATTAAGGCGGTCGTTGGATGATATAATTTTGGGTTTTTGCTTTGCCTCATGCTTTATGGTTCTTACTTTTCCTTTGTTATATACAAGATTTGTAATACGTCAATTCTAGTTAATGGAAGTGTACCCTCTTCTCAAAATTTAGGTCCTAAACCTCAGATTATTTAGCTACCAGTACATAAAGAGTAAGATTCAGAACTGCAAATGTGGAGAAAACTCTTGTAACATTGGATTCTGTTTGAAATTTTGTTTATTGTTCCTAATATATGATCACTGGCACTAAAAGGAGGATCAAGTGCTTGCATAATATGCAACAGGTTCAGTTGTGAGCGCTAGGGGCAAGAGCTTGTGTAGTCGTTGGCCGTGGATTAAGGCTAAGGAGAGGTCCATTATTCCTCTCCGCTTTCTAAGTTAACGACCTTTCGCTTTCTGGATTTGTAGCAAAGCATTTTAGCAGGGAGCAAAAGCATAACCACACAGACAAAAACATCCATTCTAAAGTGGTTCTGTTTTCTGGACATTACAACAAGAATAATGGGTTTCAATTTCATGGGTACTTCTTTTACAGTTATTACAGAGCCACCTTTAGATGAGTTAACAGAATATTGGGTCATAGACTGAGATTGATTGAACATGCAATTTGGTTTAGTTGCATTTTCTGATTTCTGATCAGCTTCTAGTGCTTGGCTCTTCGTAGATAAGTTTATAGCGTTATACTCTGCTAGAATATGCTCATAGGACCCCTTATCTGGTGGGGTATTCGAAAGTTGTGGCCAGGAGACTCTTTAAGAGTAAAAACATTTGCAGCAAAAGAACAATATCATGCCTCTTACTTGTCGAGGTAGACAGCCTGCAGTGTCTGCACACATGACAAGTAACAAATATGACTCATTGGCTGGCCTGTCAAAACCAAACAATGACAAATAATTGTGGTGATATGATGGCCATCGTTCTCAATTCTACCCTACTTTCCATGCCATAGGTGCATTATCAGATCAGTGGTCTTGAGTTCTCAGTGAGCTCAGCAAGACTGCTTGTCTTGAATCTTTGAAGTTTTAACTCTTGTTGATGCAAGTAGGGTTTAGAACAATGATAATGCTCATGGTCGTACAGTTTCTTCCAAAAATTTCATTGTTAACTTCCATTAATTACTGATATAATTACCATCTTGCCCTCGGTTTGGTTCTAATATAGTCCATAAACTGGCTTATTGTTGCTACTGATGCGATTAGCGTAACTTGGGAAGCACTAGGCAACAGGCATTTGATTCGTATGTTCTTGCTGTCAATACGAGGGAAATGTTGTTATTGACTGTTATGATTTCATGTCATCTTCTCTGACAACATTGATTATCATGTCTCTTGTTGGAACAAATATTTATTGGTCATCATAACAAAATTTGAGTTAGGTCTGGTGTCCGCATAATATGATTGATGTAGGAATGATATTATCCTTAGCATAGTCTATTTACGTGATTGGAAAGTCTGCCTAAACTTCTCTAATCAATTTCTGTGGAATCATTATCCTTCTTATCTAGTGGTCTGGTACACTTGCGGCTCGAACTCGAAAGGCATTCACCAGGTAAGTAAGTTCGAGCTGATGAATGCTTAAAAGCATATTAACATGCCTGATCACGGGGTTCCATTATAATTATGTGGTTAATCATACTCTTTTAAGTCTAATCCAATAATAATGATTTTAACCATAAACAGGTGAAGCGACCCCAAAGCTCTTAATTTCCAGATAATCACGTGTCATGAAAACTAGTTACTTAATCGTCAAGTTTAACAGGTTAGTTTGCTAATAATTGTTAAAAAAAAAAGGCAGGCTGAAATGCAAATACAAGAACTGATTTGCATCAAATTTGACACCCCCTGCTAAAACTGCTAATTAACTCAGCTTTCAAATTCATAGTTAGTTCCAATTACTGCAATAGAAAATAATAAAAAGAAAAACCCAATCACAAGAAACCCTTCAAATTGTTTTGTTGGAAAAGAAAACAACTCCAGTCGGTGGTTGAGATGGCAGGCCACCAAAAAGGTCAATTATGCAAAAAAAGGGCGTTTAACCACACCCCTACTTTTCTCTTTAGAATTGTATTTCGATGCTCATCCAATTTGATTGAAGTGTACACACATATACACGTCATACTATTGCAGATACAACGTTCAAACACTGAATTTGAAGTTACACTGACATTGCAAATGGAGCATAGTGTCACTCCTCCTTCGGTTGTTGTTAGTTTCTTCTATTGATCGTTCCAAACACTAGTGTCAAAGTTGAGGATAAACTAATTACCAAATTCTGTAAATTACCGGTCCAAGATTCCAAAATATAATAATAGTAACAACAACAATGATAATAATAGTACTATGTCGGAAGGCGTAATTAACTACGTAATTCAAGAATTTACAATTTTGGTGGCATTGTACAAACTTGAGAGTTTCTCCATGAAATATTTTCATGAATCCTTCATTCAAACTGATCCCCTTATTTGCAGGCATAATTGCCCCAAAATGAACTCAATAAGTGGACAAAAGCATTTATTGTGAATTGTAATATCGTGCATCAGATGCACTTAATAATTCTTGTTAAATCTTGTCATGCTTAGCATGGATACAAAAAGTACTTTTTGGATGGAGATGGAAATTTTAAGAAGACTATTAAGCACTATTAGATCTTGTTTTAAGAAGACTATTAAGTACTATTAGATCTTGTTTCTTATACGCTCCTCAAAATGGCATGCCACACGAGGTTAAGGACAATAATAATATTTTTCAAGAATTATATATCAACACTGGCAATTCCAATAAATTTTGCCTTTTGAAATATATGATTATCAAGATATTTTATTTTTTTATTTTTTAAATTTAGATGGTTATAAAGCCAAAAGCCAAATACTTATATATTTCAGAATCAATAAACACATGAATAAATTTAGCTAGAAAAAAGCAGATAATTGAGGTGCTAGTGCTACTTAAACTTTTCAGTTTTTCGTTGCCGTGGTGAGAAGGAAGCTCTCGTGTAACTTTTGAGTAATTCACATCTTTCTCTCTTCTTCTTCTCCTTCTCTCTCTCTCTCTCTCTCTCTCTCTCTCTCTCTCTCTCTCTCTCTCTCTCTCTCTCTCTCTCTCTCTCTCTCTCTCTCTCTCTCTCTCTCTCTCTCCCCTAGTATTCCTTTTCCAAAACAGTCATATTTTGAAAATTCTCTGATCTGTAGTTTTTAAGCATTAATTTTTATACCACTTTAGACCATAAATATATACTTGGCTTTCTTAGCTTTCATTTTTGACTTGGGAAACAATCTTGTCAATTTTCAGTTGTTCAAGTGCTAGTCTTTGCACAACTTGTTCAAGTGTCAGTTTTTCTTGATGAAAAAAAACAAAAAAGTGCTAGTCTTTGCACAACTTGTTTGAAAAATCCTTAAATCTTTTAGTACAAGAATACCATCAACTTCGTTTTGCAATTTCTTGAAGCAAAAACCATGGCAATTGATACGAGTACAGAGAACGCAAGCTTGACTACAAGCCCAAGAATCTCATTTTCTCATGATCTTTGCCAGACGGATGAAGCCTCAGTCGTTGAAGATAAACGATGTCGCCTAGATTCTACTCTGCTAGACTCAAATTCAGACGATTTTGATTTCTGCATCAGCACCAATGGCATTGAGGAGGCTGAAACAACTTCAGCAGAGGAGCTATTCTTGGGTGGCCTAATTCGGCCTGTTCAGCTCCAAGACAGGTTTGTTGTTCATACTTCAAAACCTGTTTCAGTATCTAAAATTAAATCTCAAGCTCATCAAGTGCCTTCTCTTCCACCTATTCCATTTGCTCCTACCACAAATAGAGGCTCAAAGCAAGAGAACTTGAATGAAAAAGAAACCATCTTGACGAATATTGGGACAGAGCACCGGAATCAGTCAAAATCTTTTTGGGGTATTAAGAGAAGTAGTAGTCTTCATTGTGAAAATAGTCACAAAAAGAGCTCATTTTGGTTATTACCATTGTTGACTAGAAGCAACTCAACCGGTTCTGTACCAAATTCAAAACATGGGTTGAGGGAAAATCAGAAGCAGAATTCGCATTCCAAACAGCAGAAGAATCTTAATGGGAATATGTCTACATCTGCATCTTCAGCTGCCAGTTTTTATGTGTATCCTATGTCACAAAAGCCTCCATTGAGGAAGAATTATTTAGGGTCTAATGGTAATGGTCTGCGCATTAGTCCAGTAATTAATATGCCAGTGCCATCATCTCATATTTCCAAGGGAACTGCCAATCTCCTTGGTCTGGGATCTTTGTTTCGCAATGGAAGAGATAAGAAGATCAAGAAATGATTTGTTTCGCAGTAAAAGCCATTTGTCAATCTCTCGACCATGTCAGGTTTATACACTAGTCTAGTCTAACTTATGTTGTACGAGTGATCCCTAAATATGTTCATAGTAGGGATGTTGATAATAGATCAATATGCACTAATGTTATGTTACTTGTCCAATTTTTGTGCCTTATGACATGATCACAGATTTTTCTTGTCATGCTTATTGGGAAAGTAATCAGCCAACTTTTGAAGAATTATAGGGAAAGGTTGAAGTAATGAACAAAGATATTTGATGAGAATGAGAAGAGGGATTTGGAGAGGATTTTATGGAGGATTTTGGAAAGTTCATGTTGCGCATATCAGCATGTCAAATGCTTAGGAGACAGATAAACATGTAACTTTATTCGAGGATTGGCCTTTTCCTTTCTTTCTTTGATTTTCTCTATTATAAGCTTTCCTTCATATTTTCAAGTGTATCTTTCCGGGTTTTGCTCTGATTAGATGTTTGTTAATTATGTATTATACAAATTAGGTCCTTCATTCCTAAGATTTGCTTTGTCTTTGCTTTTTGTTTGTTTCTTGTGATGTGATTATGTTTTTATGACTTGTGGATTTGGAGGACCAAATCACTGAGTAATGCTCATATGTACTTTCCTGCGGGCCATATTTTGGTTACCCCAGTTTTACTTTAGTCAATTTGAATAATGCTACTGGTTGGAAAAGTGCAGGCTTTTTTTTTTTTTTTTTTTTTTTTTTTTTTTTTTGAGGAAAGTGCAGGCTTTAATCAAAGACTTCCCAGTTTGCAACTGATGTCTTTTGACCACTGGATGGTCAGGATCCATAGGGACAAAAAAAATTTTCGTATCAACTACAGAGTGACATGCCCGCGTAATTTTGAAGACGATAGTAGATGATAGCTCTAAGTATTTATGAGGTCAAGCATTTTTTTTTTCAAGAACAATATGAAGCATTAATTTTAATCTAACCTTTTACATTTCTTATCAACTGACCAAAGGAGGAAAAAAAAAAAAAAAGAAGAAAAAGAATTCCCTTTGTTAGATATATATTTTAATTTTTCCATAGCTTGTTCTTTTTTCACGTTCACCCCAATTTGATCGAACCACATAATTTTATTTTTTTTTTGTTGAAAAATACCAAATAAGATTTATCTGGTGAAAAAATCAAAAAGTTTATGAGATCACTCATGAATCCGAGTTTAAATAAATTTAACCATAACTTTATTCAGGCTTTTATTAGGCTGTTTGTGCTAGTACAACCTCTTTTGGAGAACTGTAACCAAATGAAGGGGGCTTGGTTAGCCATATTCTTTTGCCTGCTATGATAGCCTTCCCTATTCATCTTAGACCCACCTTTCGGCTATTGGAAAAAAAGACTCTTTCAATTTGTCCTGCGTATGTTTCAAGATCAAGAATACGGCCGTTTTGGATATGGTCGCAATCTTCACTCCCTTTGTCAGTACTGCTTGTAAATATTGATGTGTGAAATTCTGCATCAACTTCAGGTCTTGCCACACCACTCTGTTTCAGTACCAGTCCAATGACTTCTGAAAATGAACTATCAAAATGTATCAAAGAGTGCAAGAAGTTAAGAAATGACAATGAAAAACATGTAGATATACTCAGATATTCTGCCTTCGTCCCCATAGTAAAAGTTAAAGAAACATGGTACGTCTACATTTCTTGTTAAGAACATCATATTCTCGTCATGTCTTGATTCTTGTTCTAAGGACGCTATCTAACATTGTAACTGCATTCAATAGGCGCTCAGAATTTGTTATTGCAATCCCAAACGAATTAAATGGAACCTCATGATTATTATTTTCTGAATTGACCACATCTTTCCAGGACCATATACTATTTGTTTTGGCCATTTGGTACCGGTTTGTCTGTCTATTTCAAATGTTCGTCTGTCCCTTCTGATTTGACCAAATAAAGAAGGCAATTTATAGCTGAAACTTTTTATGTCACTAATAGGCAAATAGTTGAAGTAAATACCACAATTCTCTTGAATTAATGTTTTCATTAAACGATTTTTGTGTCCAGAAATGTTTGAGCGACACGGTGGCATCTGTATCTACGATTTTTCACGATTCTATATGGGGGTAGGTTAAACTAGGAGTCAAAGTCAAGTGTTGGTAAATTCACAAAATGAACTCGGGTTCACACCAGATCATCTAACCTTCCACGACTAAATTTACTAGACGCATATTGTCAGGGGAAAATCATCATCCTACTGTAGAATTTCTTGTAGATGCTTTGACCTTTTTTATTCTACTTTAGCTTTGTTGTCCCTATTGAAACTATTCAATGATATAGGAATGGTCAAACATGTAAATCTTTTACGAGAAAAAGAACAACTTTCATAGACTGAATAAATATACTGTTAGTACTAATTTATTTTGTAGGTAAGTATTATGTTACTTTTGGTAAAATAGACTGAATAAAATGTTCAAACTTTACATTTGCCGCTCGAAAGACCAAAAACATAAATTTCAAGCTTATTCTCTTGTATGCACTCAAATTCAAGAACACAATTTGACAGTAAATGAAAAATTTTTCGTTTTGTTTTGTTTTTTTTTTTTTTTTTTCAGTTCTCTGTGAGATATAAGAACTAAGAAGTCCTCTACTTGTTACTTATTACTAAAATCTATGCACTATCCTTTAACTCAAATTCCTACCAAGAAGCACACCTCTCACAGCCCCTTCTTATCCTCTCGTACATAATGTACCTTTGCTGCCTCTTCACATGATTCCCAGGTCTATCATTCTGTGAACATATATTTCGTACTCTTCCACTCCCAGATGTGGAAAATCTCAATGGTAAATTTTACATACATATTCGGTAACTTAGGTGCAAAAACAGTGAAGCACCTTTAACCTACAAAAGACTTACAAATCAAGAATGTGCATAGGACAAGAAAGAAGTGTAGATTCATCCACGTGAACACATCCCATTACAATCTACAAGTGAATTGTCATATCCTTTTGTCCATGACATACTCAAAGGAATAGTCCTGTAAATTTGGGGATCATTCTGAAGTCACTTGGCAAGCAAGAGGAAAATTACAATACCAAAAAAGGACAACTTCTTGGATCAGTAGCAGCTAAATTATTGCATTGTTTTTGGTGGACTGTAACAGGTGATATATTCTTGACTCACGGTTCACTTGTTCACTACCCTTAATAAGAAAGGTAGGCATTGTTTTCAGTAACCCACTCCACTTTGCTTCAAATTTTGGCTTGCCTTATTAGGAGGAGGAGTAGAAAGCAATCCAACTCCCAATCATTCATTGATGTGGCTTATTTGATACACAGAAGTTATGAATTTTGTCTCCTTTTTCATGGACGATAAAGGTAGAATAATTCTATAGCCTTCATTCATGAAGCATAGCGATTATTATTGTTGTTATTTTGATAAGTGGACCATCGTTGAATTTTTGCTTTTTTTCTTCTTTAGCCTTGGCAAAAAAGAACATGCCGGATTAACATCATAAGTATTTTTGCATAATTAGCTGGACCACGTCAACTGGAAAATGTACTAGATTTGGTGAACTGGTTTTCAGAAAATTTAATGTGCATCAATTGCAATCATGCTTTAAAATTGTAGGTTGTAGGTGTCACATTTTACTTACATTTAATTGGTTAACATATTTTGGGGTAATTTTCTCTTAATCTTTTTGGATGTGTATATATCAATACTTATTATGTTGTTGTAAAAGTGATTAATTAACCATCAAGTTATTTTATCTAGTTTTATTTGTTTTGCCAATCATCAGGTTGATGTAGTTATTTATTTTACAAATACATCTTCTTTCCAAAATGCCAAAGAGGTGAGAGGATTGTACATTTTTGAGCTTGATCAGGCAGGTATAAGTAAATGAGTTTAAATACGAAATACTTGAGCATTAAAAAAACTTGGAATGATATCAACAGTCCAAAATTATTCAATCAAAAAATGAAAAAAAAAAGAGAGAAAAAAAAAGCAGGCGAAATTGCGTTTAGACCTGGCAAATCAGCAGGCTCACTGGTCCTAACTGGAGTAGGGGCCCAAAAATGCTGACCTTTGGAATTCAAAGCTTTATGTGTAGAAGGTATGAAATAACGCCTTCAAAATTGGAGAGAGGAAAAGCGATGCCAAATTTGCATTTTAGTTGGAATTGCAAGAATTTGACACAATTTGCTTCTGCTTAATACAAAGTAACTTTTTGGTCGTTTAACACAAAGTAACTTTACTAGCTATTTCATGTCAGCTAAATACAACGATAACTCATCTTTATAGTAGTTATATCATTTCATAATAAGAGGATTAGTTTAACAATGTGAGAGGCTCATATAAATGAGCATTAAGCTCATAAATGATCAGTTTAATTTCTTTTAGTCTCTAACTAATATCCTCATACTAAGAGATTAGAAATATAAGTTGACATAATTAATAAATGGTTATACATTGGGGTAGTTCAAAATCATTCTTCTTTGGATCATA
Source organism: Mitragyna speciosa (assembly GCA_024721245.1). Taxonomy (NCBI): domain Eukaryota; kingdom Viridiplantae; phylum Streptophyta; class Magnoliopsida; order Gentianales; family Rubiaceae; genus Mitragyna; species Mitragyna speciosa. The sequence goes on along the minus strand of CM045566.1, from coordinate 4,266,162 downwards.
ATTGATCTTTTTGTACTTGCTTTTCCATACCAATAGCTTTCATACAGACCAAACACCATATGGACTTCAGTTCTAGTTTACAATCGGTAAGTACAGATCTATTTGTTCTCTATTATTTGTTCATTTTGTTAGAATTTAATGTCAAATAAAGCAGACAATAAAAGTAGGTTCCACTATTACGTGAATTAGTTATTACATTGGATTAAATTACTTCTGTGGGGCCTTAAAAAAAAACCTTTTGTATGAAAAATGCAGCTTAATTTGGTGGATTGCGAGTATTTGACGCATATTCTACTTACTGGCTTTCTTTTTAGCTTTATTATTGGTTCCCTTGTGTTCTTCTTAATATGACGTTATTATTTAACGAGTAACTAATAAGTTAAATTAGAGATACTCCTTTTGAATTTCTGACTGATCTTCTTGCTCAATATCTTTCGTTTACCAAGTAATTCTACACGTTATTCCAGGCAATTGCTTCCAATCGTTATGCCTATCAACACCATGAGTATTCGACCAGGGGACATCAATTTAGTTTCAAAAGCAGATTGAAGCATATTAATCCCTTTGTACCTTACACGAATCATAATCGATTTTGTTTTCTGTGCCATTAACGTTGACACATAACCAAATCCAGGTTATTCCTGTAAATGATAAGGGGTATCGATTTTATTCATTATTTTGTGATTTGATAATTTGATCCTACATGGAATTAACATTGACACTAAGTTTTCACGGTCCAAAGTCGCCAACCGTAGGTAAGAGAGATGAAAGAAAAACAGAGGAGTTAGAGCTACATGTCATATTATTTGGTGTGTAATATTTTTCCATTCATTTTACCTTCTCTTATTTTGTGGATTTCACGTTTTGAAACCACCCAAACATTCCAGTACACTTTTCAGAGAGAGAGTGAACCATTTTCGACACCAACCATTTAGGCATTTTCACCTCTCTGCAAGAACCACAACCAAAACCACACTCCTCTGATCTTCATGTCGTCCCACGATTGGAGAAGGGAAAAGGGGAAGGAGCTGCCAAATTTCTCCTTCGGGGTTCAGAATATGATCATCATCAGTTCCATCACCATTCACAACATGTAAAAGCCATGCCACCTAAAACGGTCAAAGCCTGAGGCCTTTACCAATAAGCAATCTAACTATCAAGTATTAGTCACTAAGATGGAATTCTTCAGGTAACTATGATAACGACTCTTAAGGATACTATGTATGCTGCAAATGCAGATCTTTCTTAATGAAAAATTCAGTTTCATTTTTCCAAAAAAAAAAAAAATGATAACTACTCTCCACTGAAATTTTAAAATGCAAGCAAAATTTTTCAATCCTGTACAGGTGCTATTTACAAGTTCATATTCTCTTGACCATTTTAAGAGGGAGAAACCTAATCACTGGATGTAGAGCATTCAGGATTTGTGGAGGCATCCTTGATCGCCCTGGTATTGTATGAGCCACAAAAACCACACTTGTGATATAACCAATGGAAGCGCGCTGTGCCTTTCCGTTCACAATCATTGCAAAGGATATCCTAAATGGACATTTCAAATGGAGGAATTTAGGGGAAATGCAGATTAAAATAAGGACTCAACTATTTCACACATAGATCTGATCATCACGTGGAGAATAAGCATTGCAAAGGAGCATCTCTTAGATACGGTTATAAATACCTAGCAATCAAGTTAATTTAAAGGACATCCACAACTGGAAATGCAATTGGATAAGCAACTTTTAGCACAAGTAAAGCAAACCACCAATCAATAGCTTAAGATCAGATGCCACTGATTTTCCTGTGTGTGTGAGAAAGAGAAGGAGAGATGGAGGAACCAACTTGTTTAATCATAAGCTAATAAACAATGCCCATGTTCCATCTCCCTGAGGAGGAAACATATACCCATACAGGAAAAGAACGTGAAATTACCTGCCAACGATTCCTATATTCTTCTGGAAGCACATCATTAGCCAGTAAAGCATCAAGCATGCCAAAGTAAACCTGGGTAGGAATACCACAAACCACAAGAAATGAGTATTTGCACTTTCAGTAGTTCCTAAATTGGGTAAGTCACTTGAATGTTAAAAGAGGAAGCAGCCACTCCCAAGTATTCAAGTTGATATGTACTAACAGTGGAACTCCTTATATTTCAACTGAAACAGGCCATAACTTAATCTGATCAAGGAGGAATACAACTTTGTGCAGACCTTGTACTTTTTTGAATTGGTTAAAATATCTCTAAGAAGCAAATAGTTAGACCACAAGGCATCAGCACTACAAGAAAACAGGGGAAATTTGATCATTACATTGTGAAATAGTTCGAATGTCTATCAGCCTGTGCTTTCTTGCAGTATGCACTAAATCCAACACTTTTTGGTTATTTGTCATTACTAGTAATAGTGCTTTCAGATGAACTCATAAACCAAAAGATACTGATATAAATAGGGTGGAAAGAAGACTTCTTACCGCCATATTACCCATAGATTTGCAGCATATTGGACATACATAATTACTGGAAGCATATGCCTAACAAATAACAAAATTAGACTGTCAAAGATAAATTGAGCCATTTTGAAGTATATACAAAAAAAATGAGGACAAACAGATATGACTGTAGAAGGAAATAGAAAATACTAAATTATTCCAAAACTTCAAACCTGAAAGCAAGCTGAATGCATGTAGTGACCACAAGGTAGACTTCTGACTGTTGCACTGGAAGTGAACAAAAATTCACAGCATATAGGGCAATTTGTCTCCAAAGCCTTCTCTAAGCATTTGTGCTCCTCCAACTTCATTCCCAGACAACAATTGCATTTCATGCAGTGAAAAAAGTCAATACCAAGACCCTTCCCAAGACGACATAAATTGCAAGATGGGCAATGATATACTTCCCTGCAATAGGGAAAATAAAATGCTCAGTAAGTGTATCACAAATATCCATGAAAATATCATGAAACTTACTATGCTAAGAAAATAGTGTAGTATATTTCTGATTTACCACTATCCAAAAAGGGCAGTAGGAAAACAAATCACCAAGTGGTATTTCAGGGTAGATTATTTACTTTTTTGAGAAGCTGACAACATCTAAAACAACAGTAAGAACAAGAGAAGCACAAACTTTATCTTGTGACCTCAAAACACAAACACCAACACAGGATACCGGTAATGGAAGGTGCAGTTGTTGTTGGTTTTTTTTTTTTTTTTTTTTGGGTTTGGGGGGGGGGGGGGGGGGGGGGGCAGTGGGGGTGGGTGGGATTTGTAAAAAATCAAATGGCCTCTGGGAAAAAGTTGCATAACTTATTGACCAAAATAATCTCAAATGATGCTTGACGCAGTTATTTTTTGTTTACACTAATCTTCTGTTATCTCTCCCTAAGATGCACAACTGGCACAGAGCTTAATCAAATAGAAAGGTTGATCCATTTCAAACAAAATAACATATTTGGACCTTGACTATACACTGACAGACATGCATATTCACAATTAATAGGACAGCCTAGCAAGATTTTATGAGAAAATAAGCACCATGAATTTCTTAATCTCCCCATGTATGGCCACAAATTAGACAGCTTAGAGTCTTCTATGTACCATTTCTTCATAGAAACTTTGCTAGATAGTCAAAAGTGGAGAAACACCCAAGAAGCCAAAACAGTCAATAGCATCTCATGGGCATGGCAAGAGACCTAACCAATAAAGAGCACTCATTATATGTGTACACTCACAAAGACTCATCAACAAGAAGGTAGCCCAGATTACAGGATAGTGAAAAGCAATGGAAAGAGGAACAGACAATGACTTTCTGACTGAATTTGTTTAAGTTTCATGTAACTCATTTTCACTCCATTTCCTCCTCCCTGTGAACCCTATAGTGATGCTTACCAGCAAAAGACAGTGCGGAGATGCAATGCTGTGGCAAAACACATGATGATGCCCTTTTTTTTTTTTTTTTTGTGATATGTAAAAGCATGTATTTTTGTAGATATGACAACCCTGATCTGCATCACTGCAAACTTTTCCACCGAAATTGATACCGCATCAACTACCTCTACTGTAAGCCTAACTTAAATTGCAAGTGAAAAAGGATAAATGAAACTACTCAATAATTTTTAAACTGAAACTAAAACCTTCAATAGAGTTTCTGTTATTATGGTTAGAATTGTGATTATTATCGTTATCTATGGATAAAGATTCCTACTTCATTTTGATTATTCCTTTTTGTGGAAGAAAAGGAGAAGGACACAGCTTTTGTTTCAAGAAGTGTCAAATTCATCTACCTCTCATCATCAAAAAACTTGCATATACTGCAATAGTATCTTGACATGGAAAATCCATTGCATGAAGGTGTTGAGCAAACTGGTCCAATTGGTTGAATCTTCAGGCAGCGCATACACATCATTTCTACTGTTGCTTTCCTGAATAGATGGAACAGAATATTAAGTCGGTTACATAAAAGGGCAATTCCAAAGGTCCTGAATATTGTAGTTCACCTTTCCATTGAGTGGTCGCTCACTTCATCATGACAGAATCTGCATGTGAACAACTTTCCACAACAAGCCGCACGAAGTTTACAGTTTCTCTTGTAGTGTTCACACCCAAACACTTGTTTATCTGAATCCCGAAAGGAAGGTGATAGTCCAGCTGTCTCTTTGCTAACAGAATTTTCATCTGTCGATGCTTGTGATTTCTGCTGAGAAGCTATCCAACGACTAAAGCAGACAACTACGAGTTAATTGTAAAGGCTATTTACAAAGACCCAAAAGTAAATATTTTCAAAATGTTAACCAGTAATCAAATGGTAAAATATTCTTGTCAATAGAAGAACCCAAATTTGTCTAAAATCAATAGTACAGTTTCGATACAGACCTAGTCATAAGATTTTGAATCAGATATGCTTTTCTCCTTGGGTCAAGAGTGGAGTCTCTATGAACCTTTCTAATCTCTGATTCAAGTTCAGTCTGATTCATGCGGAAAATATCTTTCCAACCCGGTTTGAACATGTGATCACCCTGGTCAAAGGTCTCCTGAGATTCAGTACCTACAAAATTTTGGAACTCAACATTAATTCTGAAACGATATTTGCACAGGACAAACAAGTAAAGGCCAAATCACATAGTTCAATTGCAACACAGGGAACACAGTACAAGAACCATGTGAGAAACCTTTAGCAGAATTGCAGTTCTCTGATTCTTCAGGTTGTGTAGAAAATTCAGGAGTTTTTCTCCAGCATTCATTAAGCCATTCACTGAACATTGTATTTCTTGTTGCCTGCTTCAACGTGTCCATCATATTATTTTGTTCATCCAGTGTAAGAGCAGAAGTCACCCAAGGCAGCATTGATTGAAGTACTTCTGCACCAGTGGTTCCAATTATACGACCAACAATTTTGTCCTGCTCTTCCACAGAAAAATGCTTATCAAACAGTGGCCAAAGCTCAAGTTCTTCTCGATAGATATGTTGATGCAGGCTGACTCTGATTGACTTGCACATGCCTTGAAGTTTTGTTGCTAGCTCATTGTATATTCTCATACAATCACTACTGGACCTAGTACTATCTGAGCCAGTCTGGTTACGATCCTCAATCTTACCATCTCCCTTCATGCTTTCATGAAGTTCCGAAAGATTAGATAGGGCACACGATATGTCTTCAAATAATTCTTCCTCCTGCTTATGGTCTAATGTGTACGAGTGACTGACATTGTGGAGGGCCTCCTTAGATTCAAGGGCTGGGAACACTATTTCGTCCTCAGCATTACTATGTGCTCTATATAAACCCCAAAGTAGCCGGAACCTTCCAATGAACTGCCGAAGGATAGTCCCATCACAATAACTAAGCTTACCAGATTCAACATCTAAGTACTCTATATCCTTCAGTATTGCCTTATGGAACATAAATATGGTGTCAATTGGATGCACCGCACGGTCAACATCAGAGGAGCTATTATCTGTCTCCCAGATGAAAAGGCTGGAGTTCAGAGAAGGTGCAGAAGAGCTGAAGGACAGTGTACGAAAAGACTTTGAAGTGGAAATAGGAATGAGTCCCAAATTTTTATTAGCATTAACTCCCAGCCCTGGAACGCAACAAGACCGTTCATTTCCAGGGTTAGTAAGAGAATTTTCCCCCATCGAAAAGCAAGACGTTGTATTGTTTTTACTAGGAATTGGAAGGTTTCTTTTTACTGGTCTTTCAGCTGCATTGTGCACAGAAAGTGCACATGGACAAGATCCTTGAAAATAATTTTCTTCTATATCAGGGTTATCATATCTTTTCACCAGACAGCAGCCAGAAACATTAGATGACAAGCATACACCATGATAACGCCCTTTACATGCCCAACCAGAATATAGAGTTACCAGAGCAGCATCAGATGTTGGAGCTGTACAACCAAAATACATGCAAGTTAGAAAAAGCAATTATTCCTCTTTGCTTTTGAACTATCAGAAGATTTATGGAATATCAGTGCATAACCTGCCAGTTGCATATTCTTAAGGAAATTCCTGGCTTCATCTTCAGTCAATCTCCCTACAAACCATGGTAAGACGCGCTCAATCAACTTCAGTGGCATCAGGCTCAGGCTCTGGTACAAAAGCTCCCTCTGTTTTTTGAAGGTAAAATGCTTTCGAGCAAGTGGAAGAACCTAACCATTTGCCATGTAGCACAGTAGATGACAATCAATTCTTGAAGAAAGTAATGCTTGCAGAGTTGTTAATCACTTACAATTATACAATCTAAATTTATCTAACTAAAAGTCATGAACAAAAAAAAAAATGACACATTTCCTTAGAAATAGATCATGATGAGTGCTTTATCATCCACCATGCAAAGAATATTGGTGTATTTTCATACATTTAACTCCAATCACTTTCATCTCCAAAAGGTCAAACTTACGAGAAGAAAATTTGCTCCATGACTTCGGTCATCAAGCATACAGGATAAAAAGAACTGTACTAAAACAAAAGTATACCTCTGCTTCCTCATTTTGGAAGTGTCTCTTGATGGTTTCAATTATCAAATCAGCTTGGGAGCACAACTTTGTAAAAAATTCAGCAGCTGACGTTGAGTTGACACCCGAACTGTGAATATTTTCAATCAAGCATCGTAGCTCATTAAACTGACTTTCTTCCTCCGCATGCTCCTCAAAAAAGGAAACTCCTCCATCGACAGCAGGGAATATTACTTTGTCCTCAGCAACACTGCAAATTATGATACGACAATATATTAGTTAATAGAAAATAGAACAGCAATCCGATTCGCTCATCATGGAAATTTCTCTCCAAAATTACTAATTATCTATTAAACATACTAGCCCTATGAAACTTAATGTCATAATAAAAAAATTACATCAGACCACATATTGAATTGATACAAAGTCCAAAAACTAGTGGATTAATCATACAACTTTAGTACCTGTGAAAGATGCAAACATCAGCAATAAACTGTAGTTTTTCATAGAATGCTGCTAGCTCAGAGAAATCTCCAGCCAGCTCAATTTTCCTAGCCTCACCTGCTATGTCTTCTAACTCTTGTTTTATGGCATTATGCCAATGTAATATTTCATCTATTGGATGGCTAACATTCGAATCAGAGACATCACTCACAGATACTGTATATTTCCTTTTGCCAGTCCTTGAAGGTACACATGCACACTTTAGTTTTCCTGCAAGGTTATGCCTCGCACATACACTCTGTTGGATTTGTTGCATGATATCATGACCTTCAACAGTATTGACTGATTCTCCATCTTTTATCCATGAGAAAACTACCTTCAACCACAGAAAGTAAAAATCAACCAGACTCCAAAAAGGACGATAAGATCAAGAGAAAATGGCAAACAAAGAAAACAGAGAGAAAGAAAGGGGGGGGGGGGGGGGGGGGGACGGAGAGAAAGAATCAAATTCAACTAAAGACAACTAAAACCATGTAAGTTCAAGAGCTGAAAGCTACCTGTTGAAGAAGTTTTTCCCTTGGAATAATCCTACACAAACAATTCCGCATCTCCTGATACTCATCGGGTGAAATAGAGATTGAAAGCCAGGGAAGGAACTTTTTCATCATATTCACAGGAATGCTACACAAAAATTGCCAAACCAGGGATGCCTGCTCTTCAACTGAGAACTTTTCCATGAGCAAGGGAAAGACCTGCATGTAAGAGTACATTTACATCAAGCACCAAGTTAATCAAGCCTACTAAGGTGATTTCTCTAAATTTCAATTTCAACATCCCCTTAACAATTACTGATGCCAAGAGATTAGCAATCCAAATACATTTAGACAATTTCTAGTTATGTATTCTATTCTCCTACATATACTCAGAGAAAGTCAAACAAGGGAATTACAAAACATCACAAGTAGTTTAGTGATGAATAAAAATTTTCAAAACTCTGTTACCAAGATAAATGTTGCAATAGCAATTATAAATACCTGTTCCTCTTCTTTGGACATGTGCTGGCTGATTGATGTTTGGAGGGCTCCGGAGCAAGATGCTAACTCCCTTGCGAAACTATCATTTTTCTGCTCATTAGAATTTAGCAGCTCAAACAAGTGATCGAAAAGGTCACTTTCACCTTTGTGCTCTAAGGAATATGTCTGTGCGACATTTTTCACACGAATATCAAGAGCTGGAAAAATGACCTGAAATTAGAAAATTTTCAAGCAATTAATTAAGGTATAAAAAACTGACAGTGCTCCGCAACAAGATCACATCTCACTGTTATGTTTATGCTAGTTATGAGCAGCAAAAAGCAACCACAATCTAACAAACAGCAAGTCCAATTATTCTGGAATGGGTTGATGTGAATATTACACTTTGAAAGGCAAGAACTCTTGTGCAACAGGATGTGGTATATCCTGTCCCCAGAAGCTTAATTCATCAATATAACTAAAAAATATGCCAAGGGTAGCTCTCCGTGCTAGTGCCACACTTTTCAAAACATAGTGCATTTAGGGTTAGTATAGTACTTTGCACTAATAAAATCCATCTACATGATTCCGTTTATTATAAACTTGAATACAGCTAGAAATATAGGTAACCCTAGTTGCACACCAATTGCAAGTGTATTCCACCCTTGTTAGATATTATCTTGCATTTTTTCCGTTTCCAAGTGCGTAGCAAGTATACAAGAATGATAACATAAAACTTATTTAAGAAGGGATGGCAAAGGAAGGAAATAATAAAGACAAAATTACTGCTAAGTTTTAAATCGAAGGTTTTAAATGATGATGAGGTAATACATACATTAGATAAGCCAAAGAACACAAAATAAAGAGACTAATAACTTAATAACCAGCAATTATGTCCAAAGACTTATCTCCCAAGCCAAACATGGAATTATATAAGTCTTCCACGTATTCCCTACTGACAGAAATACTACCCCACAGAAATTCTGTGGATTCACTAGTCACATGGTTCTATAGTTGATGACATTCAGTGAGTTTGAAAATATCAGCTATCCACCAAGTATGAATTGATTTCTTGCTTCAACACCTACATTCACCATAAATTGAATCCATTTTCTGAATTGATTTCTTGCTTCAACACCTACATTCACCATAAATTGAATCCATTTTCCTTAACACATTGCGTCCTTTCAATTCAAGTCACAAGTCCTTTCATATTGCCATTCCAAGTATTAACTACACTCGCATACCTATTTTAAAAACAGGACAAGGAAATCTCTTTAAAGCTTGTATAGAATCAGGTCCATTAGAGTGAACATTGACCCAGAGAAAATTTTATTGACTAGATCAGGTAGTTGTACGTGGCCTTGTCCTTGAACATATACATTTGGCTGCTCCAAGATGCTGATTGTCACTTGCTCTCATAAATCAAACAGACACTGGGAAGCATTTTCATCTGGATCACTAATCAGAATACCAAAGCCATTAGAAGGGGAAATCCCAAAGAATGTTGACATTCCTAAACACCAAGTAATATGATAATACTGCCTGGAAGTAAGAGTTCCAAAATGGATCAAAATATTGATAGGGTACAAACACTTTCAGCAGAACCATATGGTGAAGGTCTCAGCATCACTAACGCAACTTCCTTAGTACCTGCACAAATACAATAATCATACTCTCCCCAGTCCAGTTCCCTTAAGCCAAGTGGTGCAATATTTATCTCTTATGATTTTCCTTATCTATCTCACTTGGAATAAAACCGCCTTGAATAATTTCCATTAATGATCAAATAACCAATTTGTTTCAAACAAAAAGGAAGGTAATACTAGTGCGTGTTTACTGCACTAAAGGAAATATGTACAAAAAAAAAAGGAATGCTTCACTGTCTCTCAACACATATTACCATAATCGAGATCTTCTGGGAGACTACCATAAAAGTAAGAGAGGGGATAGAAGGGGGAGAGCAAGGAATATGATGTCCTTGTATTTAATACCATCGTCCGAAGCAACTAAAACTTTGAGCCCTTCATGATATTGATAGCATCCCTTATCTTAATATCGACCACTATATAAAATCATTTCACATGCTTTATGAAGAATAGATGATGCCCATAAAATAGCATAGGCGGTGACATTGCTTAAAACAGTGAGTGAAGCTGTAACCCCTTTTACAGTGCCATCTGAATACCAACACTGTTATAAATACAAATTTCAGATTGTTGAAGTCAATGTTGCTGCTAGCTGAGAATTCTCCTCATTCAATGTTATCAAAAGGCACATCATTACTCACAGTGTAATTAATCCTGATCACCAAAAAAAATTTCAAAGCTAAAATGCAGGCAATTACAAAACTGAACTGATTTTGCAACAAACAAAATGTTCCTTTTCCATCCAATCCTCGTTACCTGCCCACAATCACAACTATTTCCTAGAAATCACCCAACTGAATTAAACCAGACAACGCTAGAAGCAACAGAATTTAAAGCGCCTTTGATGGAAGCCAAAGGATATCAAAGCAAAGCCATTACACGGACATACCAATATCCACTACTAGAATAAACGCGCTTTGCTACATATATATACAACCTTGACGAAAACATCCAAGCACAAACTTTTCAGCACAACTTTATAAACAAATTACACATGCAACATGCGCCTACCATAGAACTAAAGGAGGAAGCTCAACTGTGAACCATGAATCAACAAATCAACAAATTTGCACAAAATACATCCAGAGAGATTTCCTAATCAGATACTCCATACATTCACACAAGTTTGCACATCCATTTTCATATATCAACTTTTAAAAAAATAATTTTAAAAACAAAATTCGTGTAAAACAGTATACATAATTACAAATAAAGATATTCACGCAAATAGTTGTCTCTATAATTGTACATAGAAAAAACAGACAATTGTACAATCAATTAAGAAATAGGAAATGAATTCCAAAGTACTAATCTTTATCAATTGCACTGATAATCCAAACAAAAAAAAATTTTATTTTTGTCCGGTAAAAACAGAATTAAGCTATACCTCATCTTCAGCGTTAGAATGATGCTTGTAGATTGACCTCAGAAACCGGTACCGCTCAACCAACGGCTGAATGTCAGCTAATTTACCAGTTGCAAACGCCAAAGCCGAGCGATGAAGCACGTCAAGTTCCGACCTAATTGCCTTGTGAAAAAACAAAAACAACATAATCGGAGAATTCTGCTCAGACTTTTCCTCGGCACTTCCTCCTCCTCCAGACGAGGACCGCGAGTCCACCGCACCGTTCACCGCCGCTCCGCCGCACAACACCGCCACTCCTCCTCCACCTCCCTCTCTCCCTTGTGCCGCCATTTCCGCCCTCTCTAAACCCTAAAAACGCCTCAATTTCAAAAAAAAAATTAAAATAAAAATTCTCTCTTATTGCCACAATATACAAAAATGCGCGTACGGATATTTTACATATATACAGAGATATGTATGAATGAATTACAGATTCTAGAGATAAGTCTAGTTTTTGTCAAACTTTCTCTCTCCAGAAATTTCTTTTTGTAGGCATCTGTATTTATAAAGATGCAGGTGGTGGATTTCAATTGATTCAACATGGAAGAGGATGAGGAGGAGAGTGAGGGAGCACTGGAAAACGGTGGGCTCGAGCTCCAGAAGATAAATCGTTATTTGCTGCGAAGGTATTGTACGGTGAGGTGAAGGGTAGTGTTCTGTCCGGAAAGTACAAGTTTTGATGCGGGGATTGGAGGGACTGTTCGGGTGTTTTCTGCAGAGGCTGTGGTAAGAGTTGACTTGGAGCCACGTAGTTTAAAACTAGCCACGTAGGATCGAGTGATGTGAGGAAGGATTATGGCCTATTTGAGGTGGCACGTGGGGGCGATGCATTGGCATGGTTCCGTGTGTGGAGGTCGGGGGATTTCGTGGTTTGATACTTTGAGACCAAGGAAAATGGACGAATTCTCTCTCAAGAATAGAGGTTTGACTATTTTGTGCTCAAACTTCTGACAACAAAAGACCAAAATAAAATTAAAAAAATTGTTAATCTACCACGTAGAATATAGTGAAATCACGTACAACCAAAAGTATAAAATTTACAAGCGAAGATACAGAAAGTATGAGGATGACGATAGTTAAATAGTCACTTCACACCAAAAAGTTGGATAGCATCATTTGGAGGTTTTTGGAGAATTATTTACAAAAATTATTTGGAGTATTTTTATTGAATTTTTTTGAAAAGGTAAAAAACTGTTTAGATCGTCAAATAATTTGTATCGTTTATTTGGCATGTAAGTTGCTGTATTCTTAACATTACAATAAAATAGAAATAATTACACGATATTTTGGTTGGAATACAAAACTGCTTGACCCGAAACATCATAAAACAACCGTAACAAAAGTGAAAAAAAATCTCTAATGCTAATATATATTGTGAAAGTTGTACAGTGTACACTTTTAAACATCAAATTGATGTTTTCAACTGAATTGGCAATTATTGGAGTACCAATTTAGAACATGATGCTAATGTGGAAGATGAAATTGGGATCCTGCACTAGTAACAGAAATTGATGTTTTCAACTGAATTGGAAATTATTGGAGTACCAATTTAGAACATGATGCTAATCTGGAAGAGGAAATTCGGATCCTGCACTAGTAACAGAAATTGATGTTTTCAACTGAATTGACAATTATTGGAGTACCAATTTAGAACATGATGCTAATGTGGAAGATGAAATTGGGATCCTGCACTAGTAAGCTGGTCACTAGGCTCAACCAATGTTTTTAAAATCGGACCGGATCGACCGGTTGAACTGCAAACCGGTCATGTGTCCGGTCCAATTCTGTACAATTTATTGTAGAACTTCAGAGGAATTGAATTGGCGAATCGGAATTCAACGGTGAACCAACGAGCCGCCAATTTTTGACTTAGCCTTTTTTTTCAAAAAAAGACTACTATAGCGTTGGTGATAGGTCTCGAACTTGAGACCTCCCACCAAACCTTCCAACAATAAAACCATCAAGCCACTGTCCAAGTTGTTGCTCTTTGTGTTGCAAATATTTTATTTGTTCTTTCTTTAGTTTTCTTTAATCATTTTAATAAATTAATTGATTATTACATTTTTAGTTTCTTTATTTCCTTTTGATAAAATTAACTCATTCTTACTTTTTTAGTTTCTTTATTTTCATTAATCACATTTATTGAATTTAATTGATTCTTACTTTTTTTAGTTTCTTTTTTTAAATCATGTTTAATGAAATTAATTAATTCTTACCCTTTTATCTTGGCATCCAAATTCATTATGTTAAAGAAATCTTAGATTTACTTTAACCAAAATCTCTCCTATTAAGATTAGTCCTTTTATCTAAATTATTTAATTATTCATTTATATGCCTAAAACATTCTCCTAATTAAAAGTTTAAATTGGTATTTTTGTAAGGCATTTGTGTAAATTTTTTAATTATGGTTAATCATTATTCAATAATAAGCACCTATGACATCTTGAAAGTAAGTGGATCGAAAGTTATTTCCTTTATTAAAAAAATTAAAAATCAGTTCAGATTATTAAAATCATATTTTTCTATGCAATATATTGATTCCAATTATTATAGCATCACATATCTACCTTTTCTTGACATACTAAAAGAAAATGTGTAAATTAAACATAATTGATTAAATTAAGAACTAATAAGCAAATAGATTTACTTGTTAGTTTTATTTTTAAGACTATTGTACAAAGTCAAATTGACTCGCTCAATAGTCTGATACGTCAAAAATAAATTTTTTTTGGAGAGAATACGTCTAAAGTTAAAGCCTGAGAACCAATTTTAAATAAAGTTTAGGCTCTTTTAAGAAATTCTTGATTGGTACAAAATTGTTAGAAATTACCTCTCATTAGATGTTGTAACAAAAAACGTAAAAAACTAAAAAATTTAAAAACTAAATAGATCTAAACTAATAGTAAGATAATCAAATTGAAATTTGAAAATCATTTGATATGCGAACCTACCTTAAAAAATAGGGCAAAAGAAATTTTTTTTATTTTAAAAAATTACATTTACTCGAACCGCCCTATATACAAAATTAATTGTATTATTTGGTACTTAAAAATAAATTTGAAATTTTATATTGAAAAATAAGTCTTGACGGTATTAAAAAAGTAGAGAATGTGAAAGCAAGTAACAAATATGATTTAATAATTTAGAATATTCAAAATTGTAATTTAAAATATTTAAAAATATAATAACATACTTTAATGGTAAATTTTATAGTTATTGTATTTTTTATACTTGTAATGCTATTTTCTTTGTTAATTTAATTGTTATAGACATAGAATATTTCATAAACTTTTTACCAAATATAATAAATTCATTAACTTGTGAATTTGAATATAATAAATTCATTAATTTGTATAGTTGAATATATTTAAACAATTAATGGGTTGACTAGTTCAATAGGTGGTGTATATTTAGTATTTGTTTTATATTATACATTAAATTATATTAAAAAAGAAAAAATCATTGAACCCCAGTCTAACCGGTCCGACCTTGAACCCCTCCCCCTCTGGTTCATTAATCGGTCCGGTTTTTAAAACATTGGGCTCAATGTCTGTTACAGTATGTCCATTGATCCTTAATTGAACAACAGGCTCACTTTCAAGTAGTAAGTACCTGAACAAATCATAGACATTAACACCCAAAAGGCACATTTACAAACAAATTAACACAATAATTGTAGAGCACAACCATGGGTAGAATCAAACACATTGGCCAAAGACTAAGAGGAATTGTATTCTTCAACCCACCTCACCGTCTTTGATTCCTCTTTAGCTACATTTTCTCCACCACTATTTTCAGCATCAAAAGCACAAGATCATGTTGTCTTAAAGCCCTCAGCATGCCCACCCCAGTGAGCATAATGATTCAATCGATCTTTGATGAATAGAACCGAATTTGGAGAGTTTTTTGTTCATAACAGTTGAGTCAACTGTGGGAGGTTGGAATGAAGGAGGAAGAAAGGGTGGAGCAAAACAAATGAGTCCTCGTTGTGCTTGTTTTTGTTTTTGTTTTTTTTTTTTGTTGTATGACATATAGAATGTTTCATTTGTCCAATTCTATCCATGGGTCATGTCAACCATTTAGTTCAAAAAATAATTACAATTTGTGACTTTTGGTGAGACATGTTATTGAGAGAGGTTATCTGAAAAGTGTAGGAAATGGAAAATCAGTGAAGATCTGGACTGATAAATGGATTTCATTCAATGAAGATGGGAAAGTGAAGTCTCCAAGACCTCAAAATTGTTCTCTGGAAACTGTCGATCAGTTAATCCAAGACAAGTGCTGGAATCTAAATCTGTTGCAGCAGCAGTTTAGGAAAGAAGAGGTTGACAAGATCATTAGAATTCCAATTAGCTTAGAGGGAAGGAAAGACAAAGTCATCTGGAGGGAATCAGAAAATGGAATCTATTCGGTCAAAACAGGCTATGAGGTTGCTAAGTCGATACAGAATGGAAATGGAGAAAGGCCTCAATTGGAGGGATCAAGCCTGGAGAGGAGAAGAGTAGCTGTGTGGGAGTTGTTATGGAAATTAAAGATTAAACATAAGATTAAGCATTTTCTTTGGAAATGCTTAAATCAAGCACTGGCGGTTAATGGATTGATCTTCCAAAGAACTGGCAAAGGTGATCCAACATGTGGCAGATGTGGGGAGGAAGTGGAAACAATAGAACATGTTCTCTTAAACTGTAGGAAGGCACAAGAAGTGTGGGCAGTGGCACCAATCCAGTGGGATGGTTTAGTGGATAGTAGAGCAAGTTTTTGGGAATGGTGGGAGAGGATGACAGAAGCAAAGAAGAGAGAAAAAGGAATGAGCCACATTGAACTAACAGCAAATCTAATATGGCAACTATGGAAAAGTAGGAATCAGGCAGTATTTAATAGAGAAGAGCAAGATAAAATGCAAACGATTCAGAAAGCTCTTCAAGAGTGGAATGAGTTTGAAATAGTAAATGAACAGAACAAGGGGATGAGCATGTCTGAAACAGAAGTGCAACAGCAGGAGGAACCTAAAGTTGAAATTGCAGAAGGAGCTGTGATAGTTAATATTGGTGTTAAGGTGGACAGGATCAAAAAGAGAGTGGGATATTGCCTAGTCACAAAGAACTCAAGCAATGAGCTTAAGAGAGTGTGGGCGGGAGCAGAAGTAAGAGACGCAGATAAAGTTTGTGAAGAAGCAAATGCTATTAAACTGGCCCTGATGCATTGCAAAGTAAAAGGCTGGAAGAAAGTGGTGATACAGGCTGGAAACCAAACTCTTATCAACAAGCTACGGAAGAAGGACACCACTGATGGAAAATGTGGAACAGTGCTGGAGAATATTCTGTATCTTAGTTCCAAGTTTCATTCTTGCTCATTCTTGGTAGCTGATTATAGATTAAAGAAAGAAGGAGCACAAATTGCTTCTTTTGCAGTTAATTTATCAAATGTAATTGAGTGGGAAGGAAACTTTCCCCTGTGGATCCTTAGGATGACACAGTAGATGTTGGGGTCGTTACCCCTTGTTTGGGCTTTTGTAAATGCTTATACAATGAATATAAGAATGTTGACTTTTTGATAAAAAAAAAAAAAATTTGTGACTTTTGGTGGGAAATTTTTCTACCAAACCAAATGGACTTTGAAAATTTTTTCAAACAGCTTCAAAAAAAAATTTATCCAAACAAGGCCATTGTGAACTATTCCATATGTCCTAATAGAATTATGTATTGAGAAAGAAGGAACAAAGTCGGGTGATGAACGTTTAAAAAAATAAAAGTAGGGTGATGGACTAGAGAAGGAGACTATAACCAGCTTGGATCAACTACACGTACCCAATACATAATGTTGACTGTGCACCACAAAATGGATATATATTCTCATGGCATATCGGGGAAAACTTGAACCATTTTATGGCTTTATCTGTGAATCTTGTGATCTAGAATAAAAGAACATAAGCATTCTTAATCAATTTTAATATATCAATATATTTTTGTGACATTCTTTTAAATCACGAAATTTACATATGAGACTATAAATCTCGATTTATGTAAGATCTCCTGTATATTGGTCATTGATTTTGGCCATCCTAGGCGTGGGAGTTCATCAAATCAAACAAAATATTGCTTACTTTATACTATTCTAGTAACACAAAAAGCAATGGTTCTTCCTGATGCTTTACCTAGTTTGGACGGAAAGAAATGGAAAGAAAAGAAAGGAAGAGAAAGGATTTTTAAACAATTCCTTTATTTGGGAGTAAGAAGAGAAAAGAAAAGAAATGATTCTTAACTAGTTTCCTTTGTTTGGGAGTATAAATGGTGAAAGAAAAGAAAAGGAACAGAAGGAAAATCCCCCCCTTTTTGTTTTCTTCGAAAATTTTCCTCCCAAATTTGGAAGGAAATGGGAGGAAAGGAAAAGAAATTTTCCCAACCCTTATTTTCTTTTCTTACCTTTTCTTTCTCTTTTTTTTTTTTTCTATCTCAACTCCCAAACTAAGTAAAAGAGATACCCTTCCTAAGGCTCTAGATCTCGAATAGTCTTCAACACAGACCTCTTCTTGCAAAACTACCTAAAACATCGCAAGAAAAACAGAAAGATGAAGTTGTGTAACTACTTGCTATTGCACCTATCTTAAGTAGTGCAGAAGGTGGCACACGAGAAAATGAGCGCATTCTCCTTCTACACACACAACATGGAAGGGGAAGGGGAAGAGAGGTTTGGGTGGGGAGGTGGGAGAGAGAGAGAGTTGCACTATGTGCGAACCTCAACTACAGCATTCTGCTTTGCTAATAAACCTATCGGCGACTTCTTTGCTAATAAACATTTTGTGGTCATAATTCAGGGAAGCTTAGGATCATTATTCAGTGAGGCATTGGTCTTTGTTTTCTTGCCATTTATACATGTTGGATTGGATGCTGTTTTTGCTTGGGTATGGGTGGGTGATGCTTTGGAGCTTTTTAACATAAAACGTATATACTTCATAAAGAGTATAAGAAAAGGTTTGAGAACACATGAATGTGAATGACTAAGAAACAATGAGTGCACTGAGAATTCCTTGCCGGATATTAGCCACACACTGATGATTTACACACAACAACTTCAGACCTAATTCAAATCAACAGGCAATCCTTTCATTCAGTTGATCAATTTGCTTTTGCTGGCAAAAAGACAACTAGGCAACACCCTCTGCACTCTTGGGCTCCGTTTATTTGGAGGTGTTTTTTAGAAATATGTTTTTTAAAAACATTATACACGTTTTTAAATTAATTTTTTATTTCAGAAATACATTTATCGAGAAGAATTTTTAAAACTTCTACAGTAATAGTTTTTAAAAAACACTCCAAAAAACACCCATTCAAACGAAATCTTGTTTTCAAAAAAAAAATAATAGCTCTCCAACAACCTCGGCCTGTAGAGGAACCTTATAGAAGAATTTCATTCATTTTCCTGCGAACAAACATTTTAATGCTTTCAGATATAAACAATTTGATTTGCAATATCGTTTTTTTATAAAGAACGATCACAGTGTATTTTCGCATGAAATCACAAGTCCTTTTGAAACGAAAAGTGCATCGACGTTTCAACTAAAATGCATTTTGCAAGTCAGAGATGAAACTTCTAGCACCTCTCAAGGATCGTACTCACCTTTAAACTTGCAAACTAATTGGGAAACAGATGAACACAACTCGCAACCCACATATTATGCACTTCTTCTGTTGATGCCATCACATACTTTATTAGCATAAAAATGGCCAAAGAATTGGAGATTACACTGAACGACTAGAAAAATATCCATCATAAGATATTATAAAATCCATCAAAGCACATTAATACATTATGCCTCTTATTAAACACAAAAGGCTGCATAAAGTGAACAACTGTGCCACTAATATCTTCCACACAGAACTAATACAATTCAAAAATAACAAAATAATAATAATGAAGAAGAAAAGAAAACTTGTTTTCTTCTTCTAATAGGCCATGCCGTTGAACTTTATTCTTCAATTGGTAATGGGCTTTACCTTTTCTTTAAAATTGTATTCAATTCCTTTTTCGGAAAGGGAGAATGTTTTTAATTCTTAAAGGGTGTGAGTTAGAATTTGTATCAACAAGATTACCAATCTTCCTATCATTGAATGATTAAATAATTAATTGGTTGTTCCTTTTTCTAAAGATTAAGCAATATTACCTCTAATAAAAGAAATGTACTCGAATCAAGCTCATTTCAACTCGTGATCCATACGTCATTGAAAATTAAAATTAAGGCATAACATGATAGTAAAACATAATTAGTTCGTTAAGCCTCTGAGTCAAGTACTATTTCCCTTCGAGAAGAATTCTTAAAAATGGCAACATTCAAAGCAAAATTCAAAGAAAGACACAATTTTTTACCCATTTTATATGGAAAAATGAAAGCATTAATCTTGAAAAATGAAGCCATTCGGCTGGATACCAAGAATTGCAGACTTTTTGTGAATTTTATGGTGACATGAACTGTTTAAAGGAAGTTTTTCACCCATTGGTGGTCTTTTCGACAAGTCGTGTACTTTCTACACGACTTCTACTCAAACAAAACATTGGTCAGCTGTCCACTCCAAAACCCAAAAATGCAATCTTTATTCCTTCCTCCTTCTCCCTTCTGTGCTCTCATGGATTCCTAAAAAAACACACACTCACACACACTAAAAAATTCAATCAAAAACAAGAATTACCCAAAGAAATCCGTCAATTGAATCATTATTGTTATTATTACAAATAATTCATTAGCAATTGTGAATTCATTCATCGAATGGCGGGGCCTTCACTAATGGATTCCCTTTTCCAACGTTCATTAGAAGATTTAATCAAAGGCCTCCGCCTCCACAACCTCCCCACCGGCGCCGCCTCCTCCACCACCGCCATCGATCCCTCCGGCTTCATCTCCAAATCCATCGATGAGATCCGCCGCGAGATCAAATCAACCGACCTACAAACGAAAACCATCGCCCTTCAAAAACTAACCTACCTCCACTCCCTCTACGCCATCGACATGTCTTGGGCCGCTTTTCATTCAATCGAGCTCTCTTCCGCCGCCCACTTCCAATCAAAACGCGCCGGTTATCTCGCCGCCTCGATTTCCTTCAACCCCTCCACGGAAGTCATCCTTCTCCTCACTCACCAGCTCCGGAAGGACCTGTCTTCCAACAATCCTCATGAGGTAAGCCTCGCTCTTCAGACGCTTTCGTCGATTTGTACTGCTGATTTAGCCCGTGATTTGACGCCGGAATTGTTTACTTTGTTGAATAGTAGTAAGAGTTTTATTAGAAAGAAAGCTATTGCCACTGTTTTGAGAGTTTTTGAGCTGTACCCAGATGCTGTTAGGGTGTGTTTTAAGAGATTAGTCGAGAATTTAGAGAATTCTGATGTGACTGTTGTTTCCGCGGTGGTTGGAGTGTTCTGTGAGCTAGCAAGTAAAGATCCTAGATCGTATTTGCCTTTGGCTCCTGAGTTTT
This sequence comes from Mitragyna speciosa, assembly GCA_024721245.1. Taxonomy (NCBI): domain Eukaryota; kingdom Viridiplantae; phylum Streptophyta; class Magnoliopsida; order Gentianales; family Rubiaceae; genus Mitragyna; species Mitragyna speciosa. Next base: position 4,245,246 of record CM045566.1, on the reverse strand, counting down.
ATAGGATTTTGGTGGATTCCAGAAATAATTGGGTATTGATTAAGGTTTTGAAAATTTTTGCCAAGTTGGCGCCTTTAGAGCCTAGGTTAGGGAAAAGAGTGGTGGAGCCGATTTGTGAGCATTTGAGGCGGACTGGGGCGAAGTCGTTGGCTTTTGAGTGTGTGAAGACGATTGTGACTGGTTTGACGCAGCATGATTCAGCTATGACGCTTGCTGTTGAGAAGATTCGGGAGTTTTTGATGGAGGATGATCCAAATCTTAAGTATCTTGGACTGCAAGCACTTGCTGGCATTGCGCCTGTGTTTATGGGGGCTGTGGTGGAGAACAAGGAGGTGGTGATTAAGTCCTTGAGTGATGAGGATGTAAATATTAAACTTGAGGCCTTAAGGCTTGTGATGGAAATGGTGTCTGAGGACAATGTGGCAGAGATATGTAGGGTTTTGATTAGTTATGCACTTAAGTCTGACCCGGATTTCTGTAATGAGATCCTCGGATCCATCTTGTCAACTTGTTCGAGAAATTATTATGAGATAGTTGTTGATTTTGATTGGTATGTTTCACTTCTTGGGGAAATGGCGAGGGTTCCACATTGCCAGAAGGGAGAGGCAATTGAGAGCCAGCTTGTAGATATTGGCATGAGGGTTAGGGATGTTAGACCAGAGCTTGTTCGTGTTGGGCGTGAATTATTGATTGATCCTGCATTGCTTGGAAATCCTTTCATCCACAGGATTTTATCAGCAGCTGCATGGGTTTCTGGGGAGTATGTTGAATTTTCAAAAAATCCATTTGAGCTCATGGAAGCACTCTTACAGCCACGAACCGATCTTTTACCTCCACCAATAAGGGCTGTATATATTCATTCCACATTTAAAGTATTGTCATTCTGTGCATATTCGCATTTCTTCCCTGATGAAGCTATTTTAACTTCCGGAGTGGCAGATTCAGTAAACAATGGTGGGTTTCCTGAAAGTTCTGAGCCTACAAGCAGTGCGGCAGTTGCTTTTAGCGAGCCAGATGATGAGTTTAATCCTAGATTACTGCATGAACCTCTCAAAGATGACTCTATGAATAAAGGTAAGAACAAGATCACTGATGTGGAGCACATTGTCCAAGATTCTTTAGTTGGGATGGTAAATATTGTGGAAGCAACATTGGGCCCATTGGTAGGTAGTCATGAAGTTGAGATCCAGGATAGGGTAAGGAATGTCCTTGGTTTGATTGAGTTGATACGTCAAGAAATACATGGTAGCATGGTCCAGGAGGAAGGAGATAATCAGAATGGAGAACTAAAGGCTTCTGAAATGATCAGATTAATTTACAATGCTTTTTCTGAGGAGCTTGGGCCAGTTTCATTTAGTGCTCAAGAGAGGGTACCTCTGCCTGATGGATTAGAGCTCAAGGAAAATCTCAGCGACTTAGAAGCAATATGTGGCGATTTTAGGATACCTGTTTTGAGTTCCTTTTCCCTTGAAAAACCTCGGTCCCTGGAAAAGGATGCCATTCCAGTTTCTGAGGAAGACCATGAACCATCAAATGAGTCAACATCTCTACTCATCGCGCATCGCAAACGGCATGGATTATATTATCTTCCTTCAGAGGGGAGGGAGAAAGTTTCAAATGATTATCCACCTGCTAATGACCTCAGTGTCCAAGACAAACTCAATGATGAGGCAGAGGATCTTGTTAAGCTTACAGAGCAGTCACTCGTACCTAAGAAAAAGCCTGTAGCAAAACCTAGGCCTGTGGTTGTAAAATTGGATGATGGAGAAAAAATGCCCCTTAATCAGAAGAAGCCCGAGTTCAAAGATGATCTTATTTCTGGTGCTGTGCGAGATGTACTTTTAGGCAATGAAGCTGTGGCATCAACATCACGAACTAACAAGTCTGACAAATCATCAAATAGGCGAAGTGGGAAGGACACATCAGGGCCATTAGAGTCAAATGTTGATTTGACAACCATGGAGAATTCTGAGCCTGGAAATAAGAGCTCAAGAAGAAACAAGCACCGTAGTCATGGTAAAGAGAAGAGCCATAGAAATTCAAGGAAGGTAACTGGTGAATCTGATCAGAAAGATAAGCATAAGAGTAGTCATCCCCATGGGAGGCACAAGTCGCGACAAAGAGCAGATGGCACTGTGAATGTGGCAGCACAATCGCCAGTGATTCCAGATTTTCTTTTATAGCATGACGACTGGTTTAGTCTGTCACCCAAAGATTTATTGCCTTTCCGTGTATTTGAAATTTTTAAGTTTTGAGGTCAGTTTTCTTGTAAATCATATACAAGTTTTTCAAAGAAATTGTGGTCTGTTTTAAAGATTTTAGTTGTTTTTCCATTTCTTTTCTTTTTTTGTGTACAACAGATTCTTGAGATTCAGTCAATCGAAAATGATTGTCGTTTGAGCATTCCTGGATCTTGCTGCTTACGAAACACGTCAAAGGCTTAAAGTCGTTTTTGTTCTTTCATTTCTCTCCTCTTTTGTGTATAATTGGCTTCAAACTTCTACTGTATACTGATCCCTTATTACCGGATGGTTATGAACAACTGATAGTTTTGGCACCTTAAAACGGGAAAAGACAGCATTTGGTTTTTGGATCTTAAACCCTCAGATTGGTATTTTTAATTATTACATATGGCACTCTAATAAAAAGTTATTGTGGCCGTGATATCACTATAATTGGTAATTGAACAGTATAGTAGTTTATTTGAGATGTCATCGCAATTATCGCACAACTTCGCTTCTCATGAGCCAATAACAAAGGAGGGAAAATATTTTTCCGCGCATTAGAGACTTGGTGCAGGAAATGCGGGCAAAATTTAATAAAAAAATTCTCGAAAAAAATGAGAGGCATTGACCTTTTAATTCCCCCATGTTCAGGAGCTTATATGCAGTTTTGGACAATTCCACTCCGCATAAATTTCATTAGACTCTCGCCAGCACCCGCGCACACTCTCTTCCACAGACAAACACACACAGAAAGAGGCAAATAAACACAGTTTTTTGTTCCTTCTGGCTTGTTCTCAATCGCATCTAAATTCTTGGAGGCAAAGGCAGAAGTCTGATTTTCCGTTTCCTTTTCTCTTACCTCTAAAAAAGCTAAAAGTAAGTTTCGAAAAGCAACTGAGTATAGGATATAGAAACTTTTTTAGAATCAAAAGCTAAAACCAAGTTTTAGGATGATTTGAGAACAATCCCAAGTCATATGAATAATATTTCCAAATTAGCTGATCTGTAATTCATCATCTTATAACTTATTTTAAGAATTCTTGAAAAGTAAATCAAATCAAAAGCTATAGTGGCTTTTTTTTTTTTTTCCTTCCTTTCTCATTAGCAATCTTCATTTGTTCTTTGGTATATTTTCATGGTCATGAATGCCTGTTTAAACAAGACAGAAGAAATGGATTTACAAATTATATATCTTCTTAAAAATTGCTTATTTTCTAACTTTTCATGTTAGTAGTTATTATTTACATGCGTGATCTTTGTTTCTGATCTTGTTAATCTGGAGTCTGTAATTTTTTTTAAACCAGCTCCAGAATCCTTGAGAAGGAAGCTCAAGCTTCTTGTACCAAACTACAAGAATCTCGCTTTCCCCCTTTCCCACTTTGCCTCCCTCCCTCCCTCCCTCTATGTGTTGGTGTGTGTTGTGTGTGTAACACCCAACACATGCAATCACAAAACGTAATATAAGTAATCCCTTTGAAAAGGCAGTAAAATATATATACTTTTCTTCAACATCCCTCCCTTCTTAGGAGCAATCCCTCTCTTTAAACTCACACAGAACACACACTGAAAAGATGAAAGGAGATCAACAACAGCAACAGCAACAGCAGTTGCAACTAGCAAAACTCTTCAACTTCCAAAGATATCTCCACAGCCTAATCCTCTATTTCATGTTTTTTGGCTCTGGATTGGTCATTGGAATAAGTCTAAGTTTTTATCTTTCTCACACTCCATTTAACTTGCAATTCAAGATATTCTCAATCACCCAACCACCTCCACTGCCGCCGTCGCCCCCACCTCCTCCACCTTCTTTATGTCCTTCACCTCCTCCACCTTCACTCCCACTTTGCGCACCACAAACTTGTCCACCACCACCACAATCTACAACCATGGCTAAGCTAAAAGATTATATAACCCCACAAAATACAATGCATGAGATGACCGAAGAGGAGTTGCTGTGGAGAGCTTCAATGGTGCCCCAAGTGAAGGCATATCCATTCAAGCGCACCCCTAAAGTTGCATTCATGTTTCTTGTGAGAGGAGAATTGTCATTGGCACCTCTTTGGGAGCAATTTTTCAGAGGCCATGAAGGTCTTTATTCCATTTATATTCATTCCTCACCATCATTCAATGGAACAATGCCTGAAGGTTCGGTGTTTCATGGTCGAAGAATTACCAGTAAGGTAAGACTCAAGCAATTCTTTAACATATAAATTGGATGGTTCCATATTGTACGTTGAGCTTTAAAGGTTGTGCTTTTTGTGCAATTAATGGCATCATTTTTCTGTGTGGTTTGTGTGCGTTTGATCATAATTTGGTATTATTCATGGTCCCAGAATGAAAAGATGTTTTTTTTTTCCAAATAAAATCACTAATATCGAAAAATAAAATTTAGAACATTTTTAATTGCTCAAAATTCAAGATTATCTGAAAAAGTACCTTGAGATCTACGTTAGAGGAGACCAAATGCAGCTATACATGTAGTAAAATATCATGTCTACATCATGTGTCTGTCTCCGAAATTTATTTAGTAGCCATAAACGAATAGGAATTCTTTTTGGGCAATTCTCCTACACAACAACAAAATTAATTATAAGTTAAAAATTTAATTGGTCTATCTGCAGTAGAGGTGGCTGTTCTTGATTTTGAACATTTTCTAAAAACAATAATTTAAGCCTCTAGGACATGTGCCCAACTACATATGATCATTCTAAGTCAAAAACCTGTCCAGATGAATCTAAATCACCGTTTTTGGTTCATCCTCATAGGTTTATCCCAGAGCATTTCAAACCCTTTATTTTCAAGTCATGACCGGCTGATTTTGTTTGCTTGGTATTTCAGGCGGGTCAACTTCAATTTGTTTGGAAAATTGTATCAGATTTAGAATCTTGTAATTTTCACTTCCAATTTTAGGAAAATTTTGAAGGCAAAATCCTGATTTTCTTAAAAAATCAATTTAAAAAATTTCAATTGTTAAAGAGAAAAACATAATATAAAACATAATTTTAAATCTTGGGCCCCCATAGTTACTGTCTGGTGCAGTTCGGGCCTCAATAGTTTATTTTCGTCCCAAATTACTCTTGAGCCTTCTTAGGAAAATGAACTGGAGACGTGGATGGACGAAGGGACAAAATTATTATTTTCCTTCTGGTTTTGTTGTACTGTTGATTAACACGCGTGTTACAACGTTGGCGTTCTTATGATTCGGTGGAAGATCACAATTCGCCAAAGTAATCAGTCAAAAAAATTTGAATTTTGACCAAACCTTTTCTTTTTCCTTTGAACTTTTTGGATGTTTAAAAGAAATTGAAATTCTTGGGATGAAGGGCAATACATTCCAAAAATTTCACTTTCGGTCCTAGTCATTTAGCCAGAAGTACAATCTTGCTATGAGTAGTCATTTCTAGGTTCCAATAAATAAATCAGTATTTGTAATCATAAACCTTTTTAAGAGAAAATCCATAATATTAGATTTCAATCTAGTCAACGTATTACCCTTAATCAATACAAGAAGAGAACTAAGGTCCATTAGAAAACTCAAGAAATTGACAAACTAACTTCATCCTGTGTCTTGATCTAATTGATCGTCTATTTGGTTTACTTGAAGTAATAGTTGTAATTCAACATTTCTATGTATATTTAGTGAAAAGGAATTAACAAAAAGTAGTTGGTAGTTTTAAAACTACCTCAAAACATTATGGATTATGAGGTTATTCTACAACTGTTAATGTTTTTGTGAGAGATTTGTAGAATGTGAGGGCTTTGTTATGTTAATGGGTAGGTTAATGTTGTCCCACATTTGTTTTTATAGGTAAGGGTCCAAAACTTACTATTTTAAAACGTTTAAGTCAAATTTGGATTTTGACTTATATATTAAACATTTTTTGTAAAATTTCCTATATTTTGGATTTTGACTTATATATTAAACATTTTTTTGTAAAATTTCCTATATTTTTCTCCTCAACAATCTAGATGGTTTTAAATTCATGCACATGCTATTAAAAATCTAATATTTGAAAAAAAAAAAAGGAATTCTTTTCGTTTAGTTTTCTGCATAAACATTCGAAAATAAAATTGCTTTCTTCATGTAATTAAGTTAGGAAGAGCTACAGAAAAAGGGAAAAATGGAAAATAAAAGTGCAATGCCAACATACCCATAAACAGAAGTGCTCCTTTTAAGATTGAAAGCAAAACTCACTAGGGGAACGATATACGGCCTCAGCTCCTCAGCTGTTTCACTTTAACCCGACATAAATTCTTGATTTGACTTACTTATTGGAGCTGCCAATGCACATGTAGCATAGAACCTTTCTTAGTTATGCATTAGCCTTTACTAGAATAATATGAGTCTGTTAGACGTGCTAACAAAGAATGGTATAAAAAACTTGAATTTCCATTGCTTCATGCTCGTTCATATGCCTAAGTTCTCTATCTAAATAGCTGTTTTTTGAGGTGCTTTAGAAAATATTATTGTAACAGTTTTAAAGATTTTTTTTTATAGATATATTTTTGAAATAAAAAATTAATTAAAAAACTTGAATAAAGTTTTTAAAAATTATATTTCTGAAAAATAAAACTAAACAAATAGAGCCGTAAATTCTGTATGTTATCATGCTCACAATAATGACTTCTTCTTGAATTTTGTTATAATATATATAATTATTGAGTTAATTAGTTTATTCGTGTTCATGTTAATGCAGAAAGTTGAATGGGGAAAAGTGAACATGATAGAAGCTGAAAGGCGTTTGCTAGCCAACGCTTTACTTGATTTCTCAAACCAACGGTTTGTGCTTCTATCAGAATCATGCATACCCTTGTTCAATTTCCCTACAATTTACAAGTACCTCATTAACTCGACCAAGACCTTCGTGGAGTCCTACGATCTACCCGGACCGGTCGGCCAAGGCAGGTATAACAAAAAAATGAAACCGTTGATCACCAAACAAAATTGGAGAAAAGGCGCTCAATGGTTCGAGATGGACCGGGATCTTGCAATTGCTGTGGTTTCGGACCGGGTTTATTTCCCATTGTTCACCAAGAATTGCAAGTCTTGTTATGCAGATGAACATTATTTGCCTACTTTTGTTAGTATGAAATTTGGGTCGAAAAATTCTAATAGGACGCTGACTTGGGTTGACTGGTCAAAGGGTGGGCCCCATCCATCTAGGTTTGGTAGATCTCAGATCACCTCTGATTTCTTGAAGCAGATGAGGAATGGAAAATCTTGTGAGTATAATGGGAAGAAGACTAATGTTTGCCACTTGTTTGCGAGGAAGTTTTCGCCTACGGCTTTGAATAAGCTATTGAGTTTTGCTCCAACGATTTTGGAGTTCAACTGACAACAAATGTATAAAGAGGGGAATTTTTTTTTTTTTTTAATTTTTGAAGATTCCTTTAGTGGTCTCAATTTTTTATACGTACACAGAGCTATTAGAAGAACACAAACGAAAAGTTTTATGTTGTGTGCGAGGTAGTCAAGTTGATGACATTGATTTATAGCATGATAGTTCTTATATTCGATTTAAAGCAAGAAGTAATTTGATCTCTCTTTTTTCTTTTTTCCCCCCTTTTCAAGAAGCTGAATCAACTTTGTTTTGTGGAAAAAGTTCGACGTTTCCATAGTGAGAATATCATCTGAAAAGAAGAGAAATTATAGGTAAGTAATGGATGTTAAAGAACGAAGTTAAATTACTTCTTGGTTTGGAATTCAAGAATTGTGTGTATGCTTGTGTAATTAATCTAAGCATGGAAGTTAAAATTGGGCTGAAAATCATTTTCACAATTCTTTTATTTCCCGAACTATTATAATGGAAAATTTCCTTTTAGCCCTCTAAAGTACTATAAAATTACATTTGAACACATAAAGATAAAAAGAAGTTTAAACAAGAAAATTGGTTCTAACTTGGCCATAGGTTCCAACATCATTTACTATTCAATGACTAACTTCATATGTCTGTCTATAGAAAGCCTTGGCTGAAGTAAAAGTAATACGTTAAAGACATAGATATTATATTTGTCATGAAATTAACTTAACCTTATTCTAAACGAAGATTTAATACATGGAATTGCAATAGGTTCAAAACTTTCCTCAAATACAAATTTCGAATCCAAACTCAACAACCTCCTGGTGACAAAATAATAAAAGAAGGAGACAAATATAGAGAGAAAAACAAGATTTTGTATATATTATTCATTTAGTCTATAACATCATGTTGTTGTCCGAGGGCAAAATCTCGTGTTAACGTTCAAAAAGACCCTAGAGTATGTTATGTTAGAAGTAAGTTAGAATGTTAAATATTTGAGGAAAAAAAAAAAAAACAAAGACCCCAAATGCTAGGAATAATGGCTGTGCATACGACTGTCCATAGACTACATGTACATACATGTGTTTTGTGTGCGTTTGCTTGTGTATGGTGTGTGCTGAGGTGTGTTGTTATGTGGGAGAAAAAGGGTGACTTGAATATCAGTTTTCGTCAAAGTCATTACATCGTCATTTCATTAGATAAGTGGTATTGATTGATAGCACGATAGAATTACTTCATGAATTAGAACTGAATAATTGTGTGTATGCTTGTGTATTTAACCTAAACATGGAAGTAAAAACATGTGACTTACAATTATTTTTCGCAATTCTTTTATTTCCTGAACAATATAATATATAATGGTTAATTTCCTTTTAGCCCTCTGAAGTAACAAAAAATTGCATTTGAACCCCTAAAGACAAAAAGAAATTTTAATTTGGCTTTCCACATTAGAAAGTTGGCTTTTCCAAATTACTATGCAATGGGTTCGGAACTTTTCTCAAATACAAATTGTTAAATCCAAACGCAATGACCTCCTAGGGACAAATTGATAAAAAAAAAAAAAAAACAGAGAGAGAGAGACAAATGTGGAGTGAAAAACATGATTTTCTATGTATTATTCAATAGCCTATAAACATGATGTTGTTATCCGTGTGCCAAATTTCGCATTAACTTTCACAAGACCATAAACCTTACTTTTGAGTCCACTGGCAAAGGGTAAATTCCAACCTAATAACAGTCAAGTTCAAATTCAATTGAAATCTTTGGTTAATTAAAGGGCCAAAATGAAATTAACCCCACGGATAATGGGAATTTAATGCATGGAATGCAAATGGATTTGAGACATGAGATCACACACACACACATTAACTACTATTTTACAACCGTTTCAGTTGTATTAATTAGGACATTGACTTAAATATTTGAGGTCCCAAATTCAATCCCACACTCCTAATTATATAAAAATGCAAAAAAAAAAAAATCCCCATTATTAGCCCATATATAAAAGAAATGAACATGTTGTCTGTGTGCGAAATTTCGTGGCAAATTTGGCAAGACCATAACCGCTACCATGACAAGTATAAATAGCAACTTTGTTGTAAGTCAAACTGAAATTCAAGACTAAAGTAATCTTTGTACCATATTCCAAATTTGTCTACATCTATGGCTTTTGCACCAAGCAAAACACAGAGTAGTCTTAATCAATCCAGTCAGATTGTCCTGTGAAGACATTGTTAATATCTCCTAAATAAAATAAAAAAATCAACTTAATGACATACAACATGATGAATAAATATTAATCTAAAACACTTTACGAGTAATCCTCAACTCTAAACATCACAAATAACACCTAATTTGTTCTCTATCTTGTCTTATGATTTTGATCGCCATAAAGTAATCAAAATCCATTTGTTTCCTTTGCATTACTATAAAAGCCAAACAAACACACAAACACACACTATCGCGTTGAGCTTCTCTTGTCGGATCCTTGAGACAACAATCACACGTTTTCTCAAAGAAACCGTGTAGAGGGCCCGAAAACAAATGGACCAAAAGTGTAGCAGTTAGAGTTGATTTTTCGTGGGCTCTGCTTGGAAAGGATCAAGTTGATTCAAATGATAAGGACCTCTTGTAACTACCCTTAACCTAATTAGATTTTATGTTCCCTTTGAAATTGACGAATTGAAGATCGTTTTCAAGGATTATGATGTTTAGTACAGTCTGCTTAGGTAAAAGTACAAAGTTATCTCAACTCATTAGTAAATTCATAGAAGATTAGAAGCGTTTTTTCCTCAAAAAGTATGTTGTAGGAAGTTTATGGTCAAATTACTCGAGTTGATTGTCTTAATCTGGCTTAAAAAAACTATATATCTTTTAGTTTAGGTAGAAGGGAAAGATTTGGAAAGAAAAATTAGTTGCTAGATCCTTAATCGTTCAATTGTTATTTCTCATTGTTAAAAGTCATTGGAGTAAGCATACATTACATAATATGACCATTTGTGGCACATATTTTATCATATTGAGAGTTAGAAATTCTAAAAAACGAGTCCAGCAAACAAGAGGGCAATTTCACAAGTGAATTAATTTATCAATTACATTATTGCATGAAAATGGTTCAACGTACTCGTTTGGGGTTGGTTTTGGAATCAAAATTATGCCTTTTTTTTTTTTTTGGTTTTGAGGAATCTTTTCCTTTTTTTTTTTTTTTTTTGCTTTTTAAGAATAAGTGGAAATTTATCATAATTATAAACTGCTTGTTGATTAAATTGGACGTATTAAACATACTATGGGGCAGATGGAAGATTAACTCAGTTGATAGCATAGCCACATGGACTAAGTGAGTAAATAGGGACAGAAAAATAATAATATTAAACCAGGATGGTGACTCAGAATAATGAAACCTCACTCAACTTGATAATGCCTATGCACTTTATTGATATTAAAAAACACAGAGAATGCTCTAAGCAGAGATCAATATTCAAATTATATGTGGACTTGTATATAAAGTTAAAAGCGACCAAATTTAAAGGGTTAATTATTTACAATTTTCTGTTTTGTCTCTATTTCTACAAGCTAGACTTAATAAAATTTGAGAAATTTGTACTGTACACTAACTAACAGATCCTCTTGCGTCTGAAGTATTCTGTTATAAAAGGAAAATAAGAACAATAAATAATACGGACTTCCTATAGTACGCCTTGGCTTCTTTTTAAGGCTTATAATATAAATTCCAAATAAAATCAAGAATTTATTTCCTTCTCTTATTTCTTCCTTTGTTTTCCCTCCTCTCAAATAGTATTGCATTTCTTCAAGTTTAGAGACCAAAAGAAAAGAAAGAAACTAAAATGAAGTCCCCATCCTAAACTAGTATTATAGGATATTAATTAATTGAATGAATAATGCCAAAATTGACGAAAATGAGAGGAAATGAAATTCAAAGAAATCCCCATCTGATCTTTAAATTGAAGATATGGTCGGTTAGCTTAAAAATAAAGTCTACCTAAAAGAGAGGAAAGTGACAAGTTGAAAATGTAGTTTGAAAGAAGAAAGACCCAAAATTAAAAACAGGAATTCAATTTTGATTTAGATTTTCAGGCTCAAGTACACACGGATACTTGGTAAATTCAATAATTTATTGAGACCTACTGGGCCGTACTGGAAAAAAAAGAAAGTAACGCGGATCCGCGTATAAATTTTCCACGTCCGTGTACTTTGCGGTCTATGAAAAATGACTCAGATATGGGGCCACTCCTGTCTAAATTAGATACTATTAAACTATGTCGTAACTTTCAAACTTCCAAAATTAAATGCAAAGGTAATGAATTTTTGTCTTTTGCATTCCGGATACTTTTGGGCTTTTATGTGAAAAATATTTCTATAATTAGATGAATGAAAGATTATGAGTTTTAGACTTGTGCTTTTTATCATCTATTTTACCTAAGATTTTAACTTGGCTCAATTAATTTGCATGTGTAAGAGGATTGAGAAAATGAAAAGAAAGGATTTTCTTTATTTGTTTGACTAAAAATTGGTAATAGTGCATCGCAGAGGACTATAATAAAATTCCCATCTAATTCGTAAAAGAGTTTTAAAGTACAAGCTAAAACGGTTACCTAAAAAAAAAAAAAAAAAGTACAAGCTTAAACTAACTAGAGAATCATGAGTACATAGAAAAAATGATAGTAAACTACAATCTTGTAATTAATTAGTACTAATGAAAGCTAGAGTTTGAAGACCAGGACTTCATGTTTGCAGATGTTTGTTAATGTAGGACATGTAGATTGTAATAACCTAAATTAATTTAGAAGTGTGCTAGGAAACAATTGCCGTGTCTGCAATTGTGCGAGACTACATCTGTATATGTGTGTTCTGTTTGTATTTGCTTGTGTGTGGTGTGTTTTAATATGTATTGTTTTGTGGGGAGATAGAGAGGTTGACTTAATGATCAGTTGACGTCAAAGTCGTTACATCATCTAAACTTAGGTCATTTCATCAATCCTCCTACCTGGTTGGTTCTTGCACCATTCCAGGAAACTTCTCCTAACAATTTAATATTATCAACTCGAAGAATTATGCCCTTTTGGCTCTAATACCGATAAGAGACAGGTAGAGATTGTTGCCTTTAAATATTCCCAAACCTTCTCAATATCTTCTGCCCTCTTCACTTCTCTGCCGCTCTCTCTCTCTCTACAGTTGTTAGTTACACTGCATAAATCACTCCAATCGTTCTCTAAAGAATGGCTGCTAAGCGTTTATTTGATGAATCCGACAATGATCCCGACCAGCCTAACTACAAGCGCATGAAAACTGCCAAACCAACTTTTGCATCGTATGTTTTCCTACTAAATTTCTCCCCCGTTTTCTAGTATTCACATTGGATCACAAGAAAGCTATAAATCTTTTCTTTGGAGTAAAATGAATATCTTTTCTTTTTATTTTTTTTTAATTTAAGTTATGTTTATTTCTTTTATATATGCTGTTGGGATTCTGATGATCTAACATTTTGATCTTTTGATATAACAGTGTGATTAAAGAAGTGGTAACATTGAATTTCTTGAAGAACTTGTGCACAGCTTTGGAACCAATGCTCCGAAGAGTGGTATGGTTGTGAACCTTTTTTTTGTGTTTTTTTTTCTTAATTTAATAGTTGTAGTTTAGTTTTAAATTCAGTTGAGTTGGTCGTCTTTGAGGTTTTCAATTTTAAATTCAGTTGAGTTGGTCATCTTTGAGGTTTTCTCTATAATTTTGTTGTTTAAAGAATATCAATTACTTCTTTTTAAGTTTTTTCAAGTTTTGTATATCAATGGCTTTCATCTTCATAGAATCTAGCAGTGTTCTTTTGTACAAGCTGATATTTTTCTGAATATTTAGCATCTTGAAAGGTTATTATGCTGATATTTTGAACAAGTCAGGTTATATGTATAATTACATGGAACTTCAAAGGCTGGCTGATCTAATTTGAACAAGTCTCATGTTTTCCTAACAACTAAATTTTGGTGGCATTTTTTATCAGGTAAATGAAGAGGTAGAAAGTGGGCTAAAACGAAATTTTCGATCTCTAACAAAAGCTCCTTCACTTCGAATCCAAGCCATTGATGAACCACCAAGCCTACGCCTAACATTCAGCCAAAAACTTTACCTCCCAATATTCACTGGAAGCAAAATAACCGACGTCGAAGGAAACCATCTTCAGATCCTTCTTGTTGACACAACAGGCGATCATGGCATGGTTCGAACATCTCTCCCTTATTCTCTTAAAATTGAAATCGTGGTTCTTGATGGCGATTTCCCTTCTGGAGACACCGAAAAATGGAGTAACGAAGAATTTGACAAAAATATTGTGAAAGAAAGAACAGGCAGGAGGCCTTTGCTTGCTGGAGAATTGAATGTCACCATGAGGGATGGATTGAGCACATTTGGTGATATTGAGTTTACCGACAATTCGAGCTGGATTCGGAGCAGGAGATTCAGGCTTGGTGCAAAAGTTGTTCATGGGACTAATGGTGAAGTTGTTAGAATTCGACCAGCCATGACTGAGTCTTTTGTTGTCAAAGATCACCGTGGTGAACGTAAGTTTCATTATTGTGTCTTTATTTACGTTCTTACACTTTTATTGTTTCAAAATTATATCAACTTGCAAGCATAAATTTTGGTGTATATGTTGTTGGTGTGTTGTTCTTGGTGCATGCACCAAAGAATTAAATTCCTAAAATACTACCACTTGCTGTCATTGGTTTTGAAAACCCTAGGACTCATTTGATTGCACATTCAATTTCCATAACTAGAAAAGGATATAAAAATCGAAAGAATCTTAAGTAGGTTGCTACATTGTCCAATTGAATTTGTCCAAATTTTATTCATAGCACGGTGACTTTTTATAACCCTTAAAAACATGGTAAGTTTTTCAGAAAAAGTGACAAGTTTTAATAAAATTTTATTCATTTTTTACATAAACTTACCATTTTTAAGTCATTCTTTTTTACCACAATATTTTCCTGCACTTGTTACCCCTGTTATATTAGTGAAGGAAAATAGTAAATTGCTTGAAAAGGACAAGAACGCGTGATGTATCTAACACTCAGGAGACCAGAATGCATCGATCTAACATTCAACAAAAGCTTTGTCTTTTTGATCTATTCAACAGTTGTCATTTTGACCAAGGATTAAATTATCCATTCCCTCTTCAATATACATAACCATATTTGCCACATAATTTATCATTATTTGTTTTGGTATAACGCAGTCTACAAGAAACATTATCCACCTGCACTTCAAGATGATGTCTGGCGTCTGGAAAAGATAGGAAAAGATGGAGCTTTTCACAGAAAACTATCTGCAGAAGGCATTCGCACAGTGCAAGATTTCTTAAAGCTCTATATTGTCGATTCTAATAAGCTTAGAAAGGTACTATAAAATTTTATTTTCATACACACACACCATATAAGAAATTACTATTTTCATATAAATTTTAATTAATTTCATCAGCATATAGTTTTATATTTTTATGGATCTAATTAACAGATTCTTGGAGTTGGGATGTCGGAGAAAATGTGGGATGTGACATTGAAACATGCTTGGAATTGTGAGATGGGGACCAAACTCTATATATCCCGCGGATCCAATTACATTATAGTCCTTAATCCAGTGTGTCAAGTAGTTAAAGCTGTGATTGATGGACAACTTTACGCTACTCGTGACTTACCAATGATGCAAAAGGTAATGAGACAGATTAATTTAAGTTCTTAATCGCACATACTACTAGAGTTATTTGCTATCTTTTTCAATTATTAATTCTAAAATGAGCTCAAATTATGTTAATTAATATGATGGATCCGGCCTACATCGGAAAGTTGGTCAAAGATGCTTATTCAAATTGGAATACCTTGGAAGAAGTCGATGGTCAAGTGAATGAGACTGCATTACTTACTCTAGGAGGTACGTACCTGTCATAGTCATACATTTTTTTGTCCCCTTCATTTTCTACCAAACTAAAAGACGAGTTTTTTGTGGTTTGTTATTGAGAGAAGAATGAAAGAATGTTGCTAATAAAGACTTATATAACACAAAATCTCCATTTTTTGACATGATCGTACCATATCAATCATCAAATATTATTCGTATATCATTTTCCATTTCTTTATATTGCTTGGGAAGTTATATCCATTCTTAATTAGCAACAAATAGAGAAAACGTTTTGTATTATTCTCAGTTTGCTAATTAACTTCAGTGTCATCAAATCCCTTTGTTTATTTTGATGATTTTAACGTTGTCGATTGCTGATTATGTTAAACAGGTGAATTTGTGGATCAATATCCATATCCACTGCAGAAAATTGGAAGTTCTTCTTATCATGGGGAGCAAGCACTTTTGACAGGTGAATCCACTGAGCAGCTGGCCTCGCTTCCAAACAATGAACAAGTGGAATATAATGACTGGGCTGTCAATAGTGCCTACCTTTGCAACCCTGTGGAAAGCAGTGGTCGCTATTTCTCTGAGTCTTCCTCGGAGGGTGACTTACGTTAATAGTTACCTTTTTTTTCGTTAGTTTTTGTTATCTATATATTGGAAAATGTTGTAGTAATGACGTGCTATAAAAAATGGTAAATTTTCTCAAGAAATTCATAAAAATTTTTAATATTTATTTATTTTCTTGGGAAAATATACGATTTTTTATGGAATTAGTTAATTTGGCATCACTACAATATATCTCATGTGATCGTTCATAAATATGAAGGTCTCTAGTCAAGTAAGTAGTAATTGTTAAATTTTGCCACCCCTTTGTAAAATGTTGTGGTTTGGCATTAGTGTTTTGCTTTATTTTTTTATTTTATTTTTCTTTCCAAAGGAAAGTTCCTAGTAGAGTCTAGTCCACTTTCAATGTTACTTGTAGAAAAGGGAGACCCGAATGGTTGAATCAATCAGTTGTATGAAGCATTCAAATCAAGCACGTATGCATATTCATTTATTTTGTACGTGTAGAGTTAACTTCTTCTGAGTGCAATTTCTTGACATGACAAGAGTGGCTTTTGATTAACGATGGATTAAAAATTGGGTCTACAAGATTTTTTTCCCATTTTTTTGTAGCAGATAACTGGTTTCACGAGGCTAACAAAACAAGCCTTTTTATCGACCAGTTATGGCAATTACAAAGGCAATCAACTCTAATTCCTGAAGTTCTTTGAAGCACGAAATTGTAAGAAACAAAAAGCATAAGAGAAAAAAGTTAAATGTGGAGATGAAATTTTAGAATTATTTGATTAAATTTTTTACAAAACTAATATGGTCAGTTTTCCTTGTTTTTCTTTTCCTCTTTTCTTGATGTGGTAAACTCAAGGAAAGTATGTAGAAAATGCTCAGACCATCCGGTGGCAGAGAGGACTTATTATTAACACTAATTAAATTTGTACAACCATCAATGAGAAACTTTATAGTTCCACTTGATTTTGTGAATTGAAGGGGAAGAGAAAGTGACTACCCCATTTTTGCCAAATCAAACCCAGATCTCCAGCGGTTTTACAGGGCAAAATGTTACATTTTTTTTCCCTGTTTCTCAGCTCTATTTTTTTCCCCAAATTTTGATCTGTTTAAAAAAAAACACACACATACACACAAAAAGAAAAAAAAAAAAAAAGAGAGAGAGAGATTTTACGGTTCGAATAATTTGTACATTTATTTGGCAGTGTGGACTAAGAGTATGCCTGGTATAATGATTAATAAATTTTTACAACCCGTTTTATATACGGTATGAATTTGAAACTCATTTGTATGAACAAGATTTAACATAATATATACAAGATTAATAATTCAACACCAATTACTTAGATGAAACTTTCCAAGCAACGTCAATTTCACAATCCAGACCATATGGCTGTGGTTCACAAAATTTCGTTACTTTCAACAACAACCGTATTCTCGACCCTCGTAGATTCGATCGTGCGTGGGCAACAACTATTCTACTGGTTTTTGGTTGCATGTCTAAATCTGGAAGAAAAATCACTGCCGCTTCAATTCATCTCCCAAGTCCCAAGTCAAGTCCACCCCGCGTGATCATCAATGTGGACAATATCTGCCATCTCTACATCAACGGGACAAGTATCTCAATCCTAAGTCAAGTCCACAGCGAGTGATCACTAATAAGTTTGCCTGAAACAGGGCCTAAATTAAGATTTGAAATGTGGACACTATTTTCCACTCATCTAATAACTGAATACATTGGAAAAATCTTGAACCCTGCCTAATCATAAATCCATCTATTATTGTAAAATAGTTGCCTTTCTCACCCTTGAAGATGAATGTTCAGTGCTTTCTCATTCATCCACAGTAATGGGGGTTTCCATTAATATTAGCATTATCCTGCTCCCAATCATCATTCCTTTCTCTTACTGTGCTCCTGGTAATCGAACTTGTCCTGGAATATATTACAACTGTGGCAGCTTACAGGGCATAGGTTATCCCTTCTGGGGAGGTAATCGACCGAGATATTGTGGTGGGAGGGATGAATTAGAGCTACACTGCGTAAAAAATGAGTACACCCTTATTATTCTTGATGATATGCAGAGGTTTCAAGTATTACGACTTAATCAATCTTTCAACAAGATGACTGTTTCACGCTTTGATCTGTGGGAGGATATATGTCTCAGGACTTTCTCTGGGGCCACCGTCTTCCCATCTAATATCGGTGTCTCTTTGGACTACTTGTCACGTTTCTATATCTTCTATGATTGCGGAAGTGAAGTAATACAAAGCTCAGTGTTACGGAGTAATATTTCCTGTAATACAGACGGCCGAAACGAGGTTGTTTTTGGATTTGGAATCAACTTTTGGGGATGTGACCACAGTGTAGAAGTTTCAACTCTTTTGACAGCTGAAGAACTGCAAGCTGGAAAGATAACACTTAAAGAAGTTGTCAACCGAGGCTTTAATATTAATTATCACCTTATCACGCAGGCTTGTTCAAGGTGTGAACATTCAGGAGGAATTTGCGGATTTTATTCGCAGCTTAATGATGAAGTCGAATGCATTTGTCAAGATGTGGTTTACACTGGCTCCTGCGGCAAAGGTGTGCATAACTGTTCTCTTCATCATATGTCCATGGCGTTGCTTCCTGTATTACGTACTAGATCTAAAAATTCAAATTCTCAGGTCTGCTCATGGAGTTACTTCTAATAATGGAAGGGCCCTCTAAGTTTGCAAAAGAATAAAGACAGTGTGATTTTTTTTTTTTTTTTTTTGCTATTTATCGTTAAATTAATGCACAAAATTAGTAAATTTTCAGAACTGATATCCATAATAAAAAATAAGTACATAAAAATTGCGCCCTCGTTATTCATTAACTCATTTAGCACGTCCTTTCCAATACTTTTCCTTTATAATAATGCCTAGTACTCAATCTTTTTCAGATCTTTAGTATTTTGAAAATAAAAGGAAATGGAAAAGAATCTGCCTCACTTTTTTCTGTCCTACAAAACAAAAATTAGCAATTGAAGAGGACTTTTCATTTGTCCTGTAGAAAATTAAAGCAATAGATATACTAATGGGTAGATGATACATAAAAACAAAGTACTCTGTGCTTAAATTTTTTTTCTGTTATTTATTTTCTTGCTGAAAAGAATAAGAAAATGATTGATTTTGAAGAGTTACAAATTATAGCCTTACTGTGGAAGTACTAGACATCTGATATATAGCGTACTCGTTGAAGGACATGCCCAGATTGAATGAGTGTGGCACTTCGCCCTTTGTAAGTGTCTCAAATACCGAGAATGACCAGTGAAAACAAGTTCAACTAGGAAGTTGGTCTTTGAATAAATTTGACTATTTATTTTGCGGACAGATTTTCTCGAATTTTTCATTTCTTCCACCCCATGTTTACTATATGTCGGAATGGGTTGGAATGAAAAACTTTCCAACTTATTCGTTTCATTCATGTTTGGTATTAATATTTTAAGTTCGAAAGCTCTCCTCCGGTGAAATATCCATTTCAATTTTTTCCTGATAACTCATTCCAAAACAAAATCAGTGGAAAGTTGTCCAACTTTATTTTGAAAAGACCAAAATGATAGGAGTCAATTTTTTTCTGATTCTTTCTTAAATTTCTATTAACTCAATTTTTTTCTGTTTCTTTCTTCAAATTCTATTAACTCAGATACATTCTCCAATTTTTTAAATGTTAGTTCATTTATAATGTTAATTAATAATTGCTTATGATTTTTAAATTACAATCAATTTAACATATGCTAAAATACTTTTTTTCTTTTGGCTATAAACGTGGATTGTTGATGCTTTGACATACCTGATTAAGTACATCATAAATAGTTGAAGATGCTCTCATGTCGAATTTCTCATTTCACTCACTTTAACTTTGCTGATGTTTGTAACTTGATTAACTACATCATAGACTTGAAGATGCTACCATGTTGAATAAGAATTTTTTTTCATGCCTATTTTTTTTCAATTCTAATTCTTATACTGTTTTCACACAGGTTCTTATATAAATAGAAGGAGAGTTCCGTTGGCAACAGGTATGAAAACTTTTGTTCATTAGTTGCGTTAAATTTCTTAATTTCCATGATGTGATTTCTATCCTTGTATGGGAGTTCAATGTATACTCTGTTTACAGGAACTTCGGCAGCAGGTGTAGGAATAATACTCTGTTTAGTTATCTGCTACCGTATATTACAATTTAACAAGAGATCAAAACAAAATCTGAATCTTGAATCTGCCATCAAACAATATGGATCCGTCGGCCCTAAAAGATACAGTTATTCTGACATCAAGAAAATGACAAACTCCTTCAAAGACAAACTAGGTAAAGGCGGATATGGAGATGTCTATAAAGGAAATCTGTTTGACAACCGTCCAATTGCAGTAAAGGTTCTAAATGAATCAAAAGGAAGTGGAGAGGAATTCCTCAATGAGGTGGCAAGCATCAGCAGAACATCCCATGTTAACGTTGTGAATCTGTTGGGATTCTGCCTCGATGGTGAAAAAAGAGCTCTCATATATGAATTCATGCCTAACGGATCTTTGGAGAGATACATCCACGTTGAAACAGCTTCAGTGACTGATGGTCACCTGGGATGGGAAAAACTTTATCAGATTGCACTAGGGATTGCTCGAGGACTAGAGTATTTGCATAGAGGATGTAGCATGCGAATTGTGCATTTTGATATCAAACCTCACAACATACTTCTGGATGAGGATTTTTGTCCTAAAATATCAGATTTTGGTTTGTCAAAGCTATGCACAAGGCAAGAAAGTATCATATCCATGCTAGAAGCTAGGGGGACAATTGGTTACATTGCTCCAGAAGTAGTCAGTAGAAACTTTGGATGTGTTTCTCACAAGTCTGATGTTTATAGCTATGGAATGATGCTTCTAGAAATGGTTGGCGGAAGAAAGAACATCAAGATAGCAGTAAGTCATACAAGTGAGATATATTTTCCACATTGGGTGTATCAGCGTATCGTGCTTGATGAAGACTTGAAATTGCAAGGTGAATTAACTCCTGAGGAAGATGAAGTTGCAAGAAAGATGATTTTGGTGGGTTTGTGGTGCATACAAACTGATCCATCAAAAAGACCAGCAATGAGCAAGGTAATTGAAATGCTGGAGGGTAGCTTGCAGGCCTTGGAAATCCCTCCAAAACCCTTCTTTGGTTCTCCTTCAACATCACCGGGAAATTCTTCTACTGCAATTAGGGGGTCATAGAACGATACCATTTCTGAACACCCCCAAATTTCTCTTACCACTTCCTTTTTAGCATTGTCTCCAAAGAACTTGCGTATTGTACTTGAAATAAAACACATCGACAAATAGATAGACTTTCAATTAATTCAAGTATCTAGGAAAGTTTTTCAACAAAAAAAAAAAAAAGCATCTAGGAAAAGCAACAAGAGAAATTTTAAATACTTTATCTTATGATACACTTTCTAATTGTTTCGTCCACAAAATGGATATGACATCTTCTTAATTGTTCTATAGGAAAATGTGCTAGGAGTTAAAAACTTGAGGTTCTTGACAATAGTTGCAATTCAAATATCAGAACTCACTCACCTTATAATGCAATCTTTGGTTATTCCTCTGTATTCATAAGCTTAGACTTTGCTTAAGTTTCTATCTGAATAGGAACAGAATTAGAATTGCAATTGCAATTTATTCAATTTAAGCTACA
Organism: Mitragyna speciosa; assembly: GCA_024721245.1. NCBI lineage: Eukaryota > Viridiplantae > Streptophyta > Magnoliopsida > Gentianales > Rubiaceae > Mitragyna > Mitragyna speciosa. The sequence goes on along the minus strand of CM045566.1, from coordinate 4,223,551 downwards.
TTTCCAATGGACACAATTCCTATTCCACTCTAATTACAATTTTGATAGGGACCAAACACAGTTCTTGGGTGGATCTAATGATCAACCGGTGTTTAAATCAAAATATTCATGTAGTTGTGCGAAAATCTTTTACACTCCATTCACGCATAATATGACTTGAAAACCCTTTTTTTTTTTTTTTTGTTTTTGAGCGATCACAATTGTGCTACAAACTTCAGTTGAGTCCAAGTCTTACTTTTCTTAATTCAAAATCATATCAAATTGCAAGCATAAATTTTGATGTAGATGTTGTTGGTGCATGCACGAAAGAATTAATTCCTAGAATAGAACTACTTGCTGTCATTGGTTTTGAAAACCACTCATTTGACCGTATATTCAGTTTCCATCACTGGCTAAGGAAAAGATATATAAATGGAAACAATTATAAGCAGGTTGCTGCATTGTCATATTATGTTTGTCCAATGCCTACTTGCGTTTTATTTGTAGCATGGTGAATTTTTAATCCTATACCTGTATTGATAAATATTTGCAAAAAAAGTGATAAATTTTAATAAAATTTTATTAATTTTTTATGTAAATTTATCATTTTTTAATAACTCTTTTTCTACTACAATATTTTCCTTCACTAGTTACCCACGTTACGTTAGTAAAGAAAAATAGTAAATTTTTACTTCAAAAAAAGAAAAAGAAAAATAGTAAATTTCTTTGAAACAGAAAAGAATGCGTGGTGCATCTAACATTCAGGAGACCAGAATGCATCGATCTAACATTCAACAAATGCTTTGTCTTTTTTATTTATTCAACAGCTGTCGTTTTGACCAAGAGTTCAGCGTTCATGGTGTCTATTTTTTGTTTTTTTTTTCCAAATTTTAATCTGTTTAAAAAGAACACACACGCCCGCACACAAGAAAAAAAGAGATTTTATGGTTCGTATAATTTGTACATTTATTGGGCAGGGTAGACAAAATATGCCTGGTATAACAATTAATAAAATTCTTACAAACTCGTTTTATATACGGTATGAATTTGAAACTCATTTGTTTGAACAAGATTTAACATAATATATACAAGGTTAATAATTCAACACCAATTACTACGAAACGTCAATTTCACAATCCAGACCCTATGGCTGTGGTTCAGAAAATTTCGTTACTTTCAATAACAACCACATTCTCGACTCTCGTAGACTCGATCATATGTGGGCAACAACCATTCTACTGGTTTTTTAGTTGCATGTCTAAACCTGGAAGAAAAATCACTGCTTCTTCAATTTTTTTTCCCAAATTCTATGCTAATGATGTTTCCCAATACGGTCAGTATTTTGCTAATCTCGAACCTGATTCCATTCCCGTATTTTCCTGGTGGCAACCAGTCCTCTTGTGATGGATCGTTGTACAATTGTGGAAATCTCCAGGGTATTGCCTGTCCTTTCTGGGGAGGAAATTGAACTGAATCAGGCGGGATCCGCGATTTTCAGCTTCAGTGTGAAGAAAACCTGAAAGCTTGTTTTGCAGATGACTCTTATTCACGCATTGAGAGATGTAACACCCGTGTTGAAGCTCCTGCTCTTAAGAAAGCTTATGACCAACTCTGGGTCTCAAACGACTAGCAGTCAGTCAGCTGCAGAAACTTTGCTGCAAGAAACTGTCAATCTGTGCTTTTGAGGGAACTGTAGATCTAACAAAGATCTACAGGTTAATTTCTATTGTCAAGATCAAATTCATCTAACAGTTTTGCCCAAATCAACCTAATGGTATGGCGCAAATTGTGAATTTCCTCTGCTTCATTAGTCACTTGTACTTTCTGTTCTGTCGCATTTTAAGATCTTTTATGTTGTGGTCTTCTTATTAGCTTTCTCTTCGATATTTAATTCAGAAAAGTTCAGGTGCATTTGTAAGATCATGATTAAATTTCCAATCATACACATTTTAATTAAGGTAAAAATAGTTGTTCCTCCTATCACAGGATTTGGACATGATGATTCCCCTGCTACCAAACATGGAAAGACCAGTTTAGCGAAGCTGATAGAAAAAGCATGCAGTACCCAGCATGAGTGATGGGGCTTTTGGGGAAAATTTTTCATAAGTGAGGGTAAAACAGTCATTGGACCATAAAAAAAAAAAAAAGAAAACCAAAGAAAGAAAAAGGTTGCAATCGGGCTTCTTGCAAGAGAAACCCAGCAGCCATTTTCAATGAGAAAAATAGTAGAAAGAAGAGAAGAAAAGAAAGTTTACCCTTCAGGACATATTATCCTTTGGGGACAGATTACCCTTCGTGACCCTTCACAGGACAGTTTACCCTTCGCGAGATAGTTACTCTTCGTAGAATAGTATGTTCTGCATAGTTGTGATTTCAAGAAATGATCAAAGCATTAAAGTTGTTTATGAAATCAAGATTGTGATTTATTATTTGTTTTATGTCACGTGTGATGAATACACAGATTTTATACCAAACATGGTGGTTTTAAGTGATTATTTAATATTGAAAAAAAAATGATATTTGGTTGCATCAATTATAAAGTTTTAATGATAGTCAATTATTTAATGTATGATTGCATGTATAATGGTTCTATAATATGTATTATACTTACTAAGTGTGAAAAACTCATCCCCTCCCAAATTCTTCAATGGTGTAGATAGTGTAGAAGTTAGAACCAAGGGGGAAAAACTGTGATATAACCTCAATTCAAAGGCACTACCTGGTCATTTTTGTTCTTCTGAGTATAGGATAGTATTATTTTTATTTTGCACTTGTAGCCATGTGGTATAGTACTTGGTATTGTAGATATTATTTTTGGATTAATTGTTTTGTTGGTTGTAATTTCAAATCCTGGAATATACACACACACACACACACACACAAAGTTCTTATAGGCATATTTTTTTGAATGGTTGAAATGTGTGATTTGATATTGGATAAATTAGTAAGATTGATGACTTGTTATGACAAGATGATAAATTCATGAAAATATGGTGTATAATGGATGTGTGTGTTATTGTGGATGTATTGGAAATGTTTGGACTAATTGAATTTTGTGCAGGTGATTTTAAAATTTTTAGGAAAGTTCAAAATATAGAAGAGATACTACTGAAATTTCGGTATGATCACAGAGAAGATTTTAAAGCTTACGTGATTAAGAGCAATTTATTCCACCTCGAACTATATGTTAGTCATGGCCTTCAGGTTCGGATTGTGACATAGCAGGTATGAAATTATTCTTATTGATAATGCTGTTGTCCTGATGTAAATTTCAATGAATCCTTAAAAGTAATTTTCAAAGATGATAATATTAGCCGGGCAGGAGGCGTTTTTGTGGCTGTTAGTTACGTGTAGTGTAAACGATGTTTTTTCAGAGCCAAGTCTTCTCCGTTTACTTGACTCGAGAGTCTTCTCCTTTTCTTTCACTTAATTATATTAGTTGATTTTGATTTTGGGGGATCTCTAGGCTTTTACAAATTCTTTTACTTTTGGCAAAGGTAACTTAATAATTGACCCCAAAATGAAGATCTTAGCTACTTTTTTATTATTATAATTTGAAATAGTCTATACCTTTAGAATTTTGAATCACAAATTATTGGAAGTTTTAGATATTTTGTACTCTAACCCGACATTTAGTATGCAAAAATGGGGTGAAATGAAAAGCCCTTTTCAATTTGTCAATTCTATTCTCAAGTATGATATGGACATTTTAAGTTGGAATGGCCTTTCTCACCTGGAATGTCATTCTAGCTTTTTTCTGAAATCTCGTTCCTTAACAAAATCTAGGGAAAGTCCCTTCCAACTTCATCCTGAAAAGACCTTAAAAATAGAAGTCAATTTTATCCTCCACACATTTTTTCTGCTAATTTTTTTTTACCTAGGATACATTCACTCATTTTTCATTTTTAAAATTTAAAAAGTATTAAGTTTTTAATAACTTCAATTAATAGTATTTTATAACTTTTAAATCACAATCAGTTTAATATATGCTTAGAAATTTTTTTCTTTTTTGCTATAAAAATGTTTAAAATGCTATTTTTAAATTTCATGCAAATGTGTAAAAACTAAAATTTATATTAATTAAATAAAATTGTGAATGTAGCTTCATTATTAATATTTTCACATTTTTAATTATAATGGTAATAATTATAAAATTTTTTAAATTAATTAAAGAGTATAATTGATTTAATTTTAGCAAGAATATTAAGAATTTTAAAATTAAAAATATTAAAGTCTTTTGTAGGCATAGAATTACAGACAAACAAAAAAAAAATGATATATTCTAGTGCAAAGAATTAAGAGCAATTAGTCAAATAAATATATATTTTATTCCATTCTGACACATGAATATAATTGTACCAAACATTGGAAAAAGGAATAAGCATTCCATTCTGACTTGGGTTACTAAACAATAGTCTGAAAATTTTTTTTCAATCCATTCTGGAAGGAAAAGTATTCTGAGTGAAAAGATTTTTTCATTCTGAACCATTCTAGTATACCAAACGTGAGATAAGAGAAAATAAATGACTTTTCCCATCAATTTAATTTTTAAAATCTTTTAGTTTTTCTTAAAAGAAAGTAGTATGTGAAAGAACCAGCAGAAATGATTTACTAAGTAATTTACCCACGACTTTTAATATCTGGAGTCAAATTGGTCCTCTGAAGTACCATTTTTTTTTTTTTTTTTCTTCAAAAAAAAAAAAAAAAAAAGTACCATTTTTTATTCCCAAATAAAAAGAATTGATATAATTCCATTCTTTTCTATTCATTCCCTTACATCCAAACTAAGTGTTGGATATAGTTGATGTGACAAGTTCTTTTTAACAAATGTTAAACCAATCTCTGAGATGAGCTGTACTATTTAAAGTGTCAGTAGTGCCCGTCTTGTCATTTCTTCTTTCTTTGTACTAGTATGAAAAGCTCCTTACTTTACTTCTCAAAAGTCTGACTGTTTCCTCTTCCTAGCCTCCGAGTGAGTATTGCGTGCATAACGCGCGTCACGTGGCGTATCATATGGTGCACTAGAACCAATCATACATCGTTAAATAATACAAGTTATGATCCACCATTATCACATAATGATAAATTATTGATTTTAATACAGCACGTGACAATACATGTAGTGTATTATATACTTTTCCCCTAGCCTCCCGAGCTCTTTAAAGTCGTTATTCATCCTCTCCCTTACTGATTTAAGAATATGAGCACGTTGAGAGACTAGTCCCCATGTGTTTTTTACCACATCTCTCCCATCTCTGGTCCACTTCACGACCCCAACGTCTCTTCAGCATTGTTACTACGATACCCCACCAATAATCCGATTCCCAAGTCAAGTCCACCCACGTGATCACCAATAAGTTTGCCTGAAACTGCGACCAAATTATGATTTGAAATGTGGACTATTTGCTACTCATCTTAATCACTGAATACATTGGAAAAATGTTGAACCCGGCCTAATCTTTAGGATTAATTTCAAAAACTCTCTTAACGTTTGATCAAAGTTGCAGCCTGCCCTTTAACTTTTAATTTTTTTCACTTTATTTTCTATTTGAATCTATATCATCAATTTAATATTTAAAATATTATAAATTAACAAAAATATCATATTTTTAAATAAATTTTTTTCAATTAGTAATACTTTTTATCAATAACTATGAAATGTGTGTGTGTGTATATATATATATATATATATATATATATATATTCATATTCATTATCTTTTTTTTAACTCCTAAGCAACACATTTTTTTGTTTAAGTTTTTTGTTTTCTTTTTTGTCCAAAATTTTTAAAACTAGCCATAAAAGTTAAGATCCTTTTGCTAAAAAATATCAAGTCCTTTTTGCAAAAAAAATAAAAAAAAATCTATTTTCTACTTTACTAATTGTATTTTTTGGAAACAAGTTTTTAAGTAATTGGACCTTCAAAATTCTTGTAGTATTTATCAAACACAATTTTTTGGCAAACTTTTAGTGTATAATAAGAATTTAAAGGCTCTCATATATAAATTTAGGGACAATAAATTTTTAAAAATTTTTGGACATTTTTTTTTCTTTTTCGACTATAAATTTGTAAAAATAAAATAAAAAAAGAACTTGTAATTGGAAAAATTATTTAAAAGGTATTATTTTTGTCAATTCATAATATTTTAAATATTAAATTGATGATGTAGATTAAAATAGGGGATAAAGGTGAAAAAAATTAAAAGTTAGGGAGTAAATTATAACTTTTAAAAGTTAGGGAGTTTTTAGAATTAACCTAATCTTAATGCATCTATTATTGTAAAATAGTTGCCTTTCTCACTCTTGAAGAAGAATGTTCAGTGCTTTCATTTATTAACGCTGATGGGTTCATCCATTAATATTAGCATTCTCCTGCTCTCAATCATCATTCCTTTTTCTCACTGTGCTCCTGGTAATCGAACTTGTCCTGGAGAATATTACAACTGTGGCGGCTTACAGGACATAGGTTATCCCTTTTGGGGAGGTGCTCGACCTCGACGATGTGGTGGGACGGACGAATTAGAGCTACACTGCGTAGAAGAGCAGTACACACGTATTAATCTTGATCGTATACAGAAGTTTCAAGTATTAGGATTTAGTCAATCTTTTAACAAGATGACTGTTGCACGCTTTGGTCTGTGGGAGGATATATGTCTCAGGACTTTCTCTGAGGTCACCTTCTTCCCATTTAATATCGGTTTGTCTTTGGACTACTTGTCACGTTTATATATCTCCTATGGTTGCGGAAGTGAAGTTATACAAGGATCAGTGTTTCAGATTAATATTCCGTGTACCACAGAAGGCCGAAACGAGGTTGTTTTTGGATTTGACGACTGGGGAGGCGGATGTAACAACAGTGTAGAAGTTCCAACTCTTTTGACAGCTGAAGAATTGAATGCTGGAAAGATAACACTTAAAGAAGCTGTCAACCGAGGCTTTAATATTGATTATAACCTTATCACGCAGGCTTGTTCAAGGTGTGAAGATTCAGGAGGAATTTGCGGATCTTATTCGCCGATTGATGATAAAGTCGAATGCAGGTGTCAATATACGGTTTATAATGGCTCCTGCCGCAAAGGTGTGCATAACTGTCCTCTTCATCATTTGTACATGGCGTTGCTTCCATCCAGTAGTACTAGATCTAAATTCTCAGGTTTGGTAATGGAGTTATTTCTCATAAGGGAAGGGTCCTCTTAAGTTTGCAAATGAATAAAGACGGTGTGATTTTTTTTTTGTACTATTTGTCGTTATATTACTACACAAAATTAGTAAATTTTCAGAACATGATATCCATAACAAAACATTAGTACATAAAAATTGCGCCGTCGTTATTCATTAACTCATTTAGCACGTCCTTTCCAATAGTTTTCCTTTTATAATAATTCCTGATACTCGACCTTTTTTGGATCTTTAGGATTTTGTAAATAAAGGGAAATGGAAAAGAATCTGCCTCACATTCTTTTATCATACTAAACAAAAATTAGCAATTGAAGAGCACTTTTCATTTGTCAGATAGAAAATAAAAGCAATCGATAGGCTAATGGGTAGATGATACTTAAAGTGAAGTACTCGGTGCTTAAATTTTTTTCTGTAATTTATTTTCTTTATGAAAAAAAATAAGAAAATGATTGATTTTGGAGAGTTACAAATTATAGCCTTAATGTGGAAGTACTAGACCTCAAATAAATAGCCCACCCATTGAAAGACATGCCCAAATTAAATGAATTCAGCACTTCGCTTTTTATTTGTGTTTGAGACATAAATGTTTCAAATTCCAAGTATGACCTGTGAAAACAAGTTCAACTAGGAAGTTGCTCAGCAAATAAATTTGACTATTTATTTTGCAGACAGATTTTGTCGAATTTTTCATTTCTCCCACCCCATATTTAGTATGTGGAAATGGGTTGGAATGGAAAACTTTCTTAATTTATCAATTCTATTTTCATATTTGGCATGAATATTTTAAGTTGGAAGTTCTCTCGCTGAAATGTCTGTTACAAATTTTTCTTCACAATCCATTCCTAGACAAAATCTATGTAAAACTGTTTCTAAACTTCATCTTGGAAAGACAAAATAATAGGAGTCAATCTTTTCCCAATTCTTTCTACTAATTCTCTTTAACTCAAGATGCATTTACTAACTTTTCATTTCCAAAATTTAAAAAAATGTTAGGTTATTTATAAATTTAATCAATAATTGTTTATGTTTTTTAAATTACTATCAATTTAACATTTGCTAGAATACTTTTTTCTTTTTGCTATAAAAAATATTTATGATATTATTTTTAACTTTTATGCAAATGTGTAAGAATTTTTTGGAAAAAGAATAGTCATCCCATTATGATTTGGGTTACTTAGCGTTGAATCGAAAAAAATTTTCAATTCATTTTGGGTGGAAAGGCATTTTTAGATGGAAAGATTTTTTCATTCTAGACTATTTTAGTGTACCAATAGTGGGGTCAATTTAACTTTGTTGGTGTTTTGACATACTTGATTAAATACATCATAAAGAGTTGAAGATGCTGTCATGTCAAATTTCTCATTTCACTCAATTTAACTTTGTTGATGTTTTGACATACTTGTAACTCGATTAACTACATCATAAAGGGTTGGAGTTGCTATCGTGTTGAATAAGAATTTTTGCACGTCTTTTTTTCCCCTATTTTACTTATATTGTATCTTGTTTCAATCATTTCCTAAATGCCTTTAAGACATCAACTTTATGTCAACAATCTAATGACACATGTATAAGCGCAAGTAATTGCTCCTGCTTCCCACACAGGTTCTCATGTAAATAGGAGGATAGTTCCGTTGGCAACAGGTACGAAAATTTTTGTTCATTAGTTGCGTTAAAATTCATAATTTCCACGACGTGATTTCTATCCTTGTATGGGAGTTCAATGTACACTCTGTTTACAGGGACTTCTGCAGCAGGTATAGGAATAATAATCTGTTTAGCTATCTGCTACCGTATACTACAAATTAACAAGAGATCAAAACAAAATCTGAATATTGAAGCTGCCATCAAACAATATGGATCCATTGCCCCTAAAAGATACAGCTATTCTGATATCAAGAAAATGACGAACTCCTTCAAAGATAAACTTGGTAAAGGCGGATATGGAGATGTCTATAAAGGGAATCTGTTTGACAACCGTCCAATTGCAGTAAAGGTTCTAAATGCATCAAAAGGAAGTGGAGAGGAATTCATCAATGAGGTCGCAAGCATCAGCAGAACATCCCATGTTAATGTTGTCACTCTTTTGGGATTCTGCCTCGATGGTGAGAAAAGAGCTCTCATATATGAATTCATGCCTAATGGATCTTTGGAGAGATACATCCATGCTGAAAGAGCTTCAGTGACTGATGGTCACCTGGGATGGGAAAAACTTTATCAGATTGCACTAGGGATAGCTCGAGGGCTTGAGTATTTGCACAGAGGATGTACCATGAGAATTGTGCATTTTGACATAAAGCCTCACAACATACTTCTGGATGAGGAATTTTGTCCTAAAATATCAGATTTTGGTTTGTCAAAGCTATGCACAAGGCAAGAAAGTATCATATCCATGCTAGAAGCTAGGGGGACAATTGGTTATATTGCTCCAGAAGTAGTCAGTAGAAACTTTGGATGTGTTTCTCACAAGTCTGATGTTTATAGCTATGGAATGATGCTTCTAGAAATGGTTGGCGGAAGAAAGAACATCAAGATAGCAGTAAGTCATACAAGTGAGATATATTTTCCACATTGGGTATATCAGCGTTTAGTGCTTGATGAAGACTTGAAATTGCAAGGTGAATTGACTCCTGAGGAAGATGAAGTTGCAAGAAAGATGATTTTGGTGGGTCTATGGTGCATACAAACTGATTCATCAAATAGACCAGCAATGTGCAAGGTAATTGAAATGCTGGAGGGTAGCTTGCAGGCCTTGGAAATCCCTCCAAAACCCTTCTTTGGTTCTCCTTCAACATCACCGGGAAATTCTTCTACTGCAATTATGGGGTCATAGAACGATACCATTTCTGAACACCCCCCAAATTTCTTTTACCACTTCTTTTTTAGCATTGTCTGCAAAGAACTTGCGTATTGTACTTGAAATAAAACACATCGACAAATTGATAGACTTTTAACTAATTCAAGTATCTAGGAAAGTTTTTCAAAAAAAAAAAAAAAGCATCTAGGAAAAGCAACAAGAGAAATTTTAAATACTTTATCTTATGATACACTTTCTAATTGTTTCGTCCACAAAATGGATATGACATCTTCTTAATTGTTTTATAGGAAAATATGCTAGGAGTTAAAACTTGAGGTTCTTGACAATATTTGCAATTAAAATATCAGAACTCACTCATCTTATAATGCTATCTTTGGTTATTCCTCTCTATTCATAAGCTTAGACTTTGCTGAAGTTTATATGAATAGGAAGAGAATTAGAATTGCGATTGCAATTTATTCAATTTAAGCTACATTTCCAATGGACACAATTCCTATTCCACTCCATTTACAATTTTGATGGGGACCAAACACAGTTCTAGGGTGGATCTAATGATCAACCAGTGTTTAAATCAAAATATTTATGTAGTTGTGCGAAAATCTTTTACACTCCATTCACGCATAATATGACTTGAAAACCAGTTTTTTAGTTTTTGAGCGATCACAAGTGTGTTACAAAATCCAGTTGGGGATAGACTAAATACATAAAAATGAGTTTCACATGGTGCCCACGAGTGAGTCCAAGTCTTACTTTTCTTAATTCAAAATTATATCAAATTGCAAGCATAAATTTTGATGTAGATGTTGTTGGTGCATCCACGAAAGAATTAATTCCTAGAATAGAACTACTTGCTGTCATTGGTTTTGAAAACCACTCATTTGACTGTATATTCAGTTTCCATCACTAGCTAAGGAAAAGATATATAAATGGAACGAATAATAAGCAGGTTGCTGCACTGTCATATTATGTTTGTCCAATGCCTACTTGCGTTTTATTTGTAGCATGGTGAATTTTTAATCCTATACCTGTATTGATAAATATTTGCCAAAAAAGTGATAAATTTGAACAAAATTTTATTAATTTTTTATGTAAATTTATCAATTTTTAATAACTCTTGTTCTACTACAATATTTTCCTTCACTAGTTACCCACGTTACGTTAGTCAAGAAAAATAGTAAAATTTTACTTCAAAAAAAGAAAAAGAAAAATAGTAAATTTCTTTGTAACAGAAAAGAATGCGTGGTGCATCTAACATTCAGGAGACCAGAATGTATCGATCTAACATTCAACCAAAGCTTTGTCTTTTTTATTTATTCAATAGTTGTCGTTTTGACCAAGAGTTCAGCGTCCATAGTGTCTATTTTTTTTTTTTTTTCCAAATTTTGTTCTGTTTCAAGAGAACACACACGCACACAAAAAAAAAAAAAGAGATTTTACGGTTCGTATAATTTGTACATTTATTGGGCAGGGTGGACTAAATATGCCTAGTATAGTGATTAATAAAATTTTTACGAACTCTTTTTATATACGGTATGAATTTGAAACTCATTTGTTTGAACAAGATTTAACATAATATATACAAGATTAATAATTCAACACCAATTACTACCAAACGTCAATTTCACAGTCCAGACCGTATGGCTGTGGTTCAGAAAATTTCGTTACTTTCAATAACAACCACATTCTCGACACTCGTAGACTCGATCATATGTGGGCAACAGCTATTCTACTGGTTTTTTAGTTGCATGTCTAAATTTGGAAGAAAAATCACTGCTTCTTCAATTCTTTTCCCAAATTCTATGGTAATGATGTTTCCCAATATGATCAGCGTTTTGCTAATCTCGAACCTGATTCCATTCTCTTATGGTCCTGGTGGCAACCAGTCCTCTTGTGATGGATCGTAGTCCAATTGTGAAATCTACAAGGCATTGCCTGTCCTTTCTGGGGAGGAAATTGAACTGAATCAGGCGGGATCTGCGATTTTCAGCTTCAGTGAAGAAAACATGAAAGCTTGTTTTGCAGATTACTCTTATTTACGTATTGAGAGATGAAACACCCGGTGTTGAATTTCCTGTTCTTAAGAAAGCTTATGACCAACTCTGGGTCTCAAACGACTAGCAGTCAGCTGCAGAAACTTTGCTGCAAGAAACTGTCAATCTGTGCTTTTGAGGAAACTGTGGATCTAACAAAGATCTACAGGTTAATTTCTATTGTCAAGATCAAATTCATCTAACAGTTTTGCCCAAATCAACCTAATGGTATGGCGTAAATTGCGAATTTCCTCTGCTTCATTAGTAACTTGTACTTTCTGTTCTGTTGCATTTTAAGATCTTTTATGTTGTGGTCTTCTTATCAGCTTTCTCTTTGATATTTAATTCAGAAAAGTTCAGGTGCATTTGTAAGATCATGATTAAATTTCCAATCATACACATTTTAATTAAAGTAAAAATAGTTGTTCCTCCTATCACAGGATTTGAACCTGATGATTCCCCTGCTACCAGAGATGGAAAGGCCAGTTTAGTGAAGCTGATAGAAATAGCAGGTATGAAATTATTCTTATTGATAATGCTGTTGTCCTAATGTAAATTTCAATGAATCCTTAAAATAATTTTCAAAGGTGATCATATTAGCCAGGCAAGCGGCATTTTTGTGGCTAGTTAGTTAGTTACGTGTAGTGTAAACGATGTTGTTTTAGAGCAAAGTCTTCTCTGTTTACTTGACTTGAGAGTTTTCTCATTTTCTTTCACTTAATTATATTAGTTGATTTTGATTTTGGGGATGTCTAGGCTTTTACAAATTCTTTTACTTTTGGTAAAGGTAACCTTAATAATTGACCCCAAAACAATAGTTATTATTAGTAAAAGAAACCAATTAAACAAATTTGGAGTAGCCACAGTAAAAAAATAAAAGTACATAGACAATATTATGGTTATTTTTGACTATATGGTAGACTAATTAATTTGTTATTTTTCAACAATTTTTTTTCTTATTTTTGCAAAAAATTCTAGGAGTATTTTAGGATATTCAATTAGTTTTTTTGGCTTACATCATCAAAATGAATTTTTTGTTACGAAAATTATTTAAATAAGGGTAGTAAGTGTAATTATTGAAATCTAAGGGGAGCTGATCATAGGAGTATGTGAAATTATCCCCAATCTTTTATCCGGCAAAGTACCCATTATCCCCCTGTGATTTTCGAATAAACCATATTAATCCTTTATGATTTCAAAAGTTATATATTACCCTCCTGTGATTTAAGTTGAAGTGTCAAATAGACAGAAATAACCTCTCGTAACAATCTGTGGTAGAAAATGTTCAAATTATCCTAGTATAAGTACTAAAATGTCAAGGGATAAAGTATAGCTTTTAGAATTATAAGGGAATTACGTGATTCATCCAAAAATCATAGGGGGAGTAAAGTGTATTTTGCACCCAAAAAAAAAAAAAGCAAGTGTAGAGCTGAAATAATTAAGCATTAAAGTAATTTGAACATTTTACTCACGAACTATAAGGGAAGTTATTTTTGTCTATCTACTAAATAAGAAAAGCCATTGGCTAAAAAAAAAAAAAATCAGAAGTCTGAAAAGACTAGGTTATAGTAATAAGGCGCCTCGGAGATTATGCATGCTCAGAATAGCCACGAAATACAGCAATCTTGAAGGAAATAAAAAAATAATAATTACATTATTTTTTAAAATTTTTCAGTCAAATTGATGTCTCAAGTTGAAATTGGTGCATCTTATATTAATTCATATCTCACTATCATGGAGACCATTTAAAGGACGAAAGGATGAACATGAGAGATACTTCACTCGGATCTATAATTCTTGTGTAGTCACTAAAAAAATGAGTAACGTCATATTATTAATCCACTTAAAAATGGAAAAAATGTACATGAGCAAGAACAAATTTGGGACTCGAGTGATTATTTTACAAAATTAAAAATGAACTTGCTCAATTTCTAAATATAGTGCAAGTTACGGTGTGTGGGTCATAAAAAAATGTGCAATGAAAATGTATAAAAAAAAAAAAAAGTGTAGTGAAAATGTACGAAGATAAGGTCGTACTACAGCTAGTTCATTTAATCGTCAAGATTGAAGTCCAACTACTTATAGGAAAACAAATTTTGTTAGTTGGACTTTGGGTTCAAGTAGCAACGGATTTTTGCCTAGGACATTGCCGGAAAATACTTAGATGGACTCGGTCTACAGAATAATTTCGTGGACCTCTTGATCTAAAAATTGTCACGTTACTCATAGCTCACTTGGCTGCTTCTGGACCCAGGGATCCACGGAACTATTCTGTGGACCGAGTCCATCTAAATACTTCTCGACATTGCTTGGGATAGTTGCAAGACTTTAAACTCAAGAACTTCCAGCCAGAAGGGAGTGATTGGCCTTGTGAGATAGGGACCAAACTCTAGATATCCCGCGGATCCAATTAGTTTATAGTCCTTAATCCAGTGCGTGAAGTTCTTAAAGCTGTGATTAATGGACAACTTTACGCTACTCGTGACTTCCAATGATGCAAAAGGTAACGAGACAGATTAATTTAAGTTCTTAATCACACATATTACTAGAGTTGTTTGTTATCTTTTTCAGTTATTAAATCTAAAATGAACTCAAATGATGTTAATTAATATGATCGATCAGGCGTACATCGGAAAGTTGGTCAAAGATGCTTGTTCGAATTGGAATACCTTGGAAGAAGTCGATGGGAATGAGACTGGATTACTTACTCTAGGAGACACGTACCCGTCATAGTCATACCTTTTTTCCTTCATTTTCCACCAAACCAAAAGACGTGTATTTTATGGTCTGTTATTGAGAGAAGAGTGAAAGAATGTTATTAATGAAGACTTACCAAACAAAATCTCCACTTTTTGACATGATCATACCATATCAAATATTATTGGTATGTCATTTTCCATTTCTTTATATTGCTTATGAAATTATATCCATTTTTAATTAGCAACAGATAGAGAAAACGTCTTGTATTATTCTCAGTTTGCTAATTACCTTCAGTGTCATAAATCCTTTTGTTTATTTTGATGATTTTAACGTTGTCAATTACTGATTATGTTAAACCGGCGAATTGGTGGATCGATATGCAAATCCAGTGCAGAAAATCTGAAGTTCTTCTTATCATGGGGACAAGCGCTTTTGACAGGTGGATCCACTGATCAGCTGGCTTCGCTTCCAAACAATGAACAAGTGAAATACAATGAATGGCCTGTCAATTGTGCCTGCCTTTGCACCCATTGTCAATGGGTCAAGCAGGCCCGAGTTCGGCCCCTTTGACCCAAAAATAGTCTGTGAGCTTAATGATATATCGAACTGAGTTGAGCTTAAGGCGAAATATTAGGTTTGAAATATTTCTGAGCTGAGTTTGGACTTCACAAGGCTCAGGCTCATTATAAAGCCCGCTTATAAATATATATATGTGTGTCCACATATACACACACCCACACAATCTTTTATATATATATATATATATATATATATATATATATATATATATATATATATTAGAATATCATAGTATTCTTTTGGTGTTTATAAGCCTAATGAATTAGTGTGAGTGAAGTTTCTGTACTATAGATGTAATGCATTTAACTTGCTTGACAGAATATTTTAGAAGATAATACTCTTTTGTGTCATAAAATTTTCGTTTGCTTTTCAGTTAAATATGTACATTAATATGTAAATGAAATATTTATGTTTAGTAATAGTATCTTACAGACGTATTTTATATATTTTTTAATTGGATACCCGTTAATATACATTTTGAGACATTCTTTTTTGACTTAATCACTTCAAAAATTTTTGCTTCACTTTTTATAATAGTTTTACACTGGAGGATCTTATTTATACATGGTAATATTAGTTTGCTAATTAATTCTTCTCTATCCATCATTTTTGTGAGATTATTAGATTTTAGGAATATGTAAATAGTTTTAGGCTTATAGGCTGGTAAGCTTAGGCTGTGAATATTTTGTGAACTGAGTATGAGCTTCATATTTATAAGCTTGAAGCTCATGGCCCGAAACTTATGATTCGATTAATTATATAAGCTGAGTTTGAACTTATTAAAGCCTGACTCATAGAGCCCAATTGAAAGCCATAACCCCAGTGGAAAGCAGCGGTCGCTATTTCTCTGAGTTTTCCCCGGACGGTGACTTACGTTAGTAGTTACCATTTCTTTCGTTTGTTATTGTTGCCTATATATTGGAAGTTTTGTAGTGATGAAGTGCTATAAAAAATGGTAAATTTTCTCAAGAAATTGATAAAACCTTTTTAATAATTCATTATTCTCTTGAGAAAATATACGTTTTTTTTATGGAATTATGAATTACTTAATTCGGCGTCACTACAATATATTTGCATGAGATTGATCACAAATATGAAGCTCTCCAATTAGGCAAGTAGTAATTGTTAAATTTTGCCACCCCTTTGTAAAATGCTGTGGTTTGGCATTAGGGTTATTTTTTTTTTTTCCGGGTTTCCAAAGGAAAGTTCCTAGTAGAGTCTAGTCTACTTTCAATTTTACCTGTATAAAAGGGAAGATCGAATGGTTGAATGAATCAGTTGTTTGAAGCATTCATGTGTTTGAAGCCCAATTAGTCTATGAATTTTGATTTTTTAAAGTTGTTTGAAGCATGAAAATGCAAGACTGAAAAGGTTAAATAAGGAAATGGAAAAAAAAAAAAGAACTTGCTAATAACAAGACAACATAAAGTTGCTGAAGTAGATGCTTTACGCAAAATACTAATTTGACTCTTGGTTATCAATCTACAGGAGGAATTACGAATCATTTCGGAATTATCAGATAAATTTTTTTTTGGCAAAACTACGATGGTCAGTTTGCCTGGTTTTTCTTTCCTTCGTTTATTGATGTGGTAAATTCACGGAAAGTACGTAGGGACAGCTCATACCATCTAGTGGCAGAGAGAGCCTGTTATTTACACTAATTAACTGTGTACTGTACACCCCTGAATGAGAAACTTTATAATATACCTGGAATTTGCGAATTGAAGCCAAGAAAAAAAAAGTGAAAAATGTCTACCCCTGTTTGTCAAATCAATCGCAGATCTACAGAGGTTTTACAGGGCATAATATAACGCCTTTTTTTCTTGTTTTTTAGCTAGGAATTTCAGGGTTGATAGGATCGGTTTTTTCCAAATTGATCAGTTGTAAACAAATGCACACACAAAAAGAGATTTTACTTTTTTTTATAATTTGTACATTTATTAGGCAGGGTGGACTAAATATGCCTAGCATAAATGATCAATAGGAGTTTTAAATACTCATTTTTTTTTACGGTATGACTTTAGATTCATCTGTGTGAACAAGTTTTAAAATTGTATACACAAGATCAATAATTCAACACCAATCACTACAATGATGCTTTCAAAGCAATGTCAATTTCACAATCCAGACCATATGGCTGTGGGTCATAAAATTTTGTTACTTTTAATAACAACCTTATAAGTGAGCAACAATTATTGCAAGGCCATCTACCGATTTTTAGTGGCATGTCTAAATCTGAAAGAAAAATAACTGGTGCTTCAATTCATTTCCCAAATTCCATGCTAATGATATTTCACATCAGCACTTTGCTAATCTTGATCCTGATCCTGATCCATTCTCTTATTGTGCTGGTGGCAGCCCGTCCTCTTCTGATGGATTATTAAGACCCAAGTCTCCGCCGTGGACTTGAGAGTCTTCTTCCTCTTATTTCTTGGTTATATTAGTTGATTTTGATTTTGGCGATCTCCAGGCTTTTACAATTTTTTTTTTTTAGTTTTGAAAATGCTAACCTTCATAATTAGTCCTAAAATCAACTAGCTTTTTTTTTATTATTATAATTTTACTAGTCTATACCTTTGGAATTTTGAACTACAAATTATTCATCGTTTTAGAGTATTCTAAACCCTAAGAGAATATAAATTACTCTTCCCGTCAATCTTTAAAATCTTTTAATTTGTCTTAGAAGAGACTACGTACTATGTAAAAGAACCAACAGAAATCATTTACTAAGTAATTTAGTCCACGACTTTTAATATTTGGAATCAAATTGGTCCTCTGAAGTACCATTCAACTTGATATATAAATGGGATGGAAAAATAAGGAACCAGAAATTACTTAGCGTTTGGTTTATGGTTAGGAGAGAAGGAATGGATATCAAAATTAATCAAAATCCATACGTGCGGTTGACCACTATAATAATCATTCTATGAGAATGAAAGTGTTAGAATTTGTATCATGAATCCTTTTTTACAATTTGGCGTTCAAATTGATTACTCATTAATATACTGAAACTCACTTTTGCTTTCAAACGAAACACGTAAAATGAGCGTCATAAACCTATATCAATAGTGGGGTTAATATTTTCATTCTTATTCCGATTACTGGATGCGAACCATGGAAGCCAAGGCTAATCATGTCTCCTGGTCAGATCAAATAAACACCTCGGGAAGCCCTGAATAACCTATAGCCGAACTATTTATTAGCGGGCCTATGGGCAACTACCAGTCAACTTTCTCGAAGTAATTTAGAGATGGTTGAGGGGAACAAATGTATTGAGACCCAGCAACTCTCCTCCGTTTACTTAAGATTCTTCTCCCTTTTCCTTCACTTGGTTATATTGTTAGTTGATTTTGATTTTGGGGAATCTTAGGTTTTTACAGATTTTTTAGCTTTTGACAAAGGTAACCTTCATAATTGACCCTAAAACAAGATCCTAGCTCTTCTTTTATTATTATAATTTGAAATATCCGTACCTTTAGAATTTTGAACTACAAAATTATTAGTAGTTTTTTGAGTATCCAATTTAGAAGAATGACTCTTCCCATCAATTTAATTTTTAAAATCTTTTAATTTTTCTTAGAATAGAGTAATATATTAAAAAAAAAACTAGCAGAAAGTCATTCACTCCGTGGCTTTTACGTTTTGGAATCAAATTGGTCCCCTGAAGTATTATTCAACTTGGAATATTGATGGGATATGGAAAGATAAGTCTTCAATTTGGAAAAAAGAAATGAAGGAAAAGACCAAGGAATTACTTAGGGAGTGTTTGTTTTATGGACATGAGAAAAAGACTGAATATCAAAGAAACTCATGGGCATAGTTTGGTTGACCACTGCAAGAATCATTCTATAAGAATGAAAGCCATATATTATTATCGTGACCATTCACTCCACAGACTTTTTATTTCTGGAACCAACTGGTCTTCTGGGGAACCATTCAAATAGGAAAATATATAAATTGTGATGGAAAGATAAGTCGTCAATTTGGAAAAAAATGAAACGAAGACAAGGACCAAGAAATTAGTTGGGGGCTGTTTAATTAATAATTAAGAGGAATTTGTATCAAAGTTAATGATACCTATACAATGTTATTAAAGAAAATTACAGTTTTTATATCTAATGTTTGGGGCATCGGCAGTTTTAGTCCTTAAAATTTGGGTGAAAGCAAACTAGCATCAAATATTTCAATTTTTTAGCACATCTAGTCCTATTGAGGTAATCTTTAGTCCCTAAAATTTGGATAGAAGCAAACCTAGTATCAAGTATTTCAAATTTTCAACATATTCAATCCTATTGACTGATTTTCTCAAAATTTTATCGGAATCTGATCACATGACACTCGTGTGCGGGTAACCAAATTTAAAAAAATATATAATCTTTGATTTGAGAGACCTAGTATCAAGTATTTCAAATTTTCAATATATTCAATCGTATTGACTGATTTTGCCAAAATCTTATCGGTATTTGATCACATGACACTCATGTGCGGGTAACCAAATTTAAAAAAATATATAATCTTTGATTTGCTACCTTTCTCATTTCCTTTATCTCAAATAATAATTACAAATAAACGGTTTTTAAATGAATTTTTAGAGACATTGAAGAGTAAAATATTTTCTTTAAAGTACAGTTTTAGAATTTTCTTTTACGAGCGAAAGGAGAAAGCAAGAGAGATAGAGAGAGAAAGTATTAAATAGTTGATTGCTTTACTGGAAATTAAACTTTGTCTAAATTTATTAGTTTTTTCTTTTTTTAATTTGTTTTGAGTATGGACTAATTACTCAAATTAGTGCCTTTAATTATAAATTACGAAAATTAAGTTTTTTCTTTTTTTCTATTTTTTTCAATTTGGTTATTAATAGTATCACGTGACTAGATTCTAATAATATTTTGACAAAGCAGTCAATTACACTAAATGTGCTAAAAAATTGAAATACTTAATACTAAATTTGTTTTTATACACATTTTAGGGACTAAAATTACCTCAATAGGACTAAATATGTTAAAAAATTGAAACTTTTGTACTTAGATTTGTCTTTGTTCAAATTTTAAAAACTAAAATTGTCGATGTCCTAAATATTTGGTATCAAAATTGTAATTTTCTCTATTGTTAATAACTATGAGAATTGTTCTATGAGAGTGGAGTTAGATTACTATCCAATTGCAATTTTCTATCAAATTTATAAACTCATTAAAGTAATGAAACTTTGCAACTCCTAAACTAAACATGCAGAGAGGATGACATAATAAATCCGTACCAGTGGCAGGGTTAATCATTTTTGTTCTGCTTTCGATTAGCAAATGTGATCCAAACAGGTCGTTATTATTAATGCTGGGACATCCCATCAAGTACCCCAACCCGAGTCAAGTCAACCCGCGTGATCATTAATGAAGATAACTAGTCCCTAATTAAGATGTGCAAGGTGCACTATTTTCCACTCATCTGATCCCCAGATACATTGGAAAATTCTTGAACTCTGTCCAATCTTAAATACATCTATTATTGTAAAGTAATTGCATGTTTCACTCTTGGAGACGAGTGTTCAGTTCTTTCAGTCACCGGTACTGATGAGGTTTTCCATTAATATTAGCATTCTTCTGCTCTCAATCGTCATTCCTTTCTCTTACTGTGCTCTTGTTGATTTTATTTGTTCCCGACAATTTTACGACTGTGGCAGCCTACAGGGGTTAGGTTATCCCTTTTGGGGAGGTGATCGACCTCCATATTGTGGGTACCCGGAATTTCAGCTACAATGCGTAGAAAACCAGACAGTTATTGAGTTTAATAATGTACAGAGGTTTCTAGTATTGGGAATTAATCAATCCTCCAGCATGATGATCATTTCACGGTATGATCTTTGGGAGAATATATGTCTCAAGACTTTCGTTAACACCACCTCGTTACCAGACAGCCTCAGCTACTCATTAGCTACTTTCCCCATCTTTTATGGTTGCCCAAGTGAGGTTATCCGAAGGTCGCGTATTCAGACTAATGTTTCCTGTACCATAGACGGCACGAGCAGCGAGGTTGTTTTTGGATATGACAATTCAGTAAAGGGATGTAACATCAGTGTAGAAGTTCCAATTGGTTCGACAGCTTCTGACGATTTGTATGCTGGAAAGATAACACTGAAAGAAGCTGTCAACCAAGGATTTACCGTTTATTATTATGGTATCACGAATGCTTGTTCAAGGTGTGAACATTCGGGAGGAAGTTGTGGATCTTATTTTGACCATTATGATAGAGTCTGGTGCAGATGTCCAGACGTTGATTATTTAGGAACCTGCCCAAAACCAAGAGGTACGTATGCATAAATGTTCTCTTCATCACCAGTACATGGCGTTACTTGCCGTGGCAGTAGACTGCATCTAAATTCCCAGGTTGAGTCGTGGAGTTACTTCCAATGATGGAAATGGTGCGCCAGGTGGGCAAATGAAATAACAAAAAAAACAAAAAAAAGGGCGTGAATTCTTACTATTTATCACCGAAGGCATAGATCGTCAATTATTTTAGGTGCATTTTATACAAATAGTGATAAATTTCGTATATAAATTAGTACGTTTTACACGATCCATGTCCTTAACGATAAATAGATAAAAACTATGTAATCTTTATTCAATCGCTCATTTTGTATGTGTATTCCAACAAATTTTCCTCACGATAATTCCTGATCTTCAATATTTTTTGAATCTTTAGTTCTAAAAATAGAAGGGATTGAAAGAGTGTGCCTCGCATTTTCTGTCATATGAAACAAAATTAGACAATTGGAAGTACTTTTTAATTGTCCAATAGAAAATTAAAGCAATCAATAACTTAATATGTAAATGATAGTGAGATGAAGTACTCTTTATTTACTTTTTTTTATATATAATTTAGGGTTCATTGCACTTTATCCCTTTAAGGTATACATGGATTTTCACTTTACCCCCTGACCTTTTATTTTTGCCACTTAACTCCTTGTATGGCAAAAATTATCCCTCCACTAGTCTTTTCTGTATTTTTTTTCTTTTCCTTAACCCCTTGATTCCCTTCTTTATTTATTTTTTAATTTTTCATTGATTTTTTAGTTCTCTTCTTTATTTTCTTTTTAAGTTTTACTTTAACCCCAGCAATGCTTTCATTTTATCTTCAATTGAAAAATAATAATGAAATGGCAAATAAATACTAGTTAACAAACATTAAAACCTGAATAGCTAAGATGCTGAAAAATTGCATAAAATCGTGTTAATATTATTGACGCGGAACTCAACTCTTCTATTAACTTGGGCTAATTTACATATTCAACCAGTGTCACGTAATTAAATCCCAGTTGAGTTAATTTTTATTTTTTTTATGTCAAACAAATCATCAAATTAACTAGTAGCTTAACGAGAAAATGGAAAAGAAGAGAGATAAGAAAAAATAGAAAGAAGGGAAACAAAAGAAGAAAAGGAAAATAAAATAGAAGGGAAAATGGAAAGAAAAAGAAAAGAGAAATAAAAAAATTAAAAATAAAATTAATAGAAGGGGTAGTTTGGTTTCTTAGAGTGCTAAAAGGCACAAAAAAGATTAGGAAGTGAGGGGAAAATCACGGTATATATTAGTGGTAAACTGTTATAAACCCTGTATTTTATTTTCTTCCTGAAAAATCAAGAAAATGATTTTCTGGAGAGTTACAATTATAGCCCTGATGTAGAAATACTCGACCCCAGACAATTTGCTGCTGATTGAAAAACATGCGTAAATTAAATGGATGCATCACTTTGCCTTTTGTACGTCTTGGAGACATAAATGTTTCAGATTTAAGTTTCATCAAATTACAGAAGTCTTGTTAAGTCTTCCCCAAGAACCAAATTGCTCAAGGATGCTATCCTATTTTCTTCTACAAGAGAGAATCATTTAGAACAGATCGAGTCATGTATGACCTGTGAATATGGCCATTTACTCTGTAGAACATATTACGTCAATTTCTCATTTAACTCAATTTAACTTTCTTCATGTTTTGACATACTTATAACATGATTAAATGTATCATAAAAGAGTTGAAGATGCTATGTTGAATAAGAGTTTTTCGTATCTTTTTCCTTTTTTCTTCTTATATTGTATCGTGTATTGATCATTTTGTAAATGCGTTCGTAACATCAAATTTATATCATGTATATAAGCGCAAATGATTGTTCCTCATTACAATACAGGTTCTTATAGAAAGAAAGTTGCCCTGGCAACAGGTATGAAAAATCTCATTCATTAAGTTGTACTAAAAATTATAATTTCTATGATGTAATTTCTAGCCTTATACGAGAGTCAAATGTTTCTTTGATTATAGGAACTTCAGCAACAGGAATTGGAATAATGCTCTGTTTGTTAATCTGGTATCGTAGACTACTTAACAAAAAATCAAAACAAAATTTGAACCTTGAAGCTGCCATCAAGCAATATGGATCCATCGCCCCTAAAAGATACAGCTATTCCGATATCAAGAAAATGACAAACTCCTTCAAAGATAAACTTGGTAAAGGCGGATATGGAGATGTCTATAAAGGAAATCTATCTGACAACCGTCCAATTGCAGTTAAGGTTTTAAATACATCAAAAGGTAGTGGAGAGGAATTCATCAATGAGGTCGCAAGCATCAGCAGAACGTCGCATGTTAATGTTGTCACTCTTTTGGGATTCTGCCTCGATGGTCAGAAAAGAGCTCTCATATATGAATTCATGCCTAATGGATCTTTGGAGAGATACATCCATGCTGAAACAGTTTCAATGACTGATGGTCACCTGGGATGGGAAAAGCTTTATCAGATTGCACTGGGGATAGCTCGAGGACTAGAGTATTTGCACAGAGGATGCACCATGAGAATTGTGCATTTTGACATAAAACCTCACAACATACTTCTGGATGAGGATTTTTGTCCAAAAATATCTGATTTTGGCTTGTCAAAACTTTGCACCAGGAAAGAAAGTATCATATCAATGCTAGAAGCTAGAGGTACAATTGGTTATATTGCTCCAGAAGTAGTTAGCAAAAACTTTGGAGATGTTTCTCACAAGTCTGATGTTTATAGCTATGGAATGATGCTTCTAGAAATGGTCGGAGGAAGAAAGAACATCTGTGTTGGAGTGAGTCATACAAGTGAGATATATTTTCCACGCTGGGTGTATCAGCATCTAGTGCTTGATGCAGATCTGAAACTGCAGGAGGTTATGACTCCTGAAGAGGATGAAATTGCAAGAAAGATGATCCTGGTGGGTTTGTGGTGCATACAGACTAATCCATCACGAAGACCAGCAGGAAGCAAAGTAATTGAAATGCTAGAGGGTAGCTTGCAGGCCTTGGAAATCCCTCCAAAGCCCTTTTTTGGCTCTCCTTCAACATCACCAGAAAATTCTTCTACTGCAATTGTGGTGTCATAGAGTAATACCATTTCTGAACAGCACCAAATTTCTTTTACTCTTTTGACATTGTCTGCAAAAGAAGACACAAATTGTATGTTGAATTTAAATTATATGCGCGCTTCAATTTCTGTCACCTAGTAATGTATTTGATTATTCCTCAGTATTCATCAACCTATATTAGAGAATAATCTTGGGTCGTTTTTAAATTTCTATCAAAAATCGAAACTGAATTAGAATATGAATTGTTTTCTAGTCAAACTAAGCTACATCCCTGTTGGATACAAATTCTATTCCATTCTAGCTTCATTTCTAATAGGAACCAAACAGAGCTGTAGGGTGGATCTTATGTATAAACCCGGGCTCACCAGTCTTGTGGGTTATCGAATTATCCACCGAATCACAGCTAAACTATTGTAGTGTTCACGTCGGATAGATTTGAAATCAACACTAAATAATACATTTGGAAATAGAAAAATGAAATAAGATAACTGAAACAAAAAATAGAAGTGGAGACAGTTCCACAAATATATACTCACTCGACTGTGCCAAGAGTTTTGGTAAAAATCATACTGACCAAGTCTTGATCCATACCGGAGAGGTTGAAGGAAATAATAAACCCCCAAAAAAATACACTAATCCAATAATTACATTCGTTATTTGTCAGTCAATGTAATGTAATGTCTCCCATTTTCCCTTTCCCTGAACGTTTCAAAAAAAAAAAAAAATGTAATGTGCAACGATGACATCTGGACTCGAATGACTATTTTATAAAATCAGAGACAAACTTGGGAGCTCAACCATCTAGTCTACTGCAAATCAAGTCATGACCGTGTGGGACATTAAAAGAATGTCGAAGAAAATGTTAGAAGACTGGGTTGCATTAAATCAACAAAACTAAAGGTTTGTTCTCAATAGTTTCTATTTTTGTAAAAATTAATTTTAAAAAAATTAAAAATCAGTTGCTTTTAATTTTAACTTAAAAAATACATAAATATAATAGAAAAAACAGTTGAAAAAAATCAGAAAATAGATTTTTTAAAATCATAAGTTAAAATTAGGTAAATAAAAAATTATTAAAAACAGACCCTAAGTCCAACTAGTTAGGGAAAACATATTTTTTGCTATTTGGACTTGGTTTTAGTTTTATCCTTTCCTCATTTCCCTATCTGAATCACGTGCATCATATCGGCCCAACCTAGAGCGGGAAATATTATCCAAAGCTGCCCCTAACAGTCTTCGACAGTGATGATAATTGTGGCTGTTGTAACGGGCCAAATATCTATCCTTAAGAGATCCCAATTACTGTTGGCATGATTGGATCTGTACCCATTGGGCTGGTGTTCAGACACACCAGGTGTCACGCGAACTGACTGAGAAATTAAAAAAAAAAAAAAAAATCAGAGGAGCGGAACTCTAAATGATGAGCTTGGTAAATTGAATGAAGCCTTGAAAATGCGCATTACCTTGTGAATAATTTACTTGGTGCTCTGAAAATCTGCAAGTATACATTCTAACCTCATGGAATTTGTAGAAACTCTCGTTTCATTAAATGGTACAGAGTGAGGCCTAGGCTTGAGAAAGGAACATAAAGCAGGTGAGTTCATGGGGCGCTTGTCAGTTGTCATGCCCCGAAATCTGTTTTCAAAGTCCAGACATCAATATACATTCTATTGAAGCAAAACAAAAAAAATCCACCCTTGGAAATCCCTTCGAAACCCTTCTTTGGTTCTCCTTCAACATCACCGGAGAATTCTTCTACTGCAATTGTGGCATCATAGAATAATACCATTTCTGTACCCCCGCCAAATTTCTTTTACTCTTTTGGCATTGTACATTTGAATCTAAATGATGTTTATTCTTCAATCTATGTCCAGCAAAATATTTGGTTAATTTCAGTATCATATCATCAAATTATGCGAGAATAATCTTGGACTTTTTTTTTTTTTTTTTAAATTCTATCAAAATCAAGACTAAATTAGAATCTGAATTGCTTTCTATATATTCAAACTAGCTACATTCCTATTGGATACAATTTCTTTTCTATTCTAGCTTTATTTCTAATAGGGAACCAAACACAGCTGTAGGGTGTATCTAATGTGTTAACCTAAGTTCACAAATCAAAAAGATTCATCCAGTTTTATTGAAATCTTTTATACTCCTTATATGTATGTTGTGACTTAAGAACCTAAAGTGCTGTAGTATTAACCTGCAGTAGATTGTCAACAAATCTGATTACTACATCAGGAAATTAAAACAAAAAAAAAAAAAAACCGAAACAAGATAAATGAAAAATAATAAAAGGAGACAGTTCCACAAATGCTCAGCATACAGTGTCAAGAGTTTGGAAAAAAATCAGGCTGACCAAGTCTTGGTCCATATTGGAGTGGTTGAAGGAAATAATAAAAAAAAAACCGAAAAAAAAAACTAATCCAATAATTACATTTTTCGTTTGTCAGTCAACCTAATGTGCAATGATGACTTTTGGACTCGAAGGGCTATTTTATAAAATCTAAGATCGACTTAGAAGCTCGACCATGTTAAAGATTATGGATTTCCATCTCAAAATCAATTGACAATGAGTACTATGATCCATTAATCTTATTTTCTAGTTTAGAATGCTTTAGAATTCCAATGGAGCGCATGTGCTGAAATAGGTGGATGACAATAGCCCAAGAGTTGAAACAGGCACATTGAAGAGAGCTCAATAATTAAAACGGACTTAGAAGGAATCGAGTCGCGTGTGACAATGAAAATAAAATTCAAAGTTTAAGATCATAAGCTTTCATCTTAAAACTAATTGCCAATAAGTAAAATGACTCATAAACTTTATGTTCTAGTTTAGAATGCTTTGGAATTCCAATTCCAATGTGTAACTTTTGTTTCTTAACAACCATCTAACCTTGTGCAAGTCAAGTCGTGAACGTGTGGGACATTGAGAAGAAGGATGTGCAAGAATAAGAAGACTAGATTATACATAAAATTGATTAAATCATCAAGTCTAATCCTCTTTGAGTAATCTTAATGATGCTATACAATTAATCAAGAAAAGCTGTAAGTCCACGAATCAGAAGGAGAAAGCTGTAGGTTGAACCCTTTTTATTCTTCGTTAGTAACTAATCTTCGTATCAAATATTAGCTTCAATGAGCCACAAAAAGGACAGAAGCAGAGCTAAGAAAATTCAACGTGGAAGTATATTATCCACGTTAAATTCAACTGGTCAACAAAGGACTCAAGGCTGCTGGGAAGTAACACTTGCTCTTTCGAACTTGCTCTTTCGAGCGTCCAAATATTGGGAAATACTAGTAACCAAAACTCTTACGCGTGTAAAATAAAAGTTAAAAAAAATTTGAAGTTCATTAGGTACTAGGAATTTAATAATACTTAATGAATTTTTTAATTTTTTATTTAAAAACAATTGGGCTATTTCCTTTTTCTTTTTTAACGGCAATTCATTATTCTATTTTTCCACTTTTGGATTTGTAAGTGAAATTGAAAGTAATGCTAAACTCATTAAACCCCTTTATGTTTTGGTTTCTTTTTAGCTTTCCCTTTGATATTAAATTAAGAAAACTTCAGGTGCATTTTTAAGATCTTGATGATTACTTTACAATCATAAATATTTTAATAAAGCTAAAATAGTTGTTCCCCCTATCACAGGATTTAAGCCTGTTGACTGCCCTGCTTTCAAACATGGAAAGACTCATTTAATAAAGCATGATAGTTACCGCATGATAGCAGATATAAAATTGTTCTTTTTCATAATGTTGTTAGCCTAGTGTAAATTTCAATGAATTGCCTAGGATTGGAAAAGCTTCACCAAATTTCACTTGGTGTAGCTCGAGGTCTAGGGTAATTACACAGGGGAGGGGTTGTCACGCCCCGTGTCCGAGACGTGGCACCCGCCATGTCCTAGGCTAAGCTAAGACACAAGTCTAAACCAAAACAATCATCATCTAATCACAATATAAGGCTAAAAAAATACTAAGATGTCCAAAGAAATCCATTTCATTCATCATCAAAAGATATACGATATTCATTACAATTTCTTTTTCCCAATAACAAAAATAGTTGGGAAAAATATGTATAACCTAATCCATACAAAAATATGAGTATACATCAATGCTATCAAAAATAACCTCCTTCATGTCTATCCTAACTAAGACTATGAGGCCCAAAAATCATTCCAGTCACCTTCAACAAATTCATCGCCTGCGGGATTAAATAAAAGGGGTGAGTGATATAATTACCCAGTAAGTAGCAAAAGTTCTCTTTGGGGCTTTAGTTTGTTATTCATACATAGGTACATTTCCAAATCAAAATCAAAGTCATAATCCTCATAACATGTGGTCAATTCATAAACTATACGAACTCAAAGCATCACACAATGCCATTCAAAGAAAAAGAGAGCTCATGTAGTTAGTGGACACATGACTCTGGAATTCCAGTTGTTAACTATAACCCAGTTAACGCGGTTCAAAACCAATTACCACCCGGTTGGTCTGGTTCAAGACTAATTATTACCCGATTAGTACGGTTCAAACAATTTACTACAATCACCAAATTAAGAAACTAGTCCCGTCATAAAGCCATTTCACATACAAGAGCTCAATCATATGTTTATCCAAATGATTCATTAGACCACATAAACTTGTGTCATAGAAAACCAAAGTAATCAAACATAAGCCCTTTTTTTTAAAGAAAATATCATCCAAATCATTTATCATCATAAAAATGCATTTTCAAAACAAAGAGAATCAAATACTACTTACCTCACTCCAAAGATTAATTTAGGTAGTCCGAGTAGGGATAATCACCTTCATCGCTTATAATACACAATAAACACCCAATTATACTCTAATTCTATCAGAGGAACATAACCAAACTCAATACTATACTCATCCCACAAAAGAAACTAGAAACCCTGCAGCACAAGGTTGATCTGCAGGTGAGATTCCCTGATCCGTGCCCGCGGATCAAAGCAGCCTTGCCCATGGCTCAATGGCCAGAGGTCGAGCCGCGGGCTCACAGCGTGGCTGGCTCTACTCTACCCACGGCTCAGTGGGCAGAGAGTTGCTCGGTAACCCTTACCCACGGCTCAAATTTCAGAGAGTTGACGCGGGTGAAGGTTTCTTGAGCCGTGGCCACGGCTGTGCTCAGCCCACCCACGGCTCACTTGCGATTTTCTGCAAATATCACTTCCCTTCACTCAAAACTCACTTCCAACACAACCCAACTCAAATTATAGCTAACAAAGGTTCAAAACAACAAGAATAAAGCATACAAAACTCAAATTGCTCAAAAATCAAGACATTAACAATTCTCACAAAACATCTCTTAAATCCCTAACTCACCCGCCTCACACATTTGTCTTAACTCACATACATTTACACTACCACAACCAAGCATCAAATTAAATGGACAAAACCGTCTAATGGTATCTAACCAAGCCATAACTTCAACTACTTAATCCTCCACTACATCACATAGCAAAAACTAAGAAAAGAAATTTAGCTTTGTAAAAAAGAAATACCTTGGTTGAAAGAATCAAAAGGATCTTTATTTGCTTCTTTTGGGGAATGGTGGCCTTCAATGTTTACTTCAAATGGGAAGGATGGAAAATCTTTAGAGAGTGAAAGGAAGAAAAACAAGGAGAGGAAGAAGAGAAAATGGTGAGAAACCTAATTCTTTTGGGGATAAAATCAAAATCATGAAAATTGCTAACTAGTCCCTTAACTTTCTAAATTTTACACAATCTCACAATTTGACCATTGACCAAAAGGTCCCTGGTATCACAGGGGTGCAACACAAGGATTTTGCATTGTGACATAAAACGTCAAAACATTCTTCTAAATGAAGATTTTTGTCCTAAGAAATCTTTTTATCGATTGGCGAAGCTATGCACAACGAAAGAAAGTATGGTATTAATACTAGGAACTAGAGGGACCGCTGGTTATATTGCCCCTGGAGTGTTACAATAGAAACTTAGGAGCAGCTTCTTATAATTCTGATGTCTACAGCTACAGAATGATGAAATTGTTGGACTAAGAAAGAATTTTAATTCTGAAGCAGGGAATGAAAGTGAAGAATGTTTTCTAGATTGGGTGCGCCAATACTTCATGCAAAAACTTTGAAACTTCATGGTGCTATGCTCAGGAGGAAGCTGAAATCTCAAAGACTCGGGAGAATTATGATACTTGTAGGTTTGTAGTAAACGGAGGCTGTTCCCTCACAAAGGCCAACAATGAGCAAGGTAATTGAAATGTTGGAGGATAGCTTGTATGCCATGAAGAAACCTTCAAAATATTTCTTTGGTTCTCTTTCAATTTCAACAAAGAGTTACTGCAGTACTAGAATCATTATAATGCAACACCATCCTGAGACATTAAATTTCTGTTACTCTTTTTATTTTTTAGCAAAAGATAAATAATATAATCTACTGGTTATATCAATAGATGTATAAAAGAGAGTATTATCATTGGATTGAAGCATTTGGGAAATACAATAACGGAAACTGAATCCTTTTCCCTCTTTTTAATTTCTAAATGACCATCCACAACAAAACAGTGAATTGCTTAGCTTCCTTCCCAGAATGGATTCTAGTATCCTAATATTTTTGGGAAAACAAAAGAAAATTATTAAAGTACCAATTACCGACTTAAAATTAATTTTCAAGCGTGACAATTTTAGTAGGGCAAGGTGCGTTTTTGTGGCTTGTTAGGTACATGTCGTGTCAACGATGTTGTTACAAAGCAATAAACATATTAAGACTCATGGCTAGTTTGGGAGAAGGGAAAGGGAAAGAAAAGAAAGGATTTAGAAGAAGGAAATCATTTTCCTTTGTTTTGGAGTTTAAGTGTTGGGTGTCAAACTAGCAAAATAAAATTTCCTACTCTAATAAGGATAAAATGAAATGCAGTAATGAGTAGGGTTGTATCCACAGGGACTGGTCGATTTATTTATTTCAAATCACAAGAATGGGAGGGTTTTAAGTAAATGATTAAACTAAAGAAATTTAAACTTAAAAAACTCAAAAACACAAAATTAAATCAAATGAAATCAAATAAAACCTAAATTCTAGTCAAAGGAATAATTTTCACTCTGGTTTAATTTAACTGATCCTCGATGCAAAGATAAATTCTTACGTTCACAAATAAATTGATTATGATTGTTGAAAAACTCTAACAACCCGCCTTTCCTTACTGTGTCGGTAACCAAGATAAGACTGTTAATTACTTCCCTAACCAAATGATAACCCTAGGTAAGACCTTAGGATTCAATCATTCAATAGCTTTAAAACTAGAAAAGCCACCAATTCCAACCAGCAAATACTTAGGAGGCTTTGTTCAAATTAGATTATCTATTCCCATGATATAATCTAAAAGTTTCTATTACAATTGAATTAATCACTTAGCACTAATATTAAAACTATCAAACAATTACGGATTTGATGTTTTAGATGGCTTTAGATTATTTGACAATTAAATAGTGATCAGTTATTTAATTGGCAAAATAATAATTAAATAGTTATCAATTATTTAATTGGCAAAAATAATCACACAAGAATGAACACAATCACCTTAGAATTTAAACAGAGAATAGATAAATGCTCATAAACATAGAAAATAATTAAAAATAATTAGATCTCACAGTAGTAGATGAACCAAAGCTTCAATTATCCTTCGACTCAATTGAAACGTCTAACCACGAATTATGGAGTTAAATCTCCAAAAGAAAATTTACAAGAATTTTGTTCAAGAGAAAAAAAGAAAAAAACAAATAAAAACTAATGCTAAAACTCTAAAATTCTCTAATGGAAGGATGCCTGCGTTTAGATAATGAAGACCTCCTTTTGTACGTTCCTTTTTCCTTCTTTTTCTTTGTTTCCTTCTCTAACTCAATTTCTTTCCAAACTTATATTTTCTCTTCTTTTCTTTTCTATTATCAACTCTCAAACTAGCCATTATTGTCTCCTCGGTTTAGTTGACTGGAAAGTCTTCTCCCTATTTTCTTTCACTTGGTTATATTAGCTGATTTTTTTGGGGGGAATCTCAGGCTTTTCCAAATTTTTTTACTTTTGACAAAGGTAACCTTCAAAATTAACCATAAAATCAAGATCCTAGCTCTTCTTTCATTATTGTAATTTGAAATAGTCTGTACCTTGAGAATTTGAACTACAAATTACTAGTAATTTTTAGAGTATCCTATATTCTATGAGAAGATAAATGACTCTTCCCATCAATTTAATTTTTAAAATCTTTTAATTTTTCTTAGAAGAGAGTAATATGCAGAAGAACTAGCAGAAAGTAATTTACTCCATGGCTTTTACTTTCTGGAATCAAATTGGTCCCCTGAAGTACCATTCAACTTGGAATATATAGATGGGATGTGGAAAGATAAGTCGTCAATTTGGTAAAAAAAAAAAAAAAGAAATGGAGGCAAGGACCAAGAAATTACTCAGGAAGCGTTTGGTTTGTGCATATGAGGAAAGGAGTGATTGTAAAAGAAACTCATGCATATTGTTCGGTTGACCACTGTAAGAATCATTCTATAATAATGAAAGCGATATATTAATACCCAGCCCATTCACTCCACAACTCTTTCCGAATTCAAAGTAGTCCTTTGAGGAACCATTCAACTAGGAAAAAGGTATAAAGTGTGACGGAAAGATAAGTCGTCAATTTGGAAAAAAATGAAATAAAGACAAGGACCAAGAAATTACCGGGCCTGTTTGGTTAATAGGTAGGAGGAATTTGTGTCAAAGTTAATGATACCTATACATGTTATTTGGATTATGAGAATCTATAAGAATGAAAGTGTTAGATTATTACCCAATTGCAATTTTCTTTCACTTTATTAACTTATTAATGCAATGAAACTCTGCCACTTCTAAACTAAACATGTAGAGAGGATGACATAAATCCATACCAATGGCAGGGTTAATCATTTCTATTTGGCTTTCGATTAGCAAATGTGAAACAAACAGGTCATTAGGATGAATACTTGGGCATCCCATCAATAAATTGTGTTTGGGAGGCAAGAAATGAATAGAAAAAAAAAATGAAAGAATGGTTGATTTTTAATTTTTATTATTTGAGAGAAAATTGAGTGAAGGAAAATAAAGGAATTGGAAGGAAATTTTTTCTCTACCAAAGCTATAACTTTTCCTCCCAAACTTGGGCTGAAATGAAAAAAAAAAAGTTTCCTTTCTTTTCTCTTACAACTTTTCTCTTCTTTTCTTTTCCACCTTAAACTCCCAAACTAAGTCAAGTTCAACCCGCGTGATCATTAATCAAGTTAACAGGTCCCTAATTAAGATGTGCAAGGTGTACTATTTTCCACTCGCCTAATTGTCAAATAAATTGAAAAAATCTTGAACTCTGTCTAATCTTAAATACATCTATGTGCAAGGTGTACTATTTTCCACTCGCCTAATTGTCAAATAAATTGAAAAAATCTTGAACTCTGTCTAATCTTAAATACATCTATAATTGTAATGTAGTTGCCTCTCTCACTCTTGAAGTCGAGTGATCAGTGTTTTCATTCATCCGTACTGATGAGTTTTTCCATTAATATTAGCATTCTCCTGCTCTCAATCATCATTCCTTTCTCTTACTGTGGTCCTGGTAGTCTTACTTGTCCTGTATTATTTTACAACTGTGGCAGCCTACAGGGCATAGGTTACCCCTTTTGGGGAGGTGATCGACCTTCAGAATGTGGGCACATTAGTTTCCTGCTACGATGCATAGAAAACCAGACGGTTATCGAGTTTAATAATATACAGAAGTTTCGGGTAGTAGAAATTGATCAATCCTTCAACAAGATGACTATCGCACGTTATGATCTCTGGGAGAATATGTGTTACAACTTTCCCACTAACACCACCGCGATACCAAGTCTTCTCAACATCTCAAAAGACACATATACAGAATTTTATTTCAACATCTTTAATCGTTGCCCAAGCCAGATCTTACGAAGCGCAGTGTTTCTGAGTAATTGGACCTGTACCATAAACGGCACGAGCAGAGATGTTGTTTATGGATATGGAGATTGGTACAGGGAATGTAGCATCAGCGTTGGAGTTCCAATTCTTTCAACAGCTTATGACGAATTCTATGCTGGAATGATAACACTGAAAGCAGCTGTCAACCGAGGCTTTACTGTTAATTATGATGGTATCATAGAGGCTTGTTCAAGGTGTGAACATGCAGGAGGAAGTTGCGGACCTTATTGGGCGAGTGGGGGGGATAGTGATAAATTCATTTGCATATGTCAAGAAGATATGGTTTACATTGAAGGGTCCTGCCGGAAAGGTGCGCGTAAATGTCCTGTTCATCACTTGTACATTGAGTTACTTGAAAAATTCTTAAATGGATCCCTTCGCTTGTGGACCTTGTAGTTTAAAATAAAGCCACATAAGTAACCATATATCATTTTGCATTATTTTCTTGCATTAGCATATATGATTTTACTTGCTTGGCGCTTTTTTAAACTATAAGATCTACAAGTAGGGTGAAAAAGTATTAAATGCACAAAGTACATTGCAAAGTGGCGCACTAGAACTAATAATTTATTGCCATGTGGTGATGGGAGGCCACACCTTATATTATTTGGCGATATATGATTAGTTTTAGTATTTCATATGACATGCTACGTGACATGCGTGGTGCATCTAATACCCACTCCAAGTAGGGCCATAGATCCGATCCATTTAAAAATCTCTCGAGTTACTTCGCATAAGGGAAAGAACGCTCTAAGCAAGAGTGCTAATAAATTGATGTCCTTAATAATAAATAAGTACATAAATATTACGTCATCTTTATTTATTAATTCATTTAGCGAGTCCTTTCCAATAATTTTCCCTTATGATAATTCCTGACACTAATCTTTTTTTTTATCTTTAATTTTCTCAAAATAGAAGGAAATGGGGAAAAAAACTGCCTCACATTTTCTATTATACGAAACAAAACTTCAGATTGATGAGCACTTTTGAGTTGTCCCATAGAAAATTAAAGCAATCGATAGCCTAATGGGTAGATGATAGTTAGAATGAAGTACTCCGTGCATAAGTTTTCTATATAATTTATTTTCTTTCTGAAAGAATGAGAAAATGATCGACTTTGGAGAGTTACAAATTATAACCTTTATGGATAGTGACAAATTATAACCTTTTTGTAAAAGTATTAAACGTCAAATGAATAGGTGCAGATTGAAAAGACAGAGGCAAATTAAATGAACGCACTTTGCTTTTTGTACGTGTTGGAGACACAAATGTTTCAACTTCCAAAAGTCTTTTACGCCTTCCCAAGGTCCAGATTACTAAGGATGCATGGGTGTATCCAATTTTCTTCCAGAAAAGAGAATGGTTATGGATAGTCGTCAATGACCCGCGAAAACCTGTAACTAGGAAGCTGGTCATTCTATGAATTTGACTATTTATTTTGCAGACTGATTTTGTTGAATTTCTCATTTCAATCAATTCAACTTTGTTGATGTTTTGACAAACTTTTAACTTGATTAAGTACAACATAAAGAGTTGAAGATGCTATCGTGTTGAATAAGAAATTTTTCATGCCTTTTTTCCTTATTTTTCTTCTTATATTCTATTGTGTGCTGTTCATTTCCTAATTGCCTTTATGACATCAAATTTATATCAATAATCTAATGACACATGTATAAGCACAAATAATTGCTCCTCCTCACTACACAGGTTCTCATGGAAACAGAAAGATAGTTCCGCTGGCAGCAGGTATGAAAACTCTTGTTCATTAAGTTGTGTTAAAAATCATAATTTTCATGATGTAATGTCCATCCTCATATGAGAGTTCAAATGTTTCCTTGACTGTAGGAACTTCGGCAGGTATTGGGATAATAGTCTGTTTAGTTATATGCTACTGCATACTACAATTTAACAAGAGATCAAAACAAAATCGGAACCTTGAAGCTGCTATTAAGCAATATGGATCCATCACTCCTAAAAGATACAGCTATTCTGACATCAAGAAAATGACAAACTCTTTCAAAGATAAACTGGGTAAAGGCGGATATGGAGATGTCTATAAAGGAAATCTATTTGACAACCGTCCTGTTGCAGTAAAGGTTCTAAATACATCCAAAGGAAGTGGAGAAGAATTCATCAATGAGGTGGCAAGCATCAGCAGGACATCCCATATCAATGTTGTCACTCTTTTGGGCTACTGTCTCGATGGTCAAAAGAGAGCTCTGATATATGAATTCATGCCTAATGGATCTTTGGAGAGATACATCCATGCTGAAACAGCTTCAATGACCGATGGTCACTTGGGATGGGCAAAACTTTATCAAATTGCATTGGGGATTGCACAAGGTCTAGAGTATTTGCACAAAGGATGCGCGATGAGAATTGTGCAT
Organism: Mitragyna speciosa; assembly: GCA_024721245.1. Classification (NCBI taxonomy): domain Eukaryota; kingdom Viridiplantae; phylum Streptophyta; class Magnoliopsida; order Gentianales; family Rubiaceae; genus Mitragyna; species Mitragyna speciosa. Next base: position 4,186,506 of record CM045566.1, on the reverse strand, counting down.
TTTGACATAAAACCTCACAATATACTTCTGGATGAGGATTTTTGTCCTAAAATATCTGATTTTGGCTTGTCAAAGCTGTGCACAAGGAAAGAAAGTATCATATCTATGCTAGAAGCTAGGGGAACAATTGGTTATATTGCTCCAGAAGTAGTCAGTAGAAACTTTGGATGTGTTTCTCACAAGTCGGATGTTTATAGCTATGGAATGATGCTTCTAGAAATGGTTGGCGGAAGAAAGAACATCAAGATTGGAGTAAGTCGTACAAGTGAGATATATTTTCCACGTTGGGTGTATCAGCATCTGGTGCTTGATGCAGATCTGAAGCTGCAGGATGTTAAGACTCCTGAAGAGGATAAAATTGCAAGAAGGATGATCTGAGTTGGTTTGTGGTGCATACAGACTGATCCATCACAAAGGCCAGCAGTGAGCAAAGTAATTGATATGCTGGAGGGTAGCTTGCAAGCCTTGGAAATCCCTCCGAAACCCTTCTTTGGTTCCCCTTCCACATCACCAGAGAATTCTTCTACTGCAATTGTGGCGTCATAGAATAATACCATTTCTGAAATTCCAACCCCCCCCCCCCGGGGGGGCCCCCCACCCCAAAAAAAAAAAAATTCTTTTACCCTTTTGGTACTGTACTTCTGAATCTAAATCATGTTTATTCTTGAATCTATGTCCAGCAAAATATTTGGTTAATTTCAGTATCATATCATCAACTTATACGAGAATAATCTTGGACCAGTTATTAAAATTCTATCAAAAATCAAAACAAAATTAGAATCTGAATTGCTTTTGCTTACTATTCAAACTAAGCTACATTCCTATTGGATACAATTCCTTTTCCATTCTAGCTTTATTTCTAATAGGGAACCAAACACAGTTGTAGGGTGCATCTAATGTTTTAACCTAAGTTCACAAATCAAAAAGATTAATCCAGTTTTATTGATATCTTTTATACTCCTTATATGTATGTTATGACTTAAGAACCTGAAGTGTTACAGTATGAACCTGGAGTAGATTGTCAACAAATCTGATTAACATATATGGAAATTAAAAAAAAAACGAAACATGATAAATGAAAAATAATAAAAGGAGACAGTTCCATAAATACTCAGCAGACAGTGTCAAGAGTCTGGAAAAAAATCATACTGATATAGTCTTGATCCATATTGGAGTGGTTGAAGGAAAAAATAACCAAAAAAAAAAAAAAAAAATCCAATAATTACAGTTTTCGTTTGTCAGCCAACCTAATGTGCAACGATGACTTTTGGACTCGAAGTAATATTTTATAAAATCGGAGATGGACTTAGAAGCTCAACCGTCTAGTCTTGTGCAAGTCAGGTCGTGACCGTGTGGGACATTGAGAAGAAGGATGTGCAAGAATAAGAAGCCTATAGGTTGTTATACAGAAAATAGATTAAATCATCAAGTCTAATCTTCTTTGAATAATCTTGAATGATGCTATACAGTCAAGAAAAGCTGTGAGTCCACGAGTCAGAAGGAGAGAGCTGTAGGTTGAACCTCTTTTTTTCCATTCCCGTTAGTAACTAATATTCGTATAAAATATATGAGCTGCATTCACACGGGATCCTCATCATATAACAAGGCAGCACCAAAAATTGTCGTTTGCTTATGATGATTCACAGCGACAAATAATGCAAATGGACGGCCTTCACTATTCTTTCTATAAGTCGTATCAAAACAAACCACATCTCCAAAACTTGAATAATCTACCTTCATTATTCCATCTGTCCAAAAAATATTTGTAATCAAATCATCTTGATCCACTTGAATTGCATAAAAGAAATTAGGATCTTCTAATTGCATCCTTTGCAAGTATTCAAGAACGCCTCTAGTATCTCCCATGTTCATTCTAACTGTTCTCTTAGAACGTAAATAATTCTTGTAATCTTTAGGAATGAATCCTAAATTCTCCCATCCCCCCGCTTGTAGTGCCATAAGTTCATAGGAAACTTTAGGAGCTATACCCACACTATGTGCCATATCAATTTCAACCGCATGAGCAGAACAAATCTTTCTATGCGATCTATGCAAATGAGTTTTATTGGGACTAGAGAGATAGTGATTATGCTCTGTGATCAACTGAGATATACGGTACTTACTTGTTTTTCGACAATCAATCTTCATCTTTGCCAGACAACCAAAACGTGTTTCAGGACAAGGGGCCTTTACATTAATATCTCTTTTATCCTTTGACCGCTTTCCTTGAGCACTGCAGCAAAATACCCTATCCACATGCTTACCACTTTTATCTTTGTGACTTGTACATCTTTTGATCCCAAACCCAACCTTTTTTGCATATGCTAAATAAAAATCATATGCTTCTTGCTCGCTGTCAAATTCCATATCAACTTTGGGGATCATTTCACTAGGGATAGAGGAGTGAATTTTGTTAATTTCTTTAAGCATATTCAAAACCAGAGGGGTGGAAACCTCATCATTGGTGTCTTCATCTACTGTGTCAAAATCCAACCGACGACGTGGCAAAAGTTCAGATTCTGTATTAGTATTATCATCCATATCCTGTGAAACCATAATAATATGTAAAATATGAATTGATTAATTATAGGTAAAATAAAAAATTGAACAAATAGAATAATTGAAAAAGACAACCAGATTAGAAGAATGAATTGGAGCTTTAAATAAGGACCTTGATATTAAATAAGAGAATTTATATTGTGATTGTTCATTGACAACGGAGTATAATGGTATAAAATTGAGTCTAAAGATGTTTATATAATTTCACTGGAAAAAGCATAGTTATTCCTAACTAAGTAATTGATCGACCATCATGAACTTTGACAATAGATTTTGACAAACTAACCAAGTAATGCTCAAAAGAAAGTTGAATAAGAGATTAGATTATAGATGAATTTTAAACTAATTATTAAGACTGTAATCTCTTGTAAAATTTAGTGAGTTCATGCCAAGTTTCTAGCTAATTTTGACAGGTCTTATGTATAAGCTTAGATTTTTATTATCATAATACTTTTTCATTAGCAATCTTATTTGGAATCTATTAGATGTACTCTACAGTGCACCAAAGTACATATAAATTTTTCAGATGCTAGAATCTTGCAATTTAGACATTTTTAAGCTTTGTGAGTTGTCTGCAGGATATCCAATGCCAAAAACAATCATGGGGCATAGAGGAACACTTGCCGCCACAGATGTAGTTTAATTTGATTATTTGTTTTGATTAAAAAGTATTTTTTTTAATACACATGTTTATAGACTACAGCAGCTAAATGCTACAAAACAAGAAATGAGAACTCTTACAAGTATTGAATATATTTGATTTTTAATCCTAGATAGTTCAAAGGATTAAAAATATGATTTACATGTGATGTATAATTCCATAAATTTGCTTGGAACAAATTTTTTGGATTTACTTCTTGAGGTTACAACACAATAAATACTTTAACAAATGCCTAAAACATAATGTCAAAAATCCTCGTAGTAAAAATAAATTTCAATGAATTTCTTGAGCGCTGCTAAATCAAATGTTAGGCCTATCTAGTTTAAGTCTTATAACGTGATTCAGTTTCGTAAATTACCCCATTATTAAGTGGTTTTGCTTACCCCAGCTTGCACATATTCTGACCCCATTAATTATTATTACTCTTGGTTGAGAAATGGAAATTTTAGCCAGACTATAAATAACCTGGTCTTTGTTCCTTCATTTTAAACACTGATTCAATTCTCATCTAAATTACACAACTCGAAACAATATGAGATATTTTAAGTTCTAGTGTAACTAAAGTCAAAATAATACGTATTCAACCTAATTTATTTTATTTAAGAGTACTCATACATTAATTAAAATATAACCAAAACCATTCAAAAAAAAAATAGCATTTCCTTCTTGTTTAAGAATTAAGTATAACAATGGAAGTGCTCTCAAAAAAAATATATAACGATGGAAGTTTACTCAATTTTTATAACAAGTAGGATTGAAAATAATCCATCGTGTAACAATAAACTATGAAAAATATTATTTTACAAATAAAATATAGTGATATTAAAGTATTACCTGGAACTGTTGATGATAACAAGTTTGGGTGTCTTGCTTTTCAGTTTATGCTCAAAATTATGAACACCAGTTCTGAACTCCAGAAACGTAAAAGAGGAACAAAGACCAGGTTGTAGCTTTTTTTTTTTTTTACTAAGCCGAGTAATCTAAACTGTTTCTTTTGTTTAGTAATTAAGTGATTGCTTGGATTTAGGAGTTGTTAGTAATCAGAAAGAGATTAGTGATAGGAAACAATTAGAGTAGAATTCCTCTATCCAAAGTTATCTTACTTCAAGCCAGCTTCCAAGCCATTAGCGAGCGCCGTATATAATATTCTTTTAAAATTAAATCACGTGATAAGAGTAGAACGTGTCTTTTATTTTGAGAGTGGCACTCAAGTGGTACTGAGAAAAGTAGTACAGAGGATCCCGTGTGAGCTGCATTAGCGGAAAAAGACAGAAGCAGAGCTAAGAAAATTCCACACCGAAGCATATTATCCACGTTAAATTCAACTGTTCAAAGGACTCAAGGCTTCAGGGAGGTAACACTTTCTCTTTCGAATGTCCAAATATTGGAAAATACTAGTAACCAAAACTCCAACGCATGTAAAATAGAAGTTCAAAAAAAAAAAAAAAATTTGAAGTTCACTAGGCACTAGGAATTCAAGAATTCTTGATGATTTTTTAATTTGTTATTTAAAAACAATTATGCTATCTCATTTTTCTTTTTTAACGGCATTTCATTTCTCTTTAATTTTTCCACTTTCAGATTTGTGAATGGAATTGAAAGTAATGCTAAACTCACTAATTAAATCAACTTTCAAAATGCGTATCACTTCCTATCAGACATGCAAAGGACGAGCCATGAATTGATATATTGATGGTTCTCTATTTCTAAATCCGACATCTAATTAATAATTGAGGAGTAAGTTGAATAAATTATCATATTCTGCCAATTATAACGTGTTTTGACGAGGCATATTTATCTTGTGACGAGGCATGATGTGGAAAAAGTTGAATATATATCTTGTCTTCACCTCCCGAGCTTGTTCCATCGTTAGTGACGAGGCACGATGTGGAACATCCCCGAGGTAATCTTCTGGCACCCTACGGTCGGACTGGTTCAATAGCTCCTTCGTCTACAGGAACAGGAGAATCTGGAATGTGTTCGGGAGATGTGCTCTGATCAGAATCTCCTCCTCTATTTCCTTCTTCTGTATCTTCCTGGTCCCCGGAATTCTCCTGGTCTTCTGTTGCTTCGGTTTCAGTGGCGTCAATGGTTTCTTTCCTGGGAAATTTGGCACTGGTTGTTGCTTCGGATCTCTGAGCTGAAGCTTGTTGTCTATGACAACAGCAATCGCAATCGCCACTAACTGAAGCAATTAAATATTTTCTTTCCTGTAGGAAAGAACCACAGTAAGGAATGGAATCACAGTCAAACAGCTACTCATCAAGTGGCACCAATTCTCAAACGAGGAGGCCTCATGGGAAGATGCGACTTTCATTAAGCATCAGTTTCCTCAGTTCCTGTCTTGTGGACAAGCCAGGTCTTAAGGAGGAGGGTGGTATGTCATGGCAGGAATTAGAGCAATGCAAGTAACCAGCCAATGAAGTTAAGTAACTACAAGAGCAGTCACCAGAAGGATCAGTTAACTAGAGTAGCTCAGCAGCTAGTTAATGTGATCAATCCACAGACGGTTAGAGTTAGTTAGAACAGTTAGACAGTTAGTCATCAGGCCTTATATAGATGTAATCTGTAAAGGAAGAGTTAAGTGATTTGTAACAGATTTCTCTCTTTCTTGAATAACAATTCTTTCTTCTCATTTCTACTCTCTCTTTCCTACTTTCTCTCTTCCCTTCTCTACATAACCAATACTTCTTTCACCTCTTTTGCATTGTTAACTGTCATTTTTGAAGCTTAAGCCTAACGCTTTTGTGGCTTAGGTACATGTTGTGGGATTAGAGTCAACAATGTTGTTTAAGAGCAATAAATGTAGTTAAATGGAAGTCTTCTCCGTTGACTTGACTTGAGGGTCTTCGCCTTTCTTTTTTTCCATTTGGTTATTCTAGATGATTTTGATTTTGGGGCATCTCCTGGCTTTTACAATTTTATTTGTACTTTTGACAAAGGTAACCTTCATAATTAACCCTAAAATCAGGATTATTATTATTATTATTATTATTATTTGAAACAGTCTGTACCTTTAGAATTTGAACTACAAATTACTAGTAGTTTTAGGGTATTCTATGGTATAAGAGAAAAATGACTCTTCCCATCAATTTAATTTTAAAATCTTTTAATTTTTCTTAGAGGAGACTGCTGTGTAATTAAAAGAGCTAGCAGAAATGAATTGCCGAGTACTTCACTTCGCAACTTCTAATATTTGGAGTCAAATGCGTGTAGCTAACGTGGAAAAAGAGCAAATTATAGTAATTTTTTCTATGAACGAATGCTGATGGTCATGGTCTAACTTTCAAACACCCAAAATTCAAACAAGAAGAAGATTCTAATATATTGTGAGGTTATTTGAATATAATTGTGTTGCTATTGCTTATGGATGGCATAATTAAACCAAACTCCTTAAGAGTTAGGAGTTTCTTATTTAGTTTTAGAAGTTTTATTTTTGCTAATTTTTTAGAAAGTTTATTTAGGTAAAGTATTGAGTATTATTTTGTAGTTTCCTATTAGAATTATATTACATATTCCCATTAGATTGCTTATTATTGTCTTGTGGGTTACAGGAAGAGAGTCTAGAGAAATTTTTAGAGGTTGAGACAATTGCATCATGGTTTAGGCCGGTCTCAATATGAGATTCGGAATATCTCGTATTCTCTCTCATACACTTTTATGTGTTTAACAAATTTTAGTTTGTGTATTTGTGTGTGTATGTGTGCGTGTGTTTTTTTTTTTTTTTTTTTTTGTGTGCTAACACTTATCAATCCAAGCATGAACATTTACACCATGATACCTAAATAAAATTTTATTTTGCAACTTATCCTTGGTTTTTACTTTGAGTTAAAGAAATAAAATAAATTCTTCCATATCTTCTACCAAAAATACGTTAATAACTTGCCCATTACTTTTTCTAGCTAGCTTAATCGTATCCAAAAAACTTTGTGCTTATTATCTAGGTTGAGGCAAAAAAAAAAAAAAAAAAAAAGAATCATTTACTTTCTTTTTTTTTTTCCACCTTGAGCTAATAATAATTTGTTAAAATGTAATATACGACATAGATGTTTTCAAAAATGTGCAAAACCTCGTAAAAATATCGAAAGTATCTACAAAAACCTCTTCTTGTTTGTTCGTATCTGCAATAAAGAATTAAGGGTGCGTTATTAGTGTCTTGTTGCACATTTGCTTCGCAAACAGTTGAAAGAGAACACAAATATTTCACCGTCTTTTTTGTTTATTGTGGAGTAATGATCTATATACTTCATTTCTTTTTTGTATATACACTTTACTTGGATTAATAACCTATAAGTTATTGAGTTATAACACTTGATTTTTTTTAGAAAAATAATAAAAGATTTTCGGTCTAAAAAATAAACAGTAAGATGAATAAGTTATTTTCCTTGTTTATATATTAAAAGAATAAATGAGAACGATGTAATTTAGGTTGAAAGACGGAAAACAATTTCTATTGTTAACAGCATGGAATAGGAAGTAAACGGATGGAATTCTAGAATTCTTCCTTGACACAAATAATTTTATGCATATCTCTTCTGGTTTATCTACACCATACTCTATTCTCATAAGATGATACACACTAGCTAACAGTCCTCCGGATGCTACATCATAGGTATATTACGACAAACTCCTATGTTCCTTTTATTAGGGTATTTCTAAACAATTTCCTGAATAACAAGCCTAAAGGTCTTCTCGGAAAATAATTTCTACTGTTAATATCATGGAATAGGAATTTTTTTTTTTCATTTTCGATGACCCATGAAAAAGTAAGTCAAGAGTCAACGTTTACTAAGGAAAAATAATCGTTTCTCGCGCATAGCATCTTGCGTGTAAAGATTATCCAAACATACAAATTGTGTAGTGTTTTGATCAAAATTTTCACGTTTTATGCACACTTTTTAACCAATTGCTTACTACTTTTAACTGACAACCCTCACTGATTCTTAGAAAGATATTAAAAAGATTGATGGATTAATTTGTAGCAGCATTTCATTCAAATTTATTTAACTCGTTAATATAATGAACTGAACATGTAGATGGGTTGAGATAAACCTACATGAATGGTGGGGTTAATGATTTCCATTCCTTTTTTTTTTTTTTTTTGACACTTATTGGGGAATAAGGGAAATGGAGGAATGCAAGCATTCCGATTTTTAATTACTAAATGCGAACCAATTGGTCCGTTACCGGTAGCATTAATACCATGTATCCCGTCAATTATCTCAATCCCAAGTCAAGTCTACCCTGGGTGATCATTGATGAAGCCTGTTGAAACTGGGCCCGAGTTTAAGATGTGCAAAGTGCAGTATTTTCCATTTGTCTAATCGCCAGATACATTGGAAAATCTTGAAGAATGCATCTAAAATTGTAATATAGTTGCCTCTCTCTCACTCTTGCAGACAAGCGTCGAGTGCTTTTTTTCATCCACACTGATGAGGTTTTCCATTAAGACTAGCGTTCTCCTCCTCTCAATCATCATCCCTTTCTCTTACTGTGCTCCTGTTAAGCGTACTTGTTCTAGATTATTTTACAATTGTGGCAGCCTACAGCGCATAGGTTATCCCTTCTGGGGAGGTGATAGACCTCAAGAATGTGGCGGGAATGATGAATTTCAGCTAAAATGCGTAGAAAACCAGACAGTTATCGAGTTCAATAATGTACAGAAGTTTCGGGTATTAGGAATTGATCAACTCTCGTACCAGATGACTATTTCACGTTATGATCTCTGGGAGAATTTGTGTCTCAACATTTCCACTAACACCACCAATTTGCCAAGTCCTCTCAGCTTCGCAACAAGCATATATGTTTTTTATTTGAAAATCTTTAATGGTTGCCCAAGCCAGATCTTCCGAAGCTCCCGGTTTCTGAGTAATGCTACCTGTAGGATAAACAGCACGAGCAGGGACGTTGTTTTTGGATATGAAGATAGGTACAGGGAATGTAGCATTAGTGTTGGAGTTCCAATTCCTTTGACAGCTTATCACCGATTGTTTGCTGGAAAGATAACACTTAAAGAAGCTGTCAACCAAGGCTTTCGCGTTAGTTATGTCGATATCGCAGAGGCTTGTACAAGGTGTGAATATTCAGGAGGGATATGCAGCGATTATTCGGGTGATCCTGCTGGAGTCAGCTGCCATTGTCAAGATATGGTTTTTGAGGGATCCTGCCCAGAAGGTAAGCATAATTAACCGTCCTCTCCATCACTTGTACACGACGTTACTTCCAGTAGTACTAGATCTAAATTCTCAGATTTGGTCATGGAGTTACTTTTGACAAGGGAAAAGGCGCCTCTCTAAGTGGCAAATAAATAAAAAGTGTGTAATAACCATTTTTTTAACCTATTTATCATTCAGGATCTAAGTCCACCATTGATGTCCTTGGTAATTAATAAATTCGTAAAAATTGCATCATCTTTGTTCATTAATTTATTTATAGCTCCCTTTCTAGTAATTTTCCTTATGATAATTCCTGACATACAACCTCTTTTGGATCTTTAATTTCCTCAAAATAGAAGGAAATGGAAAAGATCTTCCTCACATTTTATATCATAATAAACCAAAATTAGAGATTGAAGAGCACTTCGTGGTTGTCCAATAGTAAATTAAAGCTATCGGTAACGTAATATGTAGATGATACATATATTGAAGTATTTTGTACTTAAGTTTTTTATATAATGTATTTTCTTTCTGAAAAAAAATAAAGAAAATGATTTGCTTTGGTAAGTTAAAAATATTATAGCCTTACTGCAGAAGTACTACACCCCATATTAGCGGCTGATTGAAAGACGTCTAAACTAAATGAATGTAGCACTTTGCTTTTTGTATGTGTTGAATAGATAAGTGTTTCAAATCCCAAAAGCCTTTTTAAGCCTTCCTAAGATCTTAGATTACTCAAATATGCATGGGCAGGGAAATGTTTACATAGACCTTGTCTGCGGTTGGGATCGTGTATCTTGTGATCCAAAATCACAACATCAGTAATGACTTACACTATGGCCCACTAGAGGCCCGCTTCATGGCTGAATAATTCTGGACCACAGTGTTCACGGACCCTACCCGTGAACCAGGTCCGTGTAAATATTTTCCCATGGACATATCCAATTTTCTTCCACAAAAGAGAATCGTTTGGAATAGACGTCAATGGCTAAAAGACAGCTCTAGTCATGTATAAACTGTTAAAATAGGTTTTAAGCAGAAAGTTGGTCATTAAATTAATATGACTATAAACACAACTTTTCGAATTTCTCATTTTAGTCGATTTAACTTTGTTGAAGCTTTGACATACTTATAACTTGATTAAATATATCATAAAGGGCTGAATGTGCTATCATGTTGAAAAGGGTCAATTGTGTTTTATCCCCCTGTAGTTTTCGGATAAACCACATGAACCACTTAGGGTCTCAAAAGCTATAATCACTCCCTTGTGGTTTTGGTTAAAATGTTAAACTAATAGAAATTCTCTTCCGTAACAGTCCATGAACCACTTAGGGTCTCAAAAGCTATAATCACTCCCTTGTGGTTTTGGTTAAAATGTTAAACTAATAGAAATTCTCTTCCGTAACAGTCCATGTGTAAAATGTATAAATTATCCCGAACGAGTACTAAAAATTACCATGGGGTGATATATAACTTTTAGAATCATCAGGGGTTATGTGGTTTATTTTGAAAACTACAGGAGGGTAAAGTGTATCTTTTTCGAAAATATATACATGCACACACAAAGATAAAACAGTTAATTGGTGGGGTAATTTGGACATTTTACCCATGTTCCGTCACGGAAGGAAATTCCCGTTAGTTTGATACTTTAACCCAAACTACAAATAAGTGATATATAGCTTTTTGAACCATAAGTAGGTTATGTGGTTTATCCAAAAACCACACCGGGTAAAATATAATTTACCCTATTCAATATAAGCTTTTCATATCTGAATTCCCTTTTTTCTTCTCTATCTTGTGTTAATCATTTCCTAAATGAATTTATGACATCAACTTTATATCAGCAGTCCAATAACACAAAATAAGAGCATATAATTGCTAGCTCCTCTTTACCACACAGGTTCTGGTTTCTACGGCTCAGGTTATTACGACAAAGGTTCTCATAGAAAGATAGTTGCAGTGGCAACCGGTATGAAAATCTCATTCATTAAGTTGTACTAGAAACCATAATTTCCATGATGTAATTTCTAGCCTTATACGAGAGTTCAAATGTTTCTCTGATTATAGGAACTTCAGTAACAGGAATTGGAATAATGGTCTGTTTATTTATCTGGTATCGTAAACTGCTTAACAAAAGATCAAAACAAAATTTGAACCTTGAGGCTGCCATCAAGCAATATGGATCCATCGCCCCAAAAAGATACAGCTATTCCGATATCAAAAAAATGACAAACTCCTTCAAAGACAAACTTGGTAAAGGCGGATATGGGGATGTCTATAAAGGAAATCTGTCTGACAACCGTCCAATTGCAGTAAAGGTTCTAAATACATCCAAAGGCAGTGGAGAGGAATTCATCAATGAGGTCGCAAGCATCAGCAGAACATCCCATGTTAATGTTGTCACTCTTTTGGGATTCTGCCTCGATGGTCAGAAAAGAGCTCTCATTTATGAATTCATGCCTAATGGATCTTTGGAGAGATACATCCATGCTGAAACGGCTTCAGTGACTGCTGGTCACCTGGGATGGGAAAAACTTTATCAGATTGCACTGGGGATAGCTCGAGGACTAGAGTATTTGCACCGAGGGTGCACCATGAGAATTGTGCATTTTGACATAAAACCTCACAATATACTTTTGGATGAGGATTTTTGTCCGAAAATATCTGATTTTGGTTTGTCAAAGCTTTGCACCAGGAACGAAAGTATCATATCAATGCTAGAAGCTAGAGGTACGATTGGTTATATTGCTCCAGAAGTGGTTAGTAAAAACTTTGGTGATGTATCCCACAAGTCTGATGTCTATAGCTATGGAATGATGCTTCTAGAAATGGTCGGAGGAAGAAAGAACGTCTGTGTTGAAGTGAGTAATATAAGCAAGATATATTTTCCACGTTGGGTGTATCAGCATCTGGTGCTTGATGCAGATTTGCAACTGCAGGATGTTATGACTCCGGAGGAGGATGAAATTGCGAGAAAGATGATCTTGGTGGGTTTGTGGTGCATACAGACTAATCCATCGCAAAGGCCAGCAGTAAGCAAAGTAATTGATATGCTAGAGGGCAGCTTGCAAGCCTTGGAAATCCCTCCAAAACCCTTCTTTGGTTCTCCTTCAACATCACCAGAAAATTCTTCTATTGCAATTGTGGAGTCACAGAACAATACCATTTCTGAACCCCACCAGATTTCTCTTACCCTTTAGGCATTGTATACTTGAATCTAAATAATGTTTATTCTTGATTCTCTGTGTCCAGCAAAATATTTGGTTAATTTTAGTATCATATCATCAACTTATACGAGAATAATCTTGGACTATATTTAAAATTTTATCAAAAATCAAAACCAAATTAGAATCTGAATTGCTTGCTGTTTATTGGATACAATTCCTTTTCTATTCTAGCTTTATTTTTCTTTATTTGTATTCTAGCTTTATTTCTAATAGGGAACCAAACATAGCTGTAGGGTGGATCTAATGTATCAACCTAAGTTCACGAATCAAAAAGATTCATCCAGTTTTATTGATATCTTTTATTCTCCTTATATGTATGTTATGACTTAAGAACCTAAAGTGTTACATCATTAACTTGGGGTAGATTGTCAACAAATCTGATTAATACATCTGGAAATTTGAAAAAAAAAAAAAAAGAAACAAGATAAATGAAAAATAATAAAAGGAGACAGTTCCATAAATACTCAGCAGACGGTGTCAAGAGTCTGGAAAAAGTCATACTGATCAAGTCTTGATCGATATTGGAGTGGTTGAAGGAAAAAATAACCAAAAAAAAAAAAAATCCAATAATTACATTTTTCATTTGTTAGTCAACCTAATGTGCAACGATGACTTTTGGACTCGAAGTAATATTTTATAAAATCGGAGATGGACTTAGAAGCTCAACCATGTAATCTTGTACAAGTCAAGTCGTGACCGTGTGGGACATTGGGAAGAAGGGTGTGCAAGAATTAGAAGACTATAGGTTGTTATCCAGAAAATTGATTAAATCATCAAGTCTAATCTTCTTGGAATAATCTTGAATGATGCTATACAGTCAAGAAAAGCTGTGAGTCCACGAATCCGGCGAAGAAAGCTGTAGTGAACCTCTCTTTTTCTTTTCTTTTTTTTTTCCCCCCCCCCCCCCCCCCCCTTCCCGTTAGTATAAAATATTAGCTGCATGAGCGGAAAAAGACAGAAGCAGAGCTAAGAAAATTCCACACGGAAGCATATTATCCACGTTAAATTCAACTGTTCAAAGGACTCGAGGCTTCTGGGAGAACACGTGCTCTTTCGAGTGTCCAAATATTGGGAAAAACTAGTAACCAAAACTCCTACGCATGTTAAATAAAAGTTCAAAAAAAAAAAAAAAATGAAGTTCACTAGGTACTAGGAATTCAAGAATACTTGATGATTTTTTTAAATTTTTATTTAAAAACAATTAGGCTATTTCATTTCTCTGTTTTAACGGCATTTCATTTCTCTTTAATTTTTCCACTTTCAGATTTGTAAATGAAATTGAAAGTAATGCTAAACTCACTAATCAAATCAACTTTCAAAATACATATCACTTCCTATCAGACACGCAAAAGACAAGCCATGAATTGATATATTAATGGTTCTTTATTTCTAAATCCGACATCTAATTAATAATTGAGGAGTGAGTTGAATTAATTATCATATTCTGCCAATTGTAAACCATTTGCATTATCAATCCTAATCAAAAAGGAAAAAAGGAAAAAAAAAAAAGGGTTAATAACACTTTGCCCCCTGAAGGTTGGGGTAGTCACACTCCCCCCCCCCCCCCCGAGCTTTGAATATATACATTTTTCCTCCCTAATAAATAGGTGAGAGAAAGTGTAGTTAAATAAAATAATCAAATGATACAAATACACAGGGAGGAAAATTTTGAAAAAAATTCAGCCATTACAATATTTTTTAAAAATATTTCTAAAAAATTCCAAATAAAGCAAATTGCTAAATTTTAGATAAATTAAATATTAGCAATAGCTAACGAGAAATGTGACAGTGATATCATAAAATATTATACTTCTAGTACCATTTTCGAGGTCTTTTACTAATTTTATACAATGAAAATTACATTGTTATAAATGCAAAACTAAAATTGAGATTTTTGAGGTTGTAAGTTAAGAATTTCTTTAAACCAAAAGAAAAAGATAAAAAAAAAAATCAAAACTCTCCACCAAGAAAAGGGTAAGTTGGAAAAAATTTTGAATTTTTTTTAACTATTTCTTTTCTTGGTTTAAGGAAAATTCTTAATTTCCAACCTCAAAAATCTCGGTTTTAGCTTGCATTTATAACACTGTAATTTTCATTGGCAAGAAATTAAAAGAGGTCTTCTCCAATAGTTCTAGAAGTATAATATTTTATGACATCATTGTCACATTTCTTGTTAGCTATTTTATCATATTTAATTCATCTAAAATTTAGTAGTCTGTTTTGAAAGTTTTTCAACAATACTTTTATAAAATATTGTAACGGTTGAATTTCTTTTTTTTTTTTCAAAATTTCCTCCCTAATCAAATTAAGTGTATTTATGTCATTTGGCTATTTTTTTCAATTATATTTTCTCTCACTTAATAGATGAGGGGGGCAAAATGTATATATTTAAAACTTGGGGAGACAAAGTGTGTTCAATTTCTTTAAGGGAGTGCGAGACTCTGATAGCTGAAGGGCGGTCCTTTTCATCTTTAACTCGAATGTTCGAGCTAATGTAACGGCTGTTTCCGGTAGTTGGAGTTGTCTTGATGTCTGAAAAGTGTCCAGTTCAGAAAGTGCGAAAGAATGGCTATTTTCTTGCTCGTGTCTTGGCCGCAGCTACTGCTACTGCTACTGCTCGTAGTCATAGGAAGAGCTCATAATTTCAGAATTGCTCGCCCGAATCAACTTTTCTCTTAGTTAAAGTGTTATTAACCCAAAAAAAAAAAAAAAAAAAAAAAAAAAAAGTAGTGCAATACCATTGACTCCGCAAATATCAAAATGCCATTTTGTGATCTGCTGGACAGTGCTAGGTGGGGCCTAGTAAAGATCTTCAGGATCATTGGCCAGACGATTTCCCAAAAAAGATCTTTGTCCAATCAATTTCCACTCTGGATTGTCCTACCACATTAAACTTTTTAAACTCAATGACAATGAGATTGTGACTTTTATCTGTCATAATTACATTTTTTATCTGTCGGCCATGTAATCTGCAACGATGACTTTTAGACTTGAATGACTATTTCTTGTTATCAGATATGAACTGGATTCTCAACGATATAATCTTGTGCGAGTCAAGTCGTGTCGGTGTCGGGTATAACAAAAGATGTGCGAGAAAATGTAAAAAGACTAGGTTGTAGCACAACTAAGTAATTAAATCATCAAGATTGAAGTCCATCTAGTTGTGGAAAAACAATTTCTGCTATTTGGACTTAGTTTCTAGTTTTGTTCCTTTCCTCATTTCCCTATCTGAGTTATGAGCATTCAGCTTTTTCATTTATCTATGATGAATTTGGACATGATGAAGATGGTTTTCTTTATCTCGTTAATCATTCCAATGTGTTACTCTTCCAGCGGTGATAAATTCAGAAACTGTAGTCGTCTTTATAACTGTGGAAGGTTACAGGACTTGGGATATCCTTTCTGGGGAGGTGATCGGCCTGACTATTGTGGTCGCCAAGGCTTCAGACTAGAATGTATGGATGGTCAATACACAGCCATTTGGCTTGATAATATGTTTTATCGTGTATTGGGAGTTGATCCATCAGTTCCTAAGATGACAATTGCTCGCAATGATATATGGAATAGTATCTGTCCATACAAATCATATTACTATAGAAATTCCACCTTGTCAAATTTTAATCTCAACTCAGCAAGAACAGTTCGGACACTTCACATATTCTATGGTTGTACCTCTGAGGTTATATCCAAAGTACAGGTGAAAAGTAATGTTATATGTTCAGTAAATGGAGCGAGGAGTGGTGTATTTTTTGCTCATGAATTTGTGTCTGGCGTTGAGGGATGCAGCATGAGCTTGGCTGTTCCGATTCAATTGACAGCTTATAGTGACCTTTGGGATGGAAAAATAACTTTGCAAAAAGCTTTAAAGCAGGGGTTTGATGTCGAGTATAACGCTGCCCTTGCGGCCTGTACATCATGCGAGGCTTCAGGGGGAAAATGTGGATCCAATTCAAATGATGAATTTATATGCATCTGTCAAGATCAGTCCAATCCAATGATTTGTCCTAAACTCGGTATGTACAGTTTCTTTTTCATGTACTCGTTTAGATAGTCTACTTTTGTTGCTTGGTTTAGTCTTATTAAATCGTTGTTGGGCGTAGCATGATAGAATCTTTGACCTTAGACAACATTACTTGGAAAATGTTGAAATTCAGGGGAGGTGACATTTTGATAAGTATGAAGTAATTGCAAAATATTGAAGACGCTGCCTCTGCTGTAAAGATTTAAGTACTCAGAATTGTGCCTTCTGCACATCAAATGATCTAAAAAGCCTTCCAAATTTAAGACAGTAGTGCTTTTAAAATTCCGGAAAGCACTTGTCTCCCTTTAGTTTTAGACTTGTAGTAACTGATATTCAGTAGGATATAGGAGATTATTATTCAATAACTTGCAAAAAGCAATCTGAGCTTTTAGAAACATGGTAGAAGCGAGGAAACAATTTGATGGATTCCATCTGGTGATGCTAGAGAAGCATGAATCCTTTCCTTTAAGGCAATTGCCATTTGTTTTCTAAGGAAACTACACAAAGAAAATGAAGGGAAATCCTAATAGATAATGACTTATGTCAAGAATTGGTAAAATTCAGTATTAGAAGTTTGGAGACATCTGAAGCAACTGGAAATTTAGTGCTTTCTGCTTCAGACAAATCTGACATAATTACCTCTTGCTAAGGCTGTAAGCTGTAAGTACTTGAGATGTTGCCCTTTGCACTTGAATTGAGCCACACAGAATGTTTTCCAACTAAAATGCTAAGTTTATATTTGTTCAAAACTTTAGATAAATCTGCTGTCCATGACGAAGACATACATCCAAATATGCCTAATTCTTCATTCTTGAAGAAGTAGATGATAAGATGAAAAGATAAGTCAGTGTAGGTATAGGAAATGACTTGCAAAAGGCAATCTGGGCTAACAAAAATGCTCTGAATGTATTTCTTCTTCTATTCTGTGGTTGATAAATGCCTGAAGGTTTTCCTCTGGGCTTATTGTCACTATTTTCTTGCAATGCTCTTTGCTAGCTAAATTAAAAAGGTTAAGACTTCTGTGCTTGTGTTTGTTGGTTTAAGGCCAAAACCAATTTTAAAACTACACATAATTAATGTTTAAATACGTGAATAGTAGCATGTGTACACAGATATTTGAACAAGATAAGCTAAAAAATTAAGAACACTAATGCTACTTGCAAACATTTTAAAAGTTTGATGCTAGGACTCAGCGAATTTTCATTAAAAATTCAATATTTAAGCATTAGTATTGAATTTTTGAGAGGGAGGCTTGTTTCACTACAGAACACATGTTTGGTTGTGAAGATTTTTGGTATACAAGAACTTGTGTGATAGCAGGAAATTGTTTACCATGCTAAATTTTTCCACCTTGGAAGTTTCCATAGATGGTGCTACCTCTTTGACAGCCTACTGATTTTCAATATGCCGTCCAATTTCTAGCTCGTCCTTCATGGCTTTGGATTTGACAATCAAATTTTTCTTTAGGCTGGATTCTTAGACAATGCTAAGGGGTGCGGACAAAAGTGTAGAGGAAGCTTAATATATCAAAGAAGATTTAATGAATGGCCAGCAACCTAATAATCAATTCTTTTATGGACTTTTGATTGAACTGGTCAGATTCTTTGCATATACTCCATGGTTTGGTTAATGCGAATAAGTTACAGATTAGTACTAAGGCATGAAGCAGAACAATAAACTAAAAGAAGCCAATTTTTTTGTCCTGACTCTCCCTTATGGTTATTGTTTTAATCATGCAGGAAAGGAACGTTGGTTAAAGCCGGTAATAGGTATAGAGCTTCTTCAGTATATCATCCCGTTGATTTCTAATGTCAGCCAAATAATCTCCAGTAGTATCCCACTTCTCTGGTTGCAGGTGCTACAGTGGCTGGAGGCATGTTAACCTGTTTAGTAATCTGCTGCTGTTTTTATAAAAAATATTCAAATGAATCTGTGTTGTTCTTATGTATAAAAGAAACCAAGGAGGATAAAGAACTTGAGGCCGTCCTCAAGCAGCACGGATACCTCACTCCAAGAAGATACAGCTATTCTGATATTAAAAGAATGACAAATCAGCTCAAAGAGAAACTTGGTCAAGGAGGATATGGCCATGTCTACAAAGGATATCTTTTGGACAACCAGCCTGTTGCAGTAAAGATTCTAAAAACTGCCAAAGGGAATGGGGAGGAATTCATTAATGAGGTCGCAAGCATCAGCAAAACTTCCCATGTCAATGTTGTTACTCTATTAGGATTTTGCATTGATGGTGGCAAAAGAGCTCTTATTTATGAGTTCATGTCAAATGGATCTCTTGAAAAGTATATCCATCATGAATCCGAGGCCTACTTGGGATTCAAGAGGTTGTATGACATTGCAATTGGAATAGCTCGAGGACTAGAGTACTTGCATGGAGGATGCAATACACGTATCTTACATTTTGACATAAAACCTCACAATATTCTTCTTGATGAAGATTTTTGTCCTAAGATTTCAGATTTTGGATTAGCCAAATTATGTGCTCGGAAAGAGAGTAACGTGTCAATGTTAGGTGCTAGGGGAACCATTGGTTATATTGCTCCTGAGGTGTTCAGTCGGAACTTTGGGGGAGTCTCCTATAAATCTGATGTCTACAGCTATGGTATGATGGTTCTTGAAATGGTTGGAGGAAGGAAGAATGCAATCAATTTTCAGTTGAGCAATAGTAGTGAGACATACTTTCCACATTGGGTTTATGATCGCATAATGATTGATGAAGACCTGAAACTGCATGATCGTGTCATGACAAAAGAAGAAAATGAAATTGCTAGGAAGATGATATTAGTAGGACTGTGGTGCATACAGACCCATCCATCGCATAGGCCAACAATGAGCAAGGTTATTGATATGTTGCAAAGTAGCTTACAATCTTTGGAAATTCCCCCAAAACCATTCTTTTCTTCTCCTTTAAGATCAGAAGCAGCATCTTTGGAGATGGCAGTGCTGCAGCAAAAGATCTCACCTTCTTCTTCAAGTTCAGCAGCTGGTTCTCATCCCACATTGGATAAACTTCTATTTTTCTGAGCCCAAAGTAGATACTGTTGCATTAAGAAATCATGCAGAAATTATGGCCTATAATTACAAACCTGAAAGTCCTTGAATCAATTGTAAGCACTAGATGAATTCCAAACCTTACGGTTTTATAATCACACAAACAATGTATGTCTAGATATTCTGTTTTCTCCAATGTGGAACAGAACATACACACTTTAATCTACCATTTCTGTTATCTTCCAATAGGCCTAAGAGCTCACTTAATCAAGCATTTCTTGATATTCTGAATCAAAACAAAAGTTCTGACTATGGTCAATTCTGCAGAGTATATTTTTCAAAAATCACTTCAGTTACCCGACCAATGCCTAGCTAACAATAACCCATCAGTCAGACATAAAAGACACTGTTGACGAAATGTTTTGCTCCTCAATAAATCTTAGTTCTGTAATTTGCGTGCACACTGGGGGGAGAGAGAGGGGGAGAGAGAGAGAGACTTATGAAGGTTGTGATGTCATAGCTCATGCAAAAAGATGAAGTGATTGAGATTTTTGCAATGGAACACATACATCCTGAAATCAGCTAGAGCACATGTACCATAGTACCCTTTATGGGATTGTTGTCCCCCCGTATTAAGTTTCCTAATGAATAGACAAACCCAATTTTGGGAGTCTTAAAGATGTAGTGTTGCAGCTTAATTAATTATAACAATGACTTTCTTTTTCAATTAATATGAGGTCTGATAGGTATACTAGTTTAGTGAGATTTTTGTTGTTTGATGAAACGTTGCGAACAATTTCTAGAGTATGCATGCTTCAAATTTTAAGAAAACTTGCATAGTTCATATCCGTAGCTATCTGAGACAGTTTTGCAGTTGTAGCAAGATAAAATCAACATAAGGGATCAATACAGGTATGTCAATACATGTTAGTTAGTAGGATAAAAATGAAACATTCAAATTAATATGCCTAATACTGCTACATCATTATATCAACATCTCCTTCGAATTGGACAAATCTGGCATCCAAAAGTAAGCACAAACAGCCAGAATCACAAATGGCACCTTGACAGAAAGTTGACTGGTTGTAAGTATTCCCAAAGAACAGAGAGAAATTTGGGGAAGCTAGAGAATAATCTAGTTACTTGGGCTTGGGGTTGTTAGGATTGCTAACCCAGTCTGCATTAGACTGAATTTGTGGAGCCAATTTGCTGATTTAGTTTTCAACAATACGACATCATCTGCTCGAATATCCCCCTCTTCTTTCTTTCCTCTATCACAGGCTGACCACCTAGGCGGAGTAGCTCGGCGATGTCAATTGTAGATTGGTGTGTCAGAAAGGAAGCTCATCACACAAATCATATCTTGTTAGTCTGCCGTCCAGTGGGCCCATCACACAATCTGAGTTGATCTGTGGGCTGGGTCAACTTAGGTGTCCACACATAGTATAAATGATCAATAAAAATTCTAAACACTCTTTTGCTTACTGTATGAATTTAAACTCATTTGTATGAACAAATTTTAACATTGTATACACAATATCAATAATTCATCACCAATTACTACAATGAAACTTTCAAAGCAACGTCAGTTTCACAATCCAAACCATGTGGCTGTGGTTCAGAAAATTTTGTTACTTTTAATAACAACCATATTCTTGACCAGTTGGGATCCTCAACGCTAAACCAGTACCAATCATAATAAACTAACACATTAGTTCATATTTAGTAAATTTCAAACTATCAGAATAAATATTAAAGTGTGAACGCAACGTGTCAGTTTATTGTGATTGGCGCGGGATTGGCAAAGGAGACTTTGGCACTGACGATCCTAACTGATTATTGACTGTCGTAGATTCGATCATATGTGAGCAACAATTATTGCAAGGCCTTTAACTGGTTTTTAGTTGCATGTCTAAATCTGAAAGAAAAATCACTGCTGCTTCAAATCATTTCCCAGATTCCATGCTAATGATGTTTCCCGTTATGATCAGTATTTTGCTAACTTCGACCCTGATTCCATTAATTTATTGTGCTGGTTGCACCCAGTCATTTTGTGATGGATTATTGTACAAGTGTGGAAATCTACAAGGCATAGCTCATCCTTTCTGGGGAGGAAATTGACCTGAATCATGTGGGATCCACGATTTTCAGCTTCAGTGTAAAGAAATCCACGAAACTTTTTTGTCTTTGATGATTTACAAAAATTCAGGGTGTAAAGCAGCAGCGACAGCATCAGCAGTTTGCCCCCGAATTCTGGTGCAGTACCATACAAATGCAACAGTGATACATGATGCTATGAGAACATAACGAATGGGCTAACAAGATATGATTGTATTGCAAATGAGTCTTATTCGAGATGCAACGCCTCTGTTGAAGTTCCAATTCTTAAGATAGCTTATGACCAAATCTGGGTCTTAAAAGCCTTGGAGTCAGCTTCAGGACTTAACTTCAAGAAACTATCAATCAAGGTTTTGAGGCAGATTATGGTGATCTAGTGAGTGCTTGCTCAAAATGTGAGGCTTCTGGAGGCAATTGCGGATCTGAAAAAGATCTACTAGTTAATTGCTACTGTCAAGATCAAATTCATCTAACAGTTTGCCCAAACCAACCCAAGGGTAAGGCTGAAATTGTGAATTTCCTCTTCTTCATTAGTCACTTGTACTTTCTGTTCTGTCACACTTTCAGATTTTTATTTTAGGAAAAAATACTTTAATATATAACTCCATTGTGGTTTCAAAAGCTGTACATCACTTCCCTGTGGTTTGGGTTAAAGTGTCACATTGATGAAAATTACCTTCCGTCATAGTCCATGGACAAATGTCCATATTACCCCAGTCTAAGTAGTAAAAATGGCTAGAGATAATGTATAGCTTTTAGAACCATAAGAAGATTATGTGGTTCATCTGAAAACTATAAGGAGACAAAGTGTATTTTGACTGAGAAAAATACATGCAAGTAGCAAAAATGAAACAGTTAAGCACTAGGGGTCATTTAGACATTTTATACACGGATCGTTACGAAAGGTAATTTTCAGTTTGTTTGACATTTTAACCCAAACTATGAGAAGTTGATGTATAACTTTTTGAAACCATAAAGGGAATTGTATGATTTATCCGAAAATTATAGGAGGGTAAAGTGTAGCTTTTCCCTTCTTAACAAGTCTGATGGCTACAACGACTAGACTGATGAAATTGTTGGATTAAGAAAGAATTTTAATTCTGAAGCAAGCAATGAAAGTGAAGAATGTTCTCTAGATTGGATGCGCCACCACTTCGTGCAAGATGAAAATTTGAAACTTCATGGTGCTATGCTCAGGAGGAAGCTGAAATTGCAAAGACTCTGGAGAAATATGAATACTTGCAGGTTTGTGGTAAACGCAGGCTGTTCCCTCACAAAGGCCAACAATGAGTAAGGTAATTGAAATGTTGGAGGATAGCTTGTATGCCATAAGGGAAAACCTCCAAAATGTTTCTTTGGTCCTCTTTCAATATCAACAAAGGGTGACTGCAGTACTAGAATCATTGTAATGCAACACTATTCCTGAGACATCAAATTTTTGTTACTCTTTTTATTTTTGGAGCAAAAGATAAATAATATAATCTACTAGATACATCAATAGATAGATAAAGGAGAGTATTATCATTGGATTGCAGCATTTGGGAAATACAATAATGGGAATCGATTTTTTTCCTCTTTCTTATTTTCTAAATGTCCGTCTACAAACAAAACAGCGAATTGTTTAGCTTCCTTCCCAGAATGATTTCTAGCATCCTAATCTTTTTGAGGAAACAAAGAACATTATTAAAGTACCAATTACCGACTTAAAATTAATTTTCAAGCGTGACAATTTTAGTAGGGCAAGATGCGTTTCTGTGGCTTGCTAGGTACATGTAGTGTCAACGATGGTGTTTCAAAGCAATAAACATATTAAGACTCAAAAGTCTTCTCCATTTAGTTGAATGGAGAGTCTTCTCCCTTTTTTCTTTCACTTGGTTATATTAGCTGATTTTTATTTTGGAGGATCTCAGGCTTTTCCAAATTTTTTACTTTTGACAAAGGTAACCTTCATAATTAACCCTAAAATCAAGATCCTAGCTCGTCTTTCATTATGATAATTTGAAATAGTCTTTACCTTTATAAATTGAACTACAAATTACTAGTGGTTTTAGAGTATCCTATATTCTAAGAGAAGATAAATGACTCTTCCCATCAGTTCATGAAATACCCATGCCCCAATTTCAAGGGCTTAATTGCAATTTATGGAAATATATTTTGGGCCTCTATGGGGTTTAGAAAAGTTTGAGGGACACTACTATAGATTATAAAAAAGGGGGCTTAGTAAGTTTTATTATTAATTGACAACCCTTAAGAAAATGATTTAGTCTGTAAATAATTAAATTTATAGGAATAATATAGCAATTAAGGAATAATTAGATGACAACTATTGGGCTTATACTGTTGGTGAAATCTTTGTACGACCTTTGTTGGATATTTGACGAAGAGAGAGAGAGAGAGAGAGAGAGAGAGAGAGAGAGAGAGAGAGAGAGAGAGAGAGTCGCAAGGGGAAGGGGATGTGAATAAGGTAATCTTTGAACCTTCCTATGGCAGTAGTTTCATATGCGTCCTATTGTATTAAGGCATTTCCTTAGTAGAGAAAAATAAAATAGAGTGCACTGAAAATAATAATAATGGTGATGATGGATGATCGGTGCCAGGGCAAACCGAAGATTAATTGACAAGAAACAGGATGGTCAGCATTAATTAGGTCATTTCAATTGTCAAAACTTACATAAACCAAAAGCTTGGCTTTTTTTTTTTTATCAAATTGTGGGCCCCGCTGTTTTGAAGTTCAATTGCATTGTTTTGGCATAGAAAATTGGATGTTCTGAAGTTAAAAAAAAAAAGTAAAAAAACATTGGAGAAAAGTCCTTGCGCAGTAGTTCATTGGTTATAAAAAAAAAAAAAAAAAAAGAATCCTTGCTGTTGTTTGCTTGGGAAAAAACAATAGTATAATATGATTAATGGCAACGACGGTTTGAATAGCATCTTGCCTACGTCATATGTTTTGGATGAATTTGACAGCCGTGGGCCGTTGGTTCATGAGTCAGATTGGGGATTTTGGTGGGTCAGGTCAGTGAACTCCATAAGGATTAAGGGTCCGTTTAATTGGATGTAAAATATTTTTTTTAAAAAATATTTTTTAAAAAAATATTTTACATGAAAAATGCTACTTTTTTTATAATTTTTTAGTATTTGGATGACAGTGTAAAAATATTTTTGACATTTTTTTATTTTTTTATTGTTAATATAAGTTAAAAATACTAATACCAATTGTAATAAATGTTTCACAAGTAAATAGAGTTAACTAAATATTATTTTGCTTATAATTAATCTTTAAAATAATATAATGGTAAAATATACATAACTATAATCATATTATTATAGAGCCCAAAATGATGAAAAAATTAGTTGATAAGAATTAAAAACAAAAACTAGCTTGGTAATTGAAGCTATAAAAGTAGGTACTTAAGGTTTAATGTCACTCTTGAAAACTTACACTCATTGAGTATGTAAGTTATTTTTAGCCAAAGGAAGGTAAATTGGAAAATATTTTACATAGGAAAATATTTTCTAATGTTTGGCACTAAGGAAAATTTTGAAAATATTTTTTAGGAAAATATTTTCAATCCAAACAAACAGACCCTAAGTATTAAATAGTTTTAAAGAATATTTTTTTCATCTTAAATTATTTTGTTAGTTTATTAAGATTGATTGCTTATTTAATAAATAACATTCAGAGTCTTAGTTTATATTTTAGTTTTATTAAACAGTTAAATAAAAATAAATAGGTAGCAATTTGGGGTTGTAGAATTATTCTTATAGTAAGCCTAAAAGTCTTTGTATTTTATGGATACAATTACTAAGATGTGCACTTATAATTTTCTTATGATGATAACTTAGGTGGTGATTACTTTTGGATCAAGACTACTTGAGTTAGTACAGTTTGATATGGATTTTTAGGTAAGTAGTTCATACCCTTTCTCATGTTTTGAAAAATCTATTGTCTGTATATATTTGCTCTCTAGACACCAAATTTTGACACACCTTTGGTAAAAATATGTGTGTTATTTTATTTTAGGGGGTATTTTTTTATTTTTCAGAGGGTCAATTACAGTTTTCATGCAATTTATGACTAATTCGCCACGTCAGGGGTAAAATGGTAATTTCACCACTTAAATATCATTCTATTTTGTTTTATTTCCTAAATACATAATTTTACTATTTTTATCATTATTTCTAATTTTAATATTTTTTGGAGTCATCTAATATTTATTTAAAATTTTAATATTTTTTTTGGCACGTTTCCCAATGTATCCTTTTTATGAGAATTTTTTTTAATGAGAATTTTTTTAAGAGAAAAAAAAGAAAAAGAAAAAAAGGTTGTTATGTGCACATTTTTATTCATCAATTTTCTATATGAATTTTATAATGTAAAAATCGTTTAGTATTTATTTCACTATTTTTACCTTTTTTTTAACACATTTTTCAATGTTATGTTAATTTTTAAGCTTTACGGTGAATTTTATTTAATTATTCCTATAATTCTAAATTTTAGTATTTTCCTCATTAATTTTAAGGAATCCAAGCATTTTTCATTTTTTCCTATTTTACTTTGTTCTTCTTTATTTTCCTTACAAAAATCTTTTTCAAAAAAAAAAAATTGTAAAACAACAGCAGCGTTGCTGCTGTTGCTTCTGCCATAACTTCTTAATCACTTCATCACCCACCCAAAACTACCCTTCAGCAGACTTTAAGGATTTTGAGTGGATTGTTTTCTTCCTTACCCACTTCACCATCATCACACTGGCACTCCCCTTCTTCCTTCTCTCGGCCCCCCTTCCCCTGCATTTTTTTTTATCACACCACAGACACACACCTCTCCATCACCCTCAGCTTTCCCTCACTTCCCTGCACTCAGTTCAGCAACAATCACACAAACACACACAACTCTCTTCTCTCTCGGCCATACACACAAGCACAGAACACCATTCACACACCTGCACATTTTTTCACTCCCCCTGCACCTGCATTTCACTCACCTCTCCACCCGCACCTGCCATCACACACAAGCACCACAAACACAGACCTGCAAACACACGCATCACACACAGGCACAACTAGACACGCACATTTCACTCCGTCTCCCTCTCTCGCTCTCCCTCACTCTCATTTTGCACACACTTCTCTCTGTTCTCTCCCTCTCTTCACCAAAAAACCAGAACACATCACTCATACTCACACACCACAGGCACAAACACACCTGCACACAAACACAAACCTGCATTTGCACACACACGGATCACTCACACAATACACAGACACCATTACACAACCTCACCTTCTTCCCTCTCTCGGATCCTCCCTGCAATCACAAACACACCAGAATACAGCCACAACACAAACACAATTCATCATAACACACCTGCACATTCACACAAACATAACACACACCAGTTTCACTATCCCTAAGTCACGCGATTCACACCAATCACACACACAATTACACACACGGCACACACAATACACATCCAATTCACACACACACGCACCCCTGCACCTGTTAAACACACACCACATTCAAACACACACGGCACACACATTCAAACGCAAAGAAACACACACACAACCAATCACACACATTGCACACACTCTCACAACCTGCAAACACACACCTCATACCAGTTCACTCACTCACACACAAACGTCCAGAATCACATTTCCAATTCACCGGTAAAAACACAGACACACACAAAACACTTGTTAACACACACACACACCTGCAAGAATCGAAAAAAAAAAAAGGGGACTACTCCCACTGCCGAATCCAACCGGCCAAAGCCTCACCACCGTCGGAGAACAACCCGGAGCCACCAGACAACAGCAATAGCACCACCACTGCCAGGTAAATTTCCTACTTTTGCTTTCAAAAATTTTTGTTTTTGTTTTCTGTTTTTTTTTTGTATTAAAAAAAAAAAAGGAAAACCAAAAAAACGTCCGGCCGAGAGAGAGAGGGCCGAACGGAAAGAGTGAGACCAGACGAAGAGAACTCCGGCGAGAGGCGGAGAAATCGAGAAGCGAGAGGAAAGAGAGAATCGGCGGGGGGGGGAGGCGGACCAGGGGAAGAAGAAGAAAAAAAAGAGAGAAGAAGAAAGAAAGAAGAAAAAAAAAAGAGAGAAGAAGAAAGAAAGAAGAAGAAGAAAGAAAGAAGAAGAAAGAAAAGAAGAAGAAAGAAAGAAAAAGAGAAGAAGAAAAAAGGGGGGTAATCTGGTAGAGAAAAGAAAGAAAAGAAAGAAGAAAAAGAAAAAGAAAAAAAAAGGGAAAAGAAAAACTAAAACCGAAAAAAAAAAAAATGTTTTGGTGTTGACGTAGTTTCACTCAAAACTATGTCGTTTTGGTTAGTTAGTTTTTTTTTATTTTATTTATTTTAATTGATAATAGTTATTTATTTTATAGTCCTTATACTTTCATTAATGCTACTGTGGCTCCGGACATCTCTGATTTATGCATTTAAGTTTCTGTTTATTGTAGATTGACCCCCATAATTTTATTTTCTTTTCAATTAGGTCCTAATTAATTGCATTTAGGTCCCCCGACTTTTATCCAATTATAATTTTGGCCCCAATTTCCATTTTGACCATATATTTTTCGGTAATTACATTTTGACCCCTATAATTTTTCTAGAATTGCAATTTTACCCTCTGATATTTATAAAAATTGCAATTTTACCTCCCAAGCTTGCTGTTATTGTATTTTAGGCTTTAAATGTCGCTGGAATTCTGTTTTAGTCCTTGAATGTGGCTGGAATTTGCAATTTGGTCCCTCACATTGCTGGAATTTTTGCATTTTTGTCCCCAAACTTGCTGGAATTTTGTTTTTGGCCCCTTATTGTTGCTGGAATTTATATTTTGGTCCTTTTTGTTGCTGGAATTTGTTTTAAGACCTCCATTAATTGTTAGAATTATATTTTAGCCTTTATTTGTTGCTGGAATTTGTATTTTTATACTTGTAGTTGCTGAAATTTTTATTTTGGCTCTTTTATATAGCTGAAAATTATAATTTGACCCTAGACATTGCTGTAAATTAGGTATTGTTTAATGACTTTGCTAAAATTATATTCTTGAACTTAAGTATTGCTGGAATTTTTTATTTTTGGGCATTATACTTGCTGAAAATTATATTTTGGCCTTTAAATTCGTTGTAAACTATGTCATTACCGTAAGTAAGGTTTAAAAATTATAATTTTACCCTTTTACTTGTTGCAAATTACATTTTTACTTTAGAATATTGCTTAAATTTCCACTTTAATCCAAATCTTATAATATTTTATTTTTGCTAAAAAGTGTTAATTAAAATTAGTTAAGTCCTCAAAGCTTTAAATTATTTCTTTTTACATTTTCTTTATTTATTTTTATCAAACTTATAATTAATGTTCTAAGATTGGGTCTTGTTAGTCTAATTAATGTTCAAATTAGTTTCTCTATTTTCCTTTTAGTTATTTTAATAATTCCTATTTGAGGTGTTAAAATTTCAATGTATGTATTATTATGTTTTATCTTCTATTATTATTATTATTATTATTTACTTTATTTTTATTTTATTTTTGTTGTTTTGCTTTACTTATCTATTTGCTTATTTATTTTTTGACTTAAACAATTTTCATTTTTCTTCCTAAATAATTAATTATTATTATCAGTATTTTCTTCCTCTTATTTTGTTCATTATTGCTATGATTGTTTGAATTATCGTAGTGAGTTCATAGTGATAGGTAGAAAATTATTCAAATTAGTGATTGACTTATTAAATAGTGGTAATTTTGACGTGTTTGTTCATTTTAGTAGCAATTTATACCGGGTTTGCGAATGAGAGGTACCTCGATTACCCTTCCAATATTTCTTTTATGTGCTCCTACGTGCTCCTATGTGTTTTTTCTACGTGTTTTTGTGCTTATACTTTTTATCCATGTGAGAGTGTTTATTTATTTATGCCATGTTATTTATTAGAAATTAATTTTTGATTATTCAAAGAAATGTAATAGATAGGTAATATTCTATTGAGCAAAAAAATTTTGTATTTAGATAGTTAATGTAATAGATAGCTTATGTGTTATCCATGTAACTAGGAAGAAGCACGTGCTTTGCACGTGTTCTAATGGAAATGTTCTATTGAACTAAATTTTAGAACTATTTGATTTTTTAAACCTTTATACTTAATATAAAAGTAAATAAATAATTATTTAAATATACAAATTTATAGATTACTAATTGTATTTAGAGTATGTCTTTTGATTTTTTTACTACTTTCTTTAATTGTTTTTAGTTGATTTTGGAGCTTCTCAAATCACTATGGAATATTTCTATTCATTATTGTATAATTTTTTTTTGTATAAAACTAATTTAGCTTTTAAATGTAATGTAATAGATTAAATTCTTTTAAATGTAAGGTAATAGATTAAATTAGAACCATGTTATGCTAAGAAAATTAAGAGAAATAATCATATACTCCACTGTTTGATTCATACACTCCACTTTTTATTATTGAAAATCAAAATGCTTTTATTATTGGGGCTTATTGTTGTTATAATTCATCAATATATTGTCAAATTGGAGTATAAAAATGAAAGGAAAGTATATAAATTACTATATATATATATATATATATATATAGACTTTAGAGATCGTTTTTTAGGTTGAGTTATGTACCTTAACTAATGATTTAAAATTTTTGTTGTTTATTTTTGGTTTGCTTCTCAATTCATTTTAGTTTTAAACACTCTATGTCTTTGTCTTTTCTCAATGTCAAGACATAAATTGATTTCGTATCACAACAACGAACAATTTTTCTCTTTATGAAAATATTTTATGATGAATAATCTTCATATTATCGATGTCAAATTTCTTTTTATATCCTAAGTTGAATTATCTATTTTATGTAAATCTATGTAAATATGTACACAAAAATATCAGCATATAAATAGTAATGCTATAATTTCTTTCTATTTTTCATTTTCTCCACTTACATGGCAACTATCTAAAAGAAAAAGAATAATAATATTGTACTTTATTTTGGAAATACAATATTCATAAGAGTAAACTCCAAAATGTACACCTGCACCAAAAAGCTTTATAGCATAATTATCTTGAATTTTGTAAGAATCACCAGATGAAAAAAAAAAAGAAAGTGGCAAAGAATAAATAATAGGATACTACAAAATATTGTTATTGGTTGTGTTATTTTTTAATGTTTACTGTGTTAGAAAAAATGGACTCTTTTATTTTGACATTAGTTTAGGTGTTTAATATGAAAAAGATAACAGAAATCAATATCAACATTTTGACAATTATATGTTGTATTCTTTTAATTTCATAGGTTTTATTCTTAATTTTCTTAATTCTAAATTTCATAGAATTATTTATATAGTCATATTATGCTTTGACATTCTATTCAATCCAAAATATAGTAATGGCTATATCATGTAGTTATTGTATTACTTAAGATTATTGTACAAAATTACACTTAATCTCTATCTATTCTTTTCCAAAGCAATGTGGTAATATATAGGTGTACATATCAACTTCAACTATTGTGCATTTATGTCCAAACTCTTTTTCAAATACTTAATAAATGACTCATAACTTTAGTTTTAAAATATTATATATTGTATTTTTTATAAATTAATAACACAATACAAAGTTTATCATGACAAGATTTTCATTTCTTGGAATTTCTTATTATTCGTACAAAGCCATAAGTTTTGCTTTAGATAATCTTGATTTTCATCCTACATAATATGACTCATGGTATTGTATATTTTTGTTTAATGCATCCTATATTATAATGCATTATTAGATCATAATGTTTTTTTAATTAAAAGTTTTCTAAAGTAATAAGTAATTCTTAAACATGGATAGTACTTTTTTTCTCAAAATTTATGTAAAAACCTCTTTTTTGGGAAAGGTTTACAACTAAAGGAAGAGAGAAGCATGTCTTTCCTTGGTTATAAACTTGATAAAGATGCAGTAGCATGTACTATGCATCTTTTTCAGTATTAAAGGTTCAACGATGACTAATTACTCAGTTATTAATGCATTAGATATCAAAAAGGTCATCTAAAATCTTATAATAATCAAACTGCAACATTAAAAGATTCATATTTGATTCAAATTCTTTTAGAATCTTTTTAAGATTTTGATCAAACATACAATGGCATATGGCAACAAAGATCTAAAATTCTTCTCTGCCTTTTCTAATAAAAAATTATTGGATGATATCATAATAATGAAGTTCAAGGAAATTATCTTATAAAGTTATTAAATATAAGTTCATCAAGTTTTATGGTTAAAAGATTATGCAAATTTATATAAAGGAAAAAAAAAACTTAGTTCAATCTAATTCACTCATAAAGCAAAGATGGAAAATCACACTTTTGTTATAAATTTGGTGATAATCATTCATTGTTTCTTGTATCCAATGGCGGAAGAAAACAGAAAAAAGAATAACAACTTTATTATGTCAAACAAATATGAGTTTTAAAAAAATGCTTATCCTTAAGATTTCAAGTTTTAGTAGCTATTTAACATACTTAGTTTTCACCAATATGACAACTTTATTAGATCAAATGAATATGAGCTTTAAAAAAAATGCTTTTTCTTAAGATTTCAAGTTCTAGTAGATATTTAACTTTTTTTTTTTTACCAATCTTGCTTTTCTACATTCTAGACATGAAGCAAATAGCAAAATTATTTTTATAAATTTAAATCATTTTAAAAGGCATGAGAATGATAAATTGCAAATTATTTTTTACTATTACAATAGTTTGCTTTAGTAATTTTTTCTCCAATTTGATCAGTCAAATGATCATTACTATTTTCTACAATTATACTCATAGTTAACAAGTTGGCGCCTTAAGATAAGGTATTGAAAGCAATTGCCTAATTCTTATAATATATATGTTACATTTTCTATAAAATTTTGTCTAAATCCCATTACCATAACTTTTTTTGAATAAATGTATTTGTGAGATACAAAAGTAATTAAAAAACATGTTTCAAGATTACAATTAGAAGTCTGTAACCAAAACACAACAAGGGAGTATAAATTTTTTTCGAATATTAGGACCCTTTTCTTGGAGTGGTAGTGCCTCATTTTTGGACTCTTGACAAAGACAAAGGGGTAGTTGAATGATTTGGAAGGATGATTTAAGCAATTAGAAGGAAGACAAATGGGAACTCTGAATGACTGAAACATATATTAAAATTATTACAGCAATATCTGGGACATACTACACAAATTTGGGAAATATGTGAATGTGGAGTATGCCTCCCAAACAAATGTTTATCTTTGTTGTCCAAAAATTAGTTCTTAAGAAAAACTATAATTTTTTGTGTATAAGAAATTTGAAATCGACAATTAATGATTGTACAGGTTAATAAGGTAGTACGTCAAGATACAATCCTTAAAATACTAAAAAGACACCTTATAACCTTTTTGTTATCCATTAACATTGTATTCTTTAAGAGTATCATTATCGATTTTTGTCCTACCTCTTAAAGTACTATTGTTTTGTTTCTAAATCTTTTTGTTATTCAAAAAAAAGAATTACTGCAGCTTAATTATATATATGTACTAAGTTTATTTGCAAAACTGAACACTCAGTTTAGGTTTGATTATTTCTTTTGTTACAATATTTGGGTATTTTAGTGTGCTCTTTTGTTTTTTCCCCCGAATTCTTACTCGGGTCAACAATCAAGCAAAAGCGAAGATTTTTATTCCACTCCTTAAGTTTTGAATTATATCTTTTGTGTGTGAATAAGACCATAATTCTCCAAATTTCCTGGCCATATCAAAACAAAATCCCCCCACCCCACCCTGTCTTTTCGTAGAGAGAAATCTCAACTGTTTTCTCTAAACACCCCTTAATTCTACAAAGTTCCAATCACTATCCCCCCCCCCCCCAAAAAAAAAAAAAAAAGGTACCAATCACGATGTCAATATATTCACGAAGAGCTAGCTAAAGGGATTTTCCTTTTGTGGTTTGAGCCCTTTTAGAAAATTGTTGAAGAATTTTAGGAGTTTCTGAAAATTATGGAATGTTTGCTCTTATCGTTGAATTAAATTTTAGTTTTAATTTACTTGCAAAAATTAAAATCAGTTTGGTAATCTAATGCACTGAGTTTTGGATTGGATGTCTTGATCCATATTTGGTCTAAAATTGGGTATTGGAAATCGTTGAAATCTTGAAATAACTTATGTTTTCTTTTGAGTGGAGCATATTGAGATTTGAGTTTCTAGACGGAGCTTCTCAAACTTTTTTGCAGCTTGAAGCTCGAGTGATCCCAACAAGTCTATTTTATGAAGAAAAGTTTTAATCCAAGTTTTTCTGTAAATTCTATAAGAAGTTAATTAATTGTGACTTAATTTTCAATTAGATTATCCTCCAATAAATCACTTCTTTATAAATTAACTATATCATAAACTTTTGCTTAAAAATATAGTCCAATTTCATATGACTTGATGCTCTCCAACGTTCATTTTAATGGCAAGAAACTTCAGGACAATGATATTCAAAAACATGTTGAATAAAATGACTCTAAATTCCATACAACCAATTCAAAATTAAAATGTACTAATTCATAAGAGATAGTTGAAGTTAATTAAAAATGTGCTATTTGATTGGACAGGTGATGTCTTTGTGTTCAAGATACACGAATTAATTAATATTTTCCGAAGCATTGCTGCTGGAATATTTTGCTCTATTTTCCACATCCTAAGGTGATTTATCATCTTATGTTTGTATTTGATTGTTTTTTTGGCTCCGAGTTTTAAGTTTTAACTTGACGTTGGGAAGATTGATAAATCAAGCTAGGAATACTACTATGGGATATTTGTATACTGAATCATTATTATCAATTATCTTTTCATGGTTTCATTAGTTAAGTTTTCAATTAGGATTTTATTAAAGTAAGTTGAGCTTTGCAAATCTAACTGATGAAGTAGTGTTATGAGTAATTAGTTATGTTTTAATTTAGGATTTTATTTGTAAGTAGTGAGAAATTGTAATGGCTTAATTAGTTAGAATTCATATTTTCACAAATGATATTGACCATTGCAATTTCAATATAGACGTAAGGACCTTTCATTTGAACAGTTTGGAAAAGAAAAAGTCGGAGGCATCTATCATTAGAATCCCTAATTGAAATATTATTACAACTAACTCTAAAAAATGAAAATCCTCTGGTTTAGATGCCGATTGTCAACTGATGTTATTAGGATTCCATTTGTAATTTAAGTTGGTGAGAAATTGTGATAGTTCAATTAAATAATGTGTAGAGAGGTGCGTTAGGTGATAGGAAGCAGTGTTATGTACATTGGCTAAGTTTTCAATTAGGATTTTGTTTGCAAGTTAGTGAGAAATTGTAGTATTTAAATAGTTAGTATTCATATTCTAAGTTCAAGTGAATAACTTCTAGGGGAAAGGACGAAGATAAGTAAGGGTTGATTAGGAATAATAAAGAAAAGGAAGAAACATGAATATATTATATAGTAATATAACATATATATCTATATATATATATATATATATATATATATCTTTTTGAAAAGAATAAGAAAATGATTGACTTCCAAGGGTAACAAATTATAACCTTCATGTAGAAGTACTAAACCTCAAATGAATAGCTGTCGATTGAAAGACAGCTAAATTAAATGAATTCATCCCTTTGCTTTTTGTACGTGTTGGAGACAGAAATGTTTCAAATTCCAAAAGTCTTTTAAGCCTTCGCAGATCCAGATTACTCAAGGACGCATGGGCCTGTCCAATTTTCTTCCACGAAAGAGAATCGTTGAGGATAGTCGTCAATGGTTAAAAGAAAACTCCAGTCATTTATGACCCGTGAAAACATGTTCAACTAGGAAGCTGGTCATTTTATGAATTTGACAATTTATTTTGCAAATATATTTTGTTGAATTTCTCATTTCACTGAATTTAACTTTGTTGATGCTTTGACAAACTTGATTAAGTACAACATAAAGAGTTGAAGATGCTATCCTGTTGAATAAGAAATTTTTCATGTCTTTTTTCCGTATTTTTCTTCTTATATTTTATGTATTGTGTGCTGTACTTAACGGCATCAAATTCATATCAATAACATAATGACATATATATAAGCACAAATAACTGCTCCACATTACTGCGCAGGTCCTCCTTACTACGCAGGTCCTTATAGAAATAGAAAGGTAGTTCCCCTGGCAGCAGGTATGAGAACTCTTGTTCAATAAGTTGTGTTAAACCTCATAATTTTCATGATGTAATTTCTATCCTTATATGAGAGTTCAAATGTTTCTTTGACTGTAGGAACTTCAGCAGGACTTGGGATAATAATCTGTTTAGTTATATGCTATTGCATACTACAGTTTAACAAGAGATCAAAACAAAATCTGAACATTGAAGCTGCCATCAGGCAATATGGATCCATCACCCCAAAAAGATACAGCCATTCTGACATCAAGAAAATGACAAACTATTTCAAGGATAAACTTGGTAAAGGTGGATATGGAGATGTCTATAAAGGAAATCTATTTGACAACCGTCCAGTGGCAGTAAAGGTTCTAAATACATCCAAAGGAAGTGGAGAAGAATTCATCAATGAGGTAGCAAGCATCAGCAGAACATCCCATGTTAATGTTGTCACTCTTTTGGGCTTTTGTCTCGATGGTCAAAAAAGAGCTCTGATATATGAATTCATTCCTAATGGATCTTTGGAGAGATACATCCATGCTGAAACAGCTTCAATGACCGATGGTCACTTGGGATGGGCAAAACTTTATCAAATTGCATTGGGTATTGCTCGAGGACTAGAGTATTTGCACAAAGGATGCACGATGAGAATTGTGCATTTTGACATAAAACCTCACAATATACTTCTGGATGAGGATTTTTGTCCTAAAATATCTGATTTTGGTTTGTCAAAGCTTTGCAGCAGGAAAGAAAGTATCATATCTATGCTAGAATGCTAGGGGAACAATTGGTTATATTGCTCCAGAAGTAGTCAGTAGAAACTTCGGATGTGTTTCTCACAAGTCTGATGTCTATAGCTATGGAATGATGCTTCTAGAAATGGTTGGCGGAAGAAAGAACATCAAGATTGGAGTAAGTCGTACAAGTGAGATATATTTTCCACATTGGGCGTATCAGCATCTGGTGCTTGATGCAGATTTGAAGCTGCAGGATGCTATGACTCCTGAGGAGGACAAAATTGCAAGAAAGATGATCTTAGTGGGTTTGTGGTGCATACAGACTGATCCATCCAAAAGGCCTGCAGTGAGCAAAGTAATTGACATGCTAGAGGGTAGCTTGCAAGCTTGGAAATCCCTCCGAAACCCTTCTTTGGTTCCCCTTCAACATCACCAGAGAATTCTTCTACTGCAATTGTGGCATCGTAGAATAATTCTGAACCCCCACCAAATTTCTTTTACCTGTTTGGCATTGTACTTTTTAATCTAAATAATGTTTATTCTTGAATCTATGTCCAGCAAATCAACTTATACGAGAATAATCTTGGACCATTTTTTAAAATTCTACCAAAAATCAAAATTTATTCCTTTTTCCTATCTCTCCTCATCCCTTCACAATTCCTTCGCTTTCACTTTTTCTTTGAAAACTCCTATAGTTTTTTTCACCATATTCGGCAATTTGATTCTTTAGAATATTTATTCATATAAATACTAGCTCTTATATTTTTCCTATTAAAACTTTATGAGATAATTTATCACTTTTTTTGTTCCTTCTCTTTTTAAATATTTTTTCATTATGTTGTTCATTATTTATAAACTTCAATTATATGTATTTTAGTCAAATGTAATAAAATAATAAATTATGAGAAAGGAATAGACATCGATAAATTGTAAAATTTATGAAATTCAATATTCAATTGCATATTGTTCTTAAGAGTGACATATTAAATTCAGAGGGATAAATTGTAAGATCTACGATATTCAGCATTCAGCTACATATTATTATAAAACAGGCATATTGAATCCAGCATTTAGATTCATATGTGAAACTTGTAAAACTTTTCAGTACTTACAATTCAGCTACTTAAATTAGTCAGAATTCAGATTTTAGCTATTCAGATTTCAAGTTTTACTAAACACCTTCCTTAGATACTCAATCATCTAAAATCTTGTGCAAGTCAAGTCCTGACCGTGAGGGACATTAAAAAAAAAAAAAAAAAGGCTTACTGATTAAGTCATCGAGACTGAAAGTCCAAGCTAGTTATAGGGAAACAACTTTTTTTATTTTTTATTTTTTATTTTTCGGCTATTTGGACTTGGTTTTTAGTTGCCATCCTTGACTCATGCGTTTTCATTTATCGAATCACTTGCATCGTATCGGCCCAACCCAAAGCAATATCAGGTGTATGGCGTCGTATATGTCTGTCTGTAGGTTTGTTAAGGTTGATTGTAGTAAGGTCAAAGTGGCCCATCAGTTAGCCGTGACTGCCAACCATATGTAATTTTATTTGATTTATGTTATATGGGGTCTTTCGAGAAAAAAAAAAAAAAAGATTGCGTTTGCCCTTTTTTTTTTTTTTTTTTTCTCTCGGTGCAAATGTTGTGGAAGGAACGAATAGTAGTAGATAGATTTTTTCTTGTCCCTATGGACAATTGCAATTACTCAGTAGCCAATTCAAGGAGAAAATAGGGAACAAGAAAGCAATATCCAACTATTAATTGTAGGTGGAAAAAGTGAATATGGTAGTAATTTCATCAAGGCTTTATATACCATCTGTTTCATTCGACTTATATTGGCTACAGTAGACACGAGAAACAACTTGGATGTAACTAGAATGGGTCTTCCATTTAAATATCTATGCTAAATGACTTTTTGACACAAGACGACAACTCTCCATTGTTCACAAGCTTTTATTTAGGGAAGATTCCTAAATTACTGTAACCAAAAATTTGGAAATAGATATGCATAAATTATAAATTGACTAATATCTGCATGTCATTTACTTTGCAAGCAATCAATCAACGTTAGCAGAGTGAGTATTGCGTACACCACGCGCGTCACGTGGCGTGCCACGTGGTGTACTAGAACCAATCATACATCGCCAAATAATACAAGGTATGACCCACCATTGCCACATGACAATATGTGATTGGTTTTAGTACACCACGTGACAATGCACGTGGTGTATTGTATACTTTTCCACGTTAGCACCGTTGTTCAGACTTTTCAATTAATCGTGCTTGTCTCACAAAAAACAAAAAATAAAAAAAGATCGCGATTGCTGAAAATGACAGTGTTTGCATAGTTACGTTGTTTTGGGCACAGAAGGGAAAAGGATACAATACACCACGTGCATTGCCACGTGGTGTACTAGAACCAATAATTTATCGTCATGTGGCAATGGTAGGTCATACCTTGTATTATTTGGCGATGTGTGATTGGTTCTAGTACACCACATGACACGTCACGTGACGCGCGTGGTGTACGCAATACTCACTCGCACAGAAGATGAAGATGCATTAATTTTGACGCGAATGAGATGTCTAAGGATTGGGGATTTGACTAATTTGCACTAGTCTTCGAACACCACTTTTTTACGGGCCGTGTACATCAGCCTTTTGTTCACCGAAGAGCATGGATTTAGTTTATGACTTTATCTGTAAATCTTGTTATTTAAAATAAAGTCAAATAAGTATTATTTTTTTATTTTTTTATTTTAGAATGCATCACTTTATTTATATGATATTCTTTTAAACCACAAGATCTAATCGCTTGATCCATCAATCTCAATTGAAGAATTTGACAAACGGTAAACTTTTGATCAATACGCTATTTGTTTGGTCTTATATTCTCAAAAACATGTTTTTAAAAAATTTCAAACATATTTTTCAATTATATTTTTATCTTATATGCATATTTATAAATAAAAATCTTTAAAACTATTACAATAATATTTAAAACAAAAAACATATTAAAAAATAACCATACAAACAAAATGATATATATATATATATATTTTTTATGTTGCCTGGTTTAATTGATTAGCTTCAATACAAGACTCATTACGGCCGATACTCTTGAACATTACTGTGTCAATAATACATACAATCCTATATGACTGTAAGAGCACCGAGAATGTATAAATTTAAACCCAAAATTCAACTACAATCATTGCTTGTAAAATCTGATCGTGTCAATTTAAACATTCTATTCTTCTTAAAAGAGTAATAAATTCTTGTGTAAACATATTACTCTTCTTAAAAAAAAAAATTATCAATTTTTTCGGAAGTCATCGCACTCTACGGCAATGTAGCATTAAAGTCTTCAATCGTTCATTCATATAAGTGGTTGTGCATTTACAACGAAACGTACTAGATTATGCACAGTGGTTCGTCAGTCAGTGCCAAACGAAAGGTGTTCGCTATTTCACTGAAAGAACAAAATTCTACCACAAAAATTCAATAGCTCTTCAGTCCCTTCACCATTCAATTTCGAAAATCTCAACTCTTTACATTCGTTAATCTAATAAAATATACAGACATATCGGATAGATATTGAAAGCTAAAGGGTTTGATACCGTTACTTCAAATCGTTGTCAGACAAGCTTTATTGTATTCTGGAGGTCAATTCGCAAAACTCTTTTACACACACAACTTGTGAAGTCGAATTAAACCTTAAAGAAAGTAACATTAGTAACACGTCTTAAAGTCATTTTTCTGAAGTTTTCTTTTACCAATGGCTCCTCAGTATTAATACTATGATTTTCCATCAATTTTCTCAGCCTCAAGTCAAGTCCGACCCTCGTGGTCAATAATCAAGTTTGCCTGAAACATGGGCCTAATTAAGATGTGCAAGGTGCACTGTTTTTCCACTCATCTAATTGCCAAATACATTGGAAAATCATGAACTCTGTCTAAATCTCAAATCAATTAATAACTACTTCACGACCTTTTATTTCTGGAACCAAATTGGTCCTCTGAAGTACCATTGAACTGGGAAAAGATATAAATGGGTGGAATAGTCGTCGATTTTGAAAAAGGAAATGAAGACATGAACCAAGGGACTAGATAGGGGTTGTTTACTTTATAAGTAGGAGGAACGAGTATCAAAGTTAATGATACCATACATGGTATTTAGTTGATAATTATTGGAAT
Source organism: Mitragyna speciosa (assembly GCA_024721245.1). Taxonomy (NCBI): domain Eukaryota; kingdom Viridiplantae; phylum Streptophyta; class Magnoliopsida; order Gentianales; family Rubiaceae; genus Mitragyna; species Mitragyna speciosa. The sequence continues at coordinate 4,145,652 of CM045566.1, read as the reverse complement.
TATTCTATGAGAATGAAAGTGTTAGATTATTCATCGTTTATAACTTGGTTTTAAATTGATTAACTCATTAATGTAATGAAACTTTTTGACTTTGAAACTAAATTTGTAGATGGGGTTACATATACTCTAGTAATGGTAATGGTAGGGTTAATGATTTCCATTCCGCTGCTAGTTATTGAATGCAAACCATGCTACTTAATATTAATTTTTAAAAACTTTTAGTTTTTCTTAGAAGAAACTATATTGTAAAAAAAAGGAGCAAAAATGAATCACTAACTACTTCACGACTTTTTATTTCTGGAATCAAATTGGTCCTCTGAATTACCATTCAATTCGGAAAAAAATATAAATGGGATGGAAAGATAAGTCGTCAATTTGTTGGGTTGTGGGGGGGTTGGGGGGGGGGGGGGGGGGAGAACTGAAGACAAGTAACCAGAAATTACTTAGAGATTGTTTGGTTTATATGTGGAATAGGTATCAACGTTAATGATGCTTATGCATTTTGTTTTGTTGATGAATATAAAAATTATAGAAATTATTCTATAAAAATGAAAATCTTAAATTATTCTTTACTTGTGATTCGCTTTAAAGTTAATTAATTCATTAATGTAATGAAACTCGTTCAACTTCCAAACTTAATATAGAGAAAATGAGATTAACTCATTTTAACATTGAGATTAATGGCTTTCATTCCGATCACCAAATGCGAAACATACAACTCTTTAGAATTAGTACTTGGTGGTCCCATCAATTATCTCAATGAAAACTCAAATCCACCCACGTGATCATTGTTTTAGTTTACCTGAAACGGGGCCCCATTTAAGGTGCACTATTAACCACTCATCTAATTGCCAAATACATTGGAAAATCTCTGTCTAATCTTGAAAGAATCTATCACTGTAAAATAGTTGCCTCTCTCACTCTTGAAGAAGAGTGTTCAGTGCTTTCATTCATCCACAATGATGAAGTTTTCAGTAATATTAGCATTCTCCTCCTCCCAATCATCTTTCCTTTCTCTTACTGTGATCCTGGTAATCGAACTTGTTCTGGATTATTTTACAACTGTGGCAGCCTACATAGTATAGGTTATCCCTTTTGGGGAGGTGATCGACCTCAAGAATGTGGTGGGACTGATGAATTGCTGCTACACTGCATAGAAAACCGAACAGTTCTTGAGCTTAATAAGATGCAGAAGTTTCAAGTAATAGGAATTAATCAATCCCTCAACACCATGACTATTGCACGTTATGGTCTGTGGAAGAATATATGTCTCAAGAATTTCGTCAACGCCATCCGGTTACCAAATGGTCTCGCCTACCAAAATTCGACTGTGTATCTCTATGTCTCTTATGGTTGCCCAAGTGAGGTTATACGAAGCTCACTATTTACGAGAAACGTCTCCTGTGCTGTAGACGGCACGAGCAGCGAGGTTGTTTTTGATGAATCTGATGATTCGGGAAAGGGATGTAACATGAGTGTACAAGTTCCAATTCTTTCGGCATCTCATGACTATTTATATGCACAAAAGAAAACGCTGAAAGAAGTTGTCAACCAAGGATTTACTGTTTATTATGGCAATATCACACATGCTTGTTCAAGGTGTAAAACTTCAGGAGGAAGTTGCGGATCTTACGTGAATAATACTGATAGAGTCTTGTGCAGGTGTCAAGATGTTACATATGTTGGATACTGCACGAAAGGTGTGTGCATAACTCTCCTCTTTATCACTTGTATATGGCTACTTCCGATAGTAGTAGTAATGCATCTAAATTCTAGGTTGTCATGAGGTCACTTTTTTTTTTTTTTTTTAAATCAAATCTATACTATTACAATTAGGGAAAGGGGAATAGTATTTAATGAAATTTGAACATCTAACCTGTGAGGTGGAATGATAGACCTCTAACCGTTCTACCATTTATTCCTTCCCATGCAATCACTTCTAACAAGGGAAGTGATGCACTAGGAGGGCCAATGAATGAAAAGGAGCGTAATTTTTTTACTATTTATCACTGTGGGCATCAATATTTGTAGGTATAATTTATTGCTGACAAAAAGTGATGATTTCATATATAAATTAGTACTTTTGCACGAATTATATTCTTAACAAATACATAAAAATTACATCATCTTTATTCATTGCTTATTTTGCGTTTGCTTTTCAATAATTTTTCCAATTGATAATTCTTGACAATATATTTTGTATCCTTTATAAAATAGGAGGGAATTGAAAAGTGTCTGTCTCATATTTTCTATCATATAAAACAAAATTAGAAATTTGGAAGTAGTCTTCAGTTGTCCAATAGAAAATTAAAGCAATCAATAGCTGTAGTAGGTAGATGATACTTAGATTAATTATTCTTTAATTAAGTTTTTTATATTATTTAGGGTTAATTACACTTTATCTCGTTAAGATATATATTGATTTTTACTTTGCCTCAATCCTTTTATTTGTGTCATTTAACTCCCTATAAAACGAAAACTACCCCTTCATCATTCTCTTTTCCCATTTTTCTTTTCCTTTACATGTTGTTCCCTTCTTTTGTTTTTGTTTTTTTTAATTTTTCATTGATTTTTTTTTTGGTCCCTTCTTTGTTACTTTTGTTTTAGTTTTACTCAAAACCTAGCAAGTTGTTTTATTTACCTTCAATTGAAAAATGGTGATGAAATGACAAATAAATATTAGTTAATAGACTTTCAAACATGGATATTTAAGATGCCGAAAAATTGCATACCGTCATGTTAATATCGTTGAGGCAAAACTCAATGCTTCCATTAACTACATATTGAATGAGTGTCACATAATTAATTCTAACAAGAATTTATATTTAATTTTTTACTTTTATTTGGGGTACATTATCAAATTAACTAGTAGTTTAACAAGGAAATAGAAAATGAGAGAGATAAAAAGAAGAAAAGGAAAAAGAAAAATAAAATAAAAATGGAAAAGGGAAAGAAAAAGGAGAAATAAAAAGAAAAAATTAAATAAATTCTGTAGAGGGGTAGTTTTGACAAGTGACACACAAAAAGGTTAAGGAGATAAGGTGAAAATCATCGTATATTTAGGGTAAACTGTTATTAACCTTATAATTTTTTTCTTTCTGAAAAATCAAGAAAATGATTGACTTTTGAGAGTTTCAAATTGTAGTCTTAATGTAGAAGTACTCGGGCTGATTGAAAAACATGCCCAGATTAAATGAATTCATCACTTTGCCTTTTGTATGTCTTGGAGAAATAAATGTTTCAAATTCAACTCTTCCAAATTCCAAAAAATCTTTTAAGTCTTCCGAAGATCCAAATAACTCAAGGATGCATGGGGATATCCAATTTTTTGTCCACAAGAGAGAATCGTTTAGAATAGATGTCATTGGCCGAAACAGAGCTCTAGTCATGTATGACCCGTGAAAACGGTTTAAGTAGGAAGTTGGTCACTAAATAAATATGACTATTTTCTTTGTAGATTCGAATTTCTCATTTCAATCGATTCAACTTTGTTGACATTTTGACAAACTTATAACTTGATTAAATTAGTCATAAAGAATTGAAGATGCTATCGTATTTAATATGAGCTTTTCATTTCTTTTTTGCCTTTTTTCTGTCTGATGTTCTGTGTTAATCCTTTCCTAAATGAATTTATGACATCAAGTTTATATCAACAATCTAATACACATGTACAAGCGCCAATAATTGCTCCTCCCTACCACACAGGTTCTCACCACACAGGTTGTAATGGAAAGATAGTTGCGCTGACAACAGGTATGAAAACTCTCATTCATTAATTTGTGTTAAAAATTATAATTTCCATAATGTAATTTCTAGCCTTGTATGAGAGTTCAAACGTTTCTTTGATTCTAGGAACTTCAGCAGCAGGAATAGGAATTATCTGTTTTATTATCTGGTATCACAAACTACTTAACAAGAGGTCAAAACAAAATATGAACCTTGAAGCTGCCAGCAGACAATATGGATCCATCGCCCCTAAAAGATACGGCTATTCCGATATCAAAAAAATGACAAACTCCTTCAAAGATAAACTTGGCAAAGGTGGATATGGAGATGTCTATAAAGGATATCTATTTGACAACCGTCCAATTGCAGTAAAGGTTCTAAATACATCCAACGGAAATGGAGAGGACTTCATCAATGAGGTCGCAAGCATCGGCAGAACATCTCATGTTAATGTTGTCACTCTTTTGGGCTTCTGCCTCGATGGTCAAAAAAGAGCTCTCATATATGAATTCATGCCTAATGGATCTTTGGAGAGATACATCCATGCTGAAACAGCTTCAGGGACTGATGCTCACCTGGGATGGGAAAAACTTTATCGTATTGCACTGGGAATAGCTCGAGGACTCGAGTATTTGCACAGAGGATGCACCATGAGAATTGTGCATTTTGACATAAAACCTCACAATGTACTTCTGGATGAGGATTTTTGTCCTAAAATATCCGATTTTGGTATGTCAAAACTTTGCACCAGGAATGAAAGTATAATATCAATGGCAGATGCTAGAGGGACGCTTGGCTATATTGCTCCAGAAGTAGGTAATAAAAACTTTGGATATGTTTCTCAAAAGTCTGATGTCTATAGTTATGGAATGATGCTTCTAGAAATGGTTGGAGGAAGAAAGAACATCTGTGTTGAAATGAGTGATACAAGTAAGGTATATTTTCCACGCTGGGCGTATCAGCATGTGGTGCTTGATGCAGATATGCAACTGATGGATGTTATAACTCTTGAGGAGGATGAAATTGCCAAAAAGATGATCCTGGTGGGCTTGTGGTGCATCCAGGCTGATCCGTCACAAAGACCAACAATGAGTAAAGTAATTGAAATGCTCGAGGGTAACTTGCATGGCTTGGAAATCCCTCCAAAGCCCTTCTTTGGTTCTCGTTCAACATCACCAGAAAATTCTTCGACTGCAGTTGTAGTGTCATAGAATAGTATAATTTCTAAACCCCTCCAAATTTCTTTTACCGTTTAGGCATTGTAATCTGGATTCTAAATTATGTGTATTCTTGAATCTATATCTCCAGCAAAATATTTGGTTAATTTCAGTATTCAAATCATCAACCTGTACAGAGTAATCTTGGACTGTTTATAAATTTCCACAAAAAATCGAAACTAAATTAGAATCTGAATTGCTTTTGCTTTCTATTCAAACTGATCTACATTCCCATTGGATACAATTCCTTTTCTATTCTAGCTTTATTTCTAATGGGGAACCAAACACAGCTGTAGTGTGGATCTAATTTATTAAGTTATTAACCTAAGTTCACAAATCAAAATGATTCATCCAGTTGTATTGAAATCTTTTATACTCTTTTATGTATTTTATGACTTGAGAACCAAAACTATTGTAGTATTAACCTGGGGTAGCTTTGACAGCAATACTAATTAATACATCTGGAAATAAAAAAAAAATGAAACAAGGTAAATGAAAAATAATTAAAGGAGACAGTTTCACAAATACTCAGCAGTGTGTCAAGAGTCTGGAAAAATCGTACTGATCAAGTCTTGATTCATATTGGAGAGATTGAACTTTGAAGGAAATAAAAGTAAATAAATAAAAGCTAATCCAACAATTGTATTTTTTTATAAAGAGATAATTTCAGATACCTTCCTTGAGATTTCTGATAATTTCACATACCTCTCCTCACATTTTAAAATTTTCATGTATATCCCTCGAGATTTTTATTCAATAACGAAACACACTCATGGCCTATATAATTTCAAAATTGCCCCTTTAATTAATAATACAATACAAAAACACAAACTAATTGCTTTTTTATTTTCATTTCTCACTCTTCTTTTCTCATAAAAAATTTTATTGTATTTGTTTTACTAAATAAACTCTTGCTAATACCTAAAAAAATAAAATAATTAATTTAAAACTTTCAAATTTTCTTAAATAGATAAAAGTCAGAAAAACAATACGACAACATCAAATTAAGTCTAAAATTATTAAATAAAAAATTTTGTTAATATTATAAATAATTAAATATGCTTTCTCTATAAAATACAATTTAATTTTTACAAGTGCAGTTTCTATAAAAAAAATAATTTTAATTTTTAACACTAAAAAAAAAATTAATCAACAAAGTGCGCTTTCCATATAAAATATATTACGAATGTGCTTTTTTTGTATAAAATACACTTTAATTTTTAACACCAAAATAAAAGAATTAATTGACAAAAGGTATTTTAATTAATCAACAAGGGCATTTTTGGAATAATGTAGCTTATGGGTGTATTTTTTTTGAAAAAAATTCGTGCAAGCACAAAGATGAAATAGTTAAACATTGAGGTAATTTGGACATTTTATAGATGTTATGTCATTTAAGCTAATTTCTGTTACTTTGACACTTTAATCTAAACCATAGGGGGGTGATGTATAGTTTTTAAATCACAAAGGGGTTATGTGATTTATCCAGAAACCACAAATGGGTATAGGATATTTTACCCTAAAAAAAAAAGCTAATTGATTGTCATTGAGACTGAAGTCTAACAAGTCATGGAAAAGAATTTTTGCTACTTGGACTTGGTTTTTAGTTTTACACTTTCCTCATTTCCCGATCTAAAATATAAGCATTTAGCCTTTTATTTATTGAAACACACAGCGAGTAATATCATCCAAAGATGCCCCTAATACTCTTCGATCGGAATCATAATCGCGGCTGTTACTGTGATCTATATACATAATAAGATTAAAAGTGTGCTTGACCCGTGTTTTTTTTTCCTTTTTTCGGTGCAAATGTTGCAATCACTCAGTAGCCAATTCACGGAGAAAATAGGGAACAAGAGCTGAGGATAGCAAATGGCCAAGATATGGTCATGGAATATCCAACTATTAATTGTAGATGGGACTAGTGAATATGGTTGTAATATCATCAAGACTTAGAATACCATATGTTTCATTTGACTTATACTAGCTACAGTAGGCTCGACGAACAACTTGGACGCAATTAGAATGGTTCTTCTATTCAAATATCTATGCTAGCAACTCTCCATTGTTCAGAATCTCTTTTTTGAATAAGCAATTTATGTTGGGGCAATTTGCCAAAAAAAATTATGTTCCAAAATTTTTAATTTCTTGCGTTTTGGGCATCTCAGGTAGGGGGAAAGACTTACATGGACTGGGTCCAAGGAAGAAGCCGTAAACCCTGTGGTTCTGAAGCAGCCATCTCATCTATTAGATGGGCCATAGTGGGTCATGGTGCAGGCCACGTATGGGCCATAGACAAGGTGGCTACTTCTGGACCACAAGATCCACAGTTCTACCCGTGGTCCAGGTTCGTGTAAGTATTTTCTCTCATGTGATAGAATTAAACTACACTATTCTGGTCCTAAATCCTTTATAATTGGTTATCTTTACACACAAAATCATATGCCTATGTTTGTGCAAACAAAAATCAGTTTGGATTTAAGCATATGATCCTTTTCTCCAGCAGTCCGTATTTATAAGTAATCGGCAAAAATAATAATAAAAAAATTCAACATGAAATGAAACTCAATTAATCCAAGGGTTAATAACACTTTGTTCTCCTAAAGTTATATGAGAGTCACACTTTGGCCCCCTAACTTTTAAATATATACATTTTGCCCCCTCAATCAATTAGGTGAGAGAAGATTTGGTAAAAGAAATAGTTAAATGACACAAATACCCTTGACTTGACAAAGAGAAAAATTTTCGAAAATAAAATTCAGGTGTTACAATATTTTATAAAAATATTTATGAAAAATTTTAAATAAAGTAAACTACTGAATTTTAGATGAATTAAATATGCAAAATAGTTAACAAGAAATGTGACAATAATATTATAAAAGATTATACTTATTGTACTATTGGAGAGGACCTTTATTAATTCTTACCAAATAAAAATTACACTGTTATGAAAGTTAAAATTAAGATTTTTTTTTAAATTAAGAATTTTCCTTAAATCAAGAAAAAAATCAAAAGTTTCAATTTTAGCTTTGCATTCACAACAATACAATTTTTATTTAGTAAAAAATTGGTAGAGATCCTCTCCAATAGTACAAAAAGTATAATTTTTTATGATAACATAGTCAATTTTTTGTTAGCTATTTTTTATATTTAAGTCAATTAAAATTCAGTAGTTTATTTTATTTGGAAGTTTGTAAAAATATTTTTAAAAAATATTGTAACGGTTGAGTTTTTTTTTTAAAAAATTTTCTCTCTGTCAAATCAAGAGTATTTGTGTCATTTGATTATTTATTTTAACCAAAATTTCTCTCACCTAATTAATGACAAAATGTATATATTGAAAGGTTAGGGGGGCAAAGTGTTATTAACCCTTAATCCAAAATGCAACTCAAAATTTTTCCGTTTGAATTTATGTTAACGTCACTTAGGTGACATGATACATTCTGCCGGAAAGGTGACTCCAAATGGAATTTAGGATCAAAATGGATTAATTTTGATTATAAGAGAGATCTTGTATAGCATTATTTCAAACATGATGAGGAACTATAAAAAAAAAAAAAATCAAAAAAAGTTAGGGTTCATTACAGGAAATTTTCCTTAATAGTATGTACTTCTTAGCCTAGCCAATTAAACTCATATTTTGTCATATCCCGTACCTCGAGACATGACACTCGCCATACTCTAGGTTAACTTAGGACACAAGGCTAATTAATCCAACAATAACTAATCCAAAATATAACATGATTAAATACATAAATCTACACCCCAGAATATTATTTCATCCCTTCAATAACATTGATCCTTAAATTACAATTCAACCATCTATTACAAAACCAGAATTTCAAGTATAACATAACTTGTACATAAACATAGTCTGTACAATCATCAGACGAAATATACTCCTACTACGATCCTAATTCCAAAACATCACTCAAATGGCCCAAGAATCAGCCAGTCCTCCTCTACAAAATCATTTTCCATTGCGAGTCAAAACAAAGGAGTGAGTGATAAATCACCTAGTAAATAGTAAAGTATATCTTTGTGGCTTGAGATGGTTACATATATATTTTTTCAATAACATTACATTAGATCACACGAGTCATAAGATAAACGTGGTCAATTCACATTCATTTCCAATCACATATCACAATATCACAACAACAATATAAGCTCAAGGAATAATCCGACTAATAATCCTGCATATCCAGTTGTTAATTACAACCCGATTAACAAGGTTCAAAATCAACTTCACCTGATTGGTCTGATGCAAAACTAACTACCACCCAGTTAGTGCAGTTCAAAGATTATATCATTATCATCAATTTAATGAACTAGTCCCGTCATAAGCCATTTTACTCAAGAGCTCAAGCAATTCATTATTCAAACAAGTATTTAATATCACATATATTTATTTTATATTGAAAACAATAACATATCCAAACTCAAGCCATTTAGTACAACAAATAACCTTTTATAACATTGAGTTGATCACATACCATTTTCCAAAAGTAAAGGATACAAATATTACTTACCTCGATCCAAATCTAGTTCAAATAATCAGAATATGGATGATCATCGTCTTCGCCTAAAACACACAATTAAACACTCAATTATAGGTTTACTCCATTAATAAATCTTAAATAAAATTTAACTCTAAACTTTACATACAAAACGAGACAAAATAGGCTAGGAAAGAGGTGATTCGCTGATTTGCACCCGTAGATCAGCCACAGTCACCCTCAAATCCCTTAGCTGCGAGGCCAACCGTGGCTCCGGTTAGTAGGTTTGCCTGTTCCAGCCATAGTTCCAGTAGCAGCCGGCACCAGAAGCTACCCACATATGAGTTGCGGGGTCAGCCGCAACATCACCAAAATGCAGGCTCCTTGAGCCTACAACACACCAATACCACACCCAACACACTCCATTTTCATCCAACACATTCCAACAATTAATCCCACTCTAATATGGCATAAAAGGTTTGGAAAACACCACTTTATACTCAATATGCCACATCAATCACAAATCAAGTATCAAACCCTCAAATGCTCTTCACCTAACCTTTATTATAACAAATCAACCATCCAACTTACACACATTCACTACCAATACATAGTACAAGGTCATTAGAGCATATACAACTCCAAATCCCTCAAATCAAGCCATAACCTCTACTAATCAACTAGTACAAGCAAGACTCAAGGAAAGTAAAGTAGGAATTTGGAAGAAATACCTTGGTCAGGAGTGTGGTTAGGAGCCTCAAGATTTCCGTAACTTGTTTCCCCTTGATAATGAGGTTCCTCAATTCTTTCTTCAAGCAAGATTAGAGGAATTTTAGAGAGAGATAGTGGAGGGAGGAGAAGAAAAGAAATGGAGAAGGAAAGAATGCCCTAAGTCTTTAGGCCAAAACAAAAATTATTCTATTTGCAACCAAGTCCTTCTTTCTTTTGAAATTTACTTATTCACCTATGAAGGTCAAAATTACTACAATGCCCATTGAGGGCCTTTGGTATTACATGTTTGATCAATGATAAAATTTTTGATTTGTTATTCATTCTCAAGTCTTCCTTCCAATCAAAATCAATGACAATCACTTTTTCGTTACTTTCCTGTTTTCCCACATGGCTTAACTAGCCACCGTGTCTGTGGAAAATGGAGATGACTAGGTTTTCGTCAGTCTTCCCGACAACTTATTGTCCAGGCCCAACGTGTTTAATCTTTCGTAGCTCAAGCATAATTTTAGTACCTGAACATCAGAAATCAATATTGAAGATTTTTCTTTGAGCACAATATACGACTGATCGTCTGCCTTCCTTTGATTAAAATGATCTCCAGAGGTATATTGTTCGTATGCTGCCTGCTTTGCTTGCTTAATTTCGATCAGAGACCTGGAGGAACTGCAACTGCAAGTGATGATGGACTTGCAGCTTTACGTGCAAATTTAACTGGACCTGTAACTGCAAATGGAGCATCTGCAACTGTAATTGTACCTGGAACTGCTAATGTAACTGCAAATGGAGCATCTGCAACGGTAATTGGACCTGAAACTGGATATGCAACTGGAACTGGATTTAAAAATGGAACAGCAATTGCAACTGCAAATGGAACTGCAACCCAGCCCCAGCACCACCCCGTCCCCCTTCTAAACGTAAGTTTCAAAGCTTTTGATTGGAGTATCATCTGAGGCTCGCTTAGCATTTTATGTCTTATAATTATGACTCGAATACAAACTAATTGGTGGCCCCATTCCTTTCGAGCGAATATTGTTACTCCTGAAAAGCATTATGGCTGTTCATTATTGCATATGACCATTGCACTTCTCCCTGTTTTTTTTTTTTTTTTTTTTTTTAAATGATGCTTGATAACTTAATGGTTGATATTGTTTAATATATTTTTTTTATGAACCGAATTTATTGACTATCTTTAAAAATATTTAGATTGTTGTGCTATTTATATTCTTGCATATGTAATATAGTCGTCGGTATTCTCTTTAAAATTAGTCTTTATTGGAATTGTTAATCAATTAACAAGGCAAAACTCTCCCCACTCAAGCGGACGAACCAAACCAAAACAAACCAAGAAACAAGAAAACCGAATATTGAATTGTGTATACCTCGTAGTTGGGCTTGGATTCGAAATTTTTAGAAACAAATCCAATGGTTCGGCCTAAGAAACCATTTAAAATTTATAGATTGGATAGTGGTAAAAGAATAAAAATGAATTGGACCAAGAACACCCCTACTTGTACCGTGTAATGGACTAGCCGAGGATCCAGAAGATGGATGCATATCTAACACAGGCTTTGCTAACCCCCATCTGACACTGCCTAGCGAGCGGCCCACAGTATGGCTTCTTGATATTTGCAGAGTCAAATTGTATTCACTGCTTCGAAAGAGCAAGTGTTGCTTCTCAAAGCCTTGAATCCTTTGATTAATCGAATTAAACGTGAATGATATGCCTCCAAACTGATTTTACTTGGCCATCACCCTAATTTCTATTTTCTAGTAGCTCTGCTTCTTTTTGTTTTAATATATTTGGCTCATGTAGCTAACTTTCAATACGAATATTAGTTACCAAAAAAAGGTTCAACCTACAGCCTTCTGGTCCTGATTCATGGATTTACAACTTCTCTTGATTAATTGTAGCATCATTCAAGATTACTCAAAGAAGAACAGATTATTTATGGATAATGTACTTGTCAACTTTTCCAAATTGTTAAATTTCTCTCTTTAGAAGTCCAAAATCCAGGGGGAATCGAGTTTATTGTGTACTTTACAAAAGCCCTGAAATTTTCAAACAAAATTTTCTACCAAGAAAAAACTTTTTGACCTTTTTTTCTTCCTTGCGCTTTCAAGAAACTGCCCATAAGCGGTCTTCCTTCTCCTTTCCCACAAAAATTCGTTTCCATCGTTCCCTTCTCATACATGCTAGTTACTAATACCTTCCCTTTTCAAACAAAATTGTTGGTTTTGTGGTTCTTGAATTTAGATTAATGGCTAATTAGAAGTCTCGTCAGTTGATTCCTTTCCTTTTTTCAGTCTGCGTCTTCTTTACAATTACGATAGGATTAAATACAGAACTTGTTACTTTCACAAGTCTTGCATTAAGCCTCTTTGTCATTAGACCATCGCGAACGTAGTTGGATCACAAATTTTTGCTAGTTAATCTCACTCCAAAGCCCTTGTCATGTTTAAACTTCTTAATTTCAACTGAGTTTAAGCACAATATTACGGTTTGCTGAATAAAATTACATTATTAGTGAAATTAATTGCAAATGTGGAAGTATTATTATATCATCCGGTAAAGTACATATTGTAGTAGGGATTGCCTATGCATTTTTGTTAAATGTGCTATCTTTTATGCAACAATAATATTCTCTCTCTCACTTTTTTTTTTGGAGCTATATCATAACCTTATTGTTACCCATTCTTCGATAGTTAGAAATTATCAAATCTAGCGAATGGTTGTGAGCCATTGAATATTATCCTATCCTGATCTATTACTAGCATTCCGCCTTTACCTCTGAAAATGTTAGCAGTCTATCTGTCAGATTCTTTGCATGTACTCCGAGAATAAGTTACAGATTAATACTAAGGCATGAAGAAGAACAATAAACTGAATGAAGCCAATATGTTTGTGTTGGCTCTTCCTTATGGTTATTGTATTAATCTTTCAGGAAAGAATCGTTGGTTGAAGCTGGTAATAGGTATGAAAATTTTTCAGTATATCTTCCTAACAATTTCCATTGTCAGTCAAATAATCTCCAGTAGTATCCCACTTCTCTGGTTGCAGGGGCTACAACGTCTGGAATAGGCACGTTAACCTGTTTAGTAATCTGCCACTGTTACTACAAGAAATATTCTTTTACCATCTCAGATAAACTCTATTTTTCTGAGCCCAAAGTGGATACTCTTGTATTAAGGAATCAAGCGTAAATTATTACCTATAATTACAAACCTGAAAGTCCATGAATCAGTTGTAAGTGCCAGATGAATTCCAAACCTTTCTGTTTGTTTATAGTCAAACAAGCAATGCATGGCTAGATATTCTGTTTTTTCGATTGTGGAATAGAACACGTACATTTCAATCTCCATATCTTTTATCTTCCAAAAGGCCTAGTGACTTACTTAATCAAGCATTTATTGATATTCTGAAGAAAAACAAAGGTTGTGACCTATGGTCAATTCTGCAGAGTATATTTTTCAAAAGTCAATTCTGCTGTTCTACCAACGTGTAGCTAACAATAAATTACCAGTCAGACATAAAAGACACTATTGACGAAATGTTTTGCTCCTCAATAAATCTTAGTTTACGCGGCCCGGGGGAGCGGGTGGATAGAGGGGGAGGGATGAGATATTGAGGGAGGGAGGGAGGGAAAGAGTAAAAATTTCGAGGAAAGGAAAAGAATCATTAACAAAGAGATTAAAGAAAATGATGCACATTCTTCAATAATGGATTTTTTGACGTCATAGCTCATATAAATAAATTAATTCCGTTGTATGATTGACGTTTTTGCGAGTATTGAAAACATCCTGAAATTACAAGTACTATAACTCACTGTTGATCATATTTTGTTCCCTGAGATTAGAAAGCCTCAAGAATGTTAAAAATCAAATTTTAGTAGCCTTGAAATTGTTACAAAAAAAAAAAAAAAACCTTACGCAGTTAAGATAATCACTTTGCTTATCAACCGGATTTAGCTTTGGCCTTTAAATAATTCTGTTCAATAGTTCTATATATGTCTCTTGTGAATCGTGTCCAGACGCTATTGATGAGATGCTTTTGCCTTTCAATGGCTATCTTAGTTCCTTAAGTTTAGAGAGAGAGAGAGAGTAAAAAGTTGCAGGGAAAAAAGTGAACCATTAGGAAAAGAGACGAAAAACTTGCAATTCTTCCACTGTGCAAAGAGTCTCATGGTTCTTGTGATGTCAGAGCTCCTCCAATAAGATAAAGTGCATTAAGTGATCGAGATTTTTGCAATGGAACACATCCTGAAATGAGCTATAGCAAATGTACTATAGCACCCTGTTACGATATTGTTGTCCCCCATATTAAGTATCCTAATGAAAAGAAAACCCAATTTTGGTGGTCTTAAAAATGTAATTTTGCAGCTTAATTAATTATAACAATGACTTTGCTTTTCAATTAATTTGAGCTTTGGTAGGGAAAGACTTGCAAAGTTCATATCTGTAGCTAACTAAGGCAGTTTTGCAGTGGTAGCTAGATAAAATCAACACATGGAATCAATACAGGTATATTAATACATGTTAGAAAGCAGGATAAAAATGAATGAATCAAATTGATATGACTAATACTGCTACATCCTTGTATCTACATCTCCTTCAAGCTGGAAAAATCTGGCAGATGAAAGTAAACATAAACAGCCAGAAATCACAAATGGCACACAACAGAAAGTTGACTGATTGTAAGTATTACCAAGAAACAGAAAGAAATTAGGGGAACCCAGAGAAAATCTAGTTACTTGTACTAGGGGTTGTTGGATTGCTAACCCAACCTGCAATGACAGAATCTGGTGAGCCAATTTGCTGATTTGTTTTTAACAATACAATATCATCTGCTTGGATATCCATCTCTTCTTTTTTTCCCGCACTGTGATCCTGGCTCTGGATGTCCAATAGTGCCTTTAGGACCTCCTGCATAGATGGCCTCATGTCCCTCCCAAACTGTAAACATTGAAATGCCAACTCTGCTACTTCTGTGATCATTGACCTAACCTCGTCATCTGATTCAAATCCAAGATGTGGATCTACAAGCTCATGCAGTGTATGGTTTTGAATCCTGTTTATAGCCATCTTCGACAAATTTATTTCGTGCCTATGCCTGGTGATGTCTACTGCTGGCAATGATGATATGAGCTCAATTAGCACTACTCCAAAACTATAGACGTCACTTTTATCAGTAAGGTGATAACACTGGTGATACTCGGGGTCCACATATCCGGGAGTGCCCTGAGGAGCTGTTGAAATATGCGTAGCATTAATTGGGAAGAGACGAGATAGACCAAAATCTGCTACTTTGACACAAAAATTGTTGTCCAGGAGGATATTGTTGGTCTTAACATCTCGATGGATAACATCAGAGAGGTGTAGGTAAGACAATGCACTTGCAGTTTCTATCGCAATGTTCATTCTAGTAGTCCACGGAAGTGATCCAGGCCTCGCTAGTTCACCATGAACATGATCGGCAACAGTACCATTAGGAATATATTCATAAACAAGCAAAAGTTCACGGCAGTGGCGAGAGGTGCATCCATACAAGGAAACAAGATTCCTATGGCGTAAGCGTGTGAGGATTTCAACTTCGGTCCTAAATTGCTCAACTCTTTTGTAGTTGCTTTCATATAATCGTTTAACAGCAACATCACGCCCATCTTTGAGTTTACCTAACCAAATTGTGCATAGGATATATTTCAATCATAATATGTAGTTGTACAGAAAGATTAGTCAACTGTAGTTTTCTTGTCTCCTCACCTTTGTAGACTGTGCCAAAGCCACCATCTCCAAGCTCTTTGCTGGAGTCAAAATTATTAGTGGCTTCTTCTAGTTCGCTGTAAGTAAAGACATGCACTCCAAGATAGCTGCTACCATTTTCAGTATCTGTCATTGAAAAGGGATGTGAAGAAATGTCTCGAGAAATCAATGTAGAACCAGAATCATGCTTTTTGTGCCTGCGTTGATAGACAAAGAAAATAATGCACACAATAAGGGCACTTCCTGCGGCTGCACTAAAACCTGAAAGAAAACAGTTTGTAGGATTGATAATGAGTCATCTATAGTTGTTGGATTGGAATACATTATAAAAAGAACAGGACAGATGGAGGATAAAACTCTGTTCGAAGGGGTACATTACCAATTGCAATCTTTATTCCCAATTTCGACTTTCCACCTGCAGTATAGCAATAAGATGTGTGAGTACCATGTTTAAAGATTCAAGGGCTGGTACTATGAGAAATCGTACCGATTATCACCAAAACATAAAGTTCCTACATTTTGGTACAGCAACAAAAGATTGAATTTCTAAGCAATAATTCAACATTAACTGGGCCCAGTAAAACAGCTTATTAAACTAATAACATTGTAGTGGATACATAGAAACACAAATATTTAAAAAATAACGCTCAATCAAACTTGCAACAGGTTTTCAATTTCACAGTAAACTATACCACATTTACCATCATCACAGGTTTTGCGATAGACATAATCATCACAACGACAGAAAAATTCATTGTAATAACCACAATGCCCTCCACTCTTCTGGCAGTTGATACAATCAATGCCATCCCATTGCAGAACAAATCCTTTCTTCATAATATCTGTATAATTCTGTTCCAACAATATTTTGAGGAGATTTGTTGTTACTGGTGCATTAATTGGAGGCTGACATGAATGTTCCGAATAATTCCTGTGCTCCAGGAGTTCCCCATGAAAAACAGCAAAAGCATGATGACTAGCATTACTAGCACAATCCACAGCATATGTCTCTTCATCATAGGGTTTAGTGCAATTGTAGAAGAAGAAAAGATCAACAGTTTCGGGACCATAGCTGAATGGAGTCCCCTCAATGCTAAAATTATGTTCAGGAGTTGGACATCTATTATCATCATCATATAACTCAGCTTGAGATAGCAAAAGTGAGTTATTCGCATAAAATATATCTCTGATGATATAATCATCATCAGAGATCTTGAGAACAGGTTTCTTGTCCCTGCAGGAGATATTGAACATTGGTGAACCACAATAAGGCTCTTGTCTGCCCAGTATCCAAAAGGGATATCCTATGTTTAAACCATTACCACAGTTTTGTGGCGTGCAGGCACTTGAATTAGTGTAAAAGCACAGAGTTCCATCCAAGTAGATTGTGAAGAGAATGGCTGTAATTTGAATACAATGACACAAGAAGAGTATATGATCCATTGGTATGGAACGAAAGAAAGCAGCAGAAGAAATCAAAGGGAGATACAAAAGGTATTGTCCAGGAAGGAAGCATGAGCATCAAAATTCAAGTAGTTGGTTTGATCAAATTTCAAAAGGAATTATTAGCTTTAAGCTTGTGTAGTATGATTGATTGGAGGTTTGACAATTGGTCTTCACAAGAAGAAAGACTAAGTTTTCTTCAAGACTTCAAGCAACAGTCAGGGAATTGTGTTGCCTTTCCTTGGAGGTGTAGGTAAATAAAAGACCTTTATGCGGACACAATATTTGACTTAATCAATACTGTAGCAAGTAACTTCTTATCCTTTTTTTTTTTTGTGGGTGGGGGCGGGGTGGGGGTGCGATACAATGCCTAACATTTCTAGCACTAATACCCTCCTCTTTTCTCTTACCCTTATTACAATTTAGCATCTCTCTTGAATCAAAAAATTCTTTGGTAATAGTAGCATAATTTACATTAAGGAATTTTTTTCTGTTTTACAGTAAATAATTAAGGTCGACCTTTGAATAACTACAAATACTAATCCTAAGGATTATATTTATATTTATTATGTAATACGAATTCGACCATCATTATCATCACCTACCCAAATCTTTTCTTTCCCTTAAAATACTAAGACAACTTGCTCAAAAATTTTTGAGCTATAAAGGAAGAGTGTGGTATAATAATTATTTTTGACTATAGGTTGAATTGTGAGACTTTAACAGCCAATGCAATGCTGAATGAGGAAGACTAGAATGTGGCAAAGAGCGGAGAACACTTCAAGAAAAGGACGTTCACAACAATATCTTGTACTCAGTTCAAACTAATGATGGGAAAACAATTGTCATTGGGGATGAAAACAGAAAGTACTGACTAACGATTGTGTTTGATTGCACGACTTTGAGTCTTTAAGGCTCAAGTTGTGAGGTGAGGTTTGTTGAACCGAAAGTGATGAAATGGGAAAGCTCTTTTTTGGTCAGCCTTTTCACATTGGCTTAAAATAATCTTTGAAAATGACCATTGCCTAGACAAATTAACGCGTATACGAAATTCTTCTCTACTTGGAATAATGGAAATTAGAATATCATTGATCCAAAAAATGCATTTGTTTTAATAGTGAAGATTTTTAATGATTGATTAAGCATGTGTCTGTTTGGATGTTTCTCCTTTCTGTAGTCTAAAACTATAAGAGTACTGAAATATGTTTAGGATGAAATTTTAGTAAATTAAGCACATCAAGAATTGATTATAATGACAATGGCTGTTACCATACCGGATTGTATGTGAAACCAACAAAAGTATTTATAACAATTATCGCCAAAGTCAACAAACGAAATCTTGACAAGACATTTGGTGGTGTCATGATAAGCTCTCTCTCTCTCTCTCTCTCTCTCTCTCTCAATTCTTGTCTTTTTTCCTTAAATTGAATGTTCTGCCATGCTAGAAGTCCCAGTCACTCTTGGGCCCTAAAACTGGTAGAAATATTTTTATATAGTGATGAAGCATTCAGGACTTGGAAGCCTGAGTTTCTCTATGATAGTTAATTTTAAGTCAACTTAGTCCAGTTACTTTCTAATCTACATTAGACCCTAAACATCAGAAGATCCAGGACCATAAGATGTGGCCCAAAGCTTTTTATTGTCAACGAGTCTAAACTCTACAAAACAAATGCAGCTCCCTACTTGTGAAAACTAGGCCTTAAGTAATTACGCATTCTAGATCAACCTCCTTATTGGGCCAAGACAACTATAACCCAATAAATAAGTGAAATACCAATTGGGGATACGTGGCAATTGTTTAACATGGACAAAAAAAAAAAAAAAAAAAAAAGGAATTGGATTAGTTCCAGGAAATATCTTCCATATACATACTGACCGCTGACATTTTAAAGGATAAAGGTGCATAAAAACTAATCAAGACAGCACAATATTCAATGGTTCACAACCATTCATTAGATTTGACAATTTCTGACTATTGAAGAAAGGAAAACAATAAGATTTTGACATAGCTCATAAAAAGAATTATGCCACAGAAGAAAGCACATTTAACAAAAAAAATCATAAGAAATCTCTACAACAAGTATGTACTTTGCCGGATGATATAATACTACTTCCACATTTGCAACTAAGTTTGCTAATACTGTAATTTCATTCAGCAAACCATAATTTTGTGCTTAAACTTAGTTAAATCATGAAGTCGAACAATGATTAGGGCTTTGGAGTGAGATTAATCAGCAAAAATTTGTGATCCAACTATGTTTACCATGGTCTAATGACAAAAAGAGGGTTAATTCAAGACTAATGAAAGCTATAAGTTCTGTATTTAATCCTATCGTAATGTTGAGAATACAGAGACATAGTGAAATAAAAAAGAAATTAATAAACGGAGTAACCTTCTAATCAGCCATTAATCTAAAGCTAAAAATACACAACCAACATTTTTTTTTGTTTGGGAAAAGGTAATAAAGGTAAGGTATTAATAACTAGCATGTATGAGAAGGGGGATGAAGGAAACAAGTTTTTGTGGTAACGGAGAAGGAAGACCGGCTATCAGCAGTTTCTTGAAACCTCCAACGAAAAAAAAAAGATCAATAAGGTTTTTCTTGGTGGAAAATTTTGTGTGGAATTTTCAGGGCTTTTGCGAGGTACACAATACACTTAATTCCCCTGGAATTTGGACCTTTAAACAGAGAAACTTAACTATTTGGAAAAGTTCACAAAAACATTTTCCATAGAAAATGAAAAGTTCACAAGTATATTTTCCATGGAAAATCTGTTCTTCTTTGAACAATCTTGATTGATGCTAACAATCAATCAAGAAAAGCTGTAACTCCACGAATCAGAAGGAGAAGGATGTTGGTTGAAAATTCTTTTCCTCTAGGAAGTAGCATTCGTATTGAACACTAACTCAAAGAGCCAATAAAGACAGAAGCATGGCTACTACGAAATAAAAACTAGGGTGTGATGGCAAAGAAAATTCAACTTGGAGGCATATTATCCACGTTTAGTTCAACTGGTCAAGGGACTCAAGGCTTCTGGGAAGTACCACTTGCTCTTCCTAATTTCCAAATATAAAGAAATATTTATTTAATTTGTCTTGTCTAATCAAAACTACTACGCATGTAAAATGAAATTAAAATACACACACACACACACACACACACACACACATATATAATCTAAAAACAGTTAAACTATTGCCCTTTTCTAAACGGCATTTCATTTTTCTTTAATTTTTGTTCTTTTGGGTTGTAAATGAAATTGAAAGTAATGCTAAATTTCACTAATTAAATCAACTTTCAAAGTACATATGACTTCTTATCAGAAATTCAAAGAACAAGTCATAAATTGATTTATTGATGGTTCTGTATTCTTTTTTTTTTTTTTTCTAAAAAAGACTTCTAATTTAATAATTGAGAAGGAGTAAGCTGAATTAATTACCATATTCTGTTATGCAGGAGAGTGCATCTTAGCAGATTATTACGTAAACAAAATTAAGGGATAAAAATTAAATTATCAAGTTTTTCAAACAATAAAAAAATGTTAGTCAAGCAAAGCTGTCCTTAGACTTCATAGTTCACACTAGCATATAGGTGCAAATTTGGTGGAATGCAAAACACTATCAATTATTCTGCCAATTGCAATACCATTCCTTTCAAAATGGCAAAGGGGGCCTTAAAAAAAAAAAAAAAAAGTAGCGCAATTCAATTTGACTCCGCTGACTGCGTACATCAAGATGTCATTCTGTGGGCCGCTGGGCTGTGTTAGGTGGGACTATACAGCCCGAACTAGATATACATCCGTCTTCTAGATCACTGGCCATGCCATTAAAAAAAAAAACAAAAAAAAAATCTCCTTGGCAATGAGATTATGACTGTGATGTGACGCACAATTGCAAATTTATGTTAAACATTGGTTTACTGAGTAAACGTTCACAACATTGCAGTTCATGTATGTATTGTTTTAACCCAATGTATCCATATTTATTGGCTGAATTTCCATACTAAATATTTTACCACACTTAAACAAAGATCTTTATGTTATAAATATGTGGAATTAAAAAAAAAAAAAAAGAAATTAATGCAGGCTTGAAATCTTTATCAAAGCCAATAAGATTATACTAAACTCATAAACTAAAATTGATTAGATGACTGGAAAAAGAATAGCGTACCATTGCAATCATCAAATTTTATTGTGCCATCTTTGCAAAAGCACATGAACTCCGTGCTCTTATCGTTGTACCCGCAATGGCCTTCAGACGTCTCGCACTTAGCGCAGGCAGTCGTATTATGCCAATCAAGCACAAATCCATGATTCATAGCACTATCATTTATAATAGCCCAAATAATATCGATCCCATTAATCCCTCCATCGATCACAGTTACAACTTTTTCCTCACAAACCTCAAACCAATTGTACTTATTCCTCTCCAGTGAAACATAGGACATCTTCCCAACAGACCTTAGGCATTCCAAAGGAAAAGCTGAACCATTGAAAGAAAGAGGATCAGTAGTACAGTTGAAGTAAAAAGTGAGGTTCAAATCTTGCTCTGAATATTTCAACGGTAAATCTTCAAGAGTGAGGTTATGACGTGGTCTTGGGCACGCGAGATTTGGTATAACATCATCATCAACAAGGGTTAGTTTGTAATTTACATAGTCTATATCTTTCGCTTGGAAAGCATGATCTCCGGGAAGATGAAGAATTAGGCTCTCATCCGGTAAACAATCTAGGCCAAAGCCTTGATAGCCACAATATTGATTTCCTATGGCGTTGTTTCTAAGCCAGAAGGGATATTTTACTTCAAGAGTACCACAACTGAACGTGTGATTACAATATGATGAAATGCTATTATTGTTTCCATATGATTTGATGAAGAAGAAGGAGACGAAGAAGGCAAGAAAGGGGTAGAAGAGGAGAGGTTGGTGAGGCATATTGCAGTGTTTGAAGTTAGAAAATGGAAACCAATTTGTGTTTTGTCCACGGGGATACTTATAAATTTGGTGCGATTTGTGGGTCATCTTGACAGCAATTACTTTTGACTTGTCGCCTTTGAATTTTGTATCATCTCATCGCCGAAATTCGTTATATAATGTACGCCTAACTTAGTTCAGACACTTAAGGGTTATAAATATCCTACTAATTGGTGCTGTGTTGGGAAAAAATTAATTTTGCTAGCATCAAATTATATGTTTTCTACGATTCCTTTTTCCCTCCAAAATATGAAAAGGAAAAAAAGAAAAGTATGCTTTTATTAACAGTTAAAATGGAAATCTCTAGCAATTTGAGCTCACAGAATTTCAATTTAGTTTGGATCAACACCCGCATTAAAATTGGTTTTTGGAAATTAGCCATTTTACAACAGACTTTGACTTGGTCTTCCAATGAATAAGTATTTGGAGAACAAAGAGACTAAAGAACAGACTCAATTTCGTGTGAGAAAACAATCTACGTTAACAAAACCACGCGGATTCTAAATCGAAAAGCCATTAACCTATTATTTACTGGAAAATGTTATAGTATTTTTAGAAATTTAGTTCTTTAATTAAAAGCTCAACGTCGATGAACTCTTTTGTTTTTTGCATCGATCTTTCCTGGATTCACTAAAAGTACAAGTAAATTATACATGGAGTTGATTGTTTATGCTGTCTACTTTGGAAAAATTAATTCAATCAATAAAGTAAAATTCGGGTTGCAAGAATTTAGCATTTAAGTTGACCATTGAATTTCCAATCCAGGTTAATTGATTATAGTTAAATTAAGTTGCAATTACCTCTCAATTGAGATACCACATCAGTAAAATTTGTCAATTTTCTTACTCTCAGCTACTAGGTAAATGGAAATTACTTGACTTAGCTTGTGCCTTTATGCACTAAAAAAAACTAGGTGGTGAATTAGAATTAATTGACTGATGACAAGGAATGGTTCAAATGTAATCAAACTTGAATGAAAATAATGGACAGAATATATTAGTCTACGTTGTTGTTCAATGTCAATTTCAACTACCAGAAGGGAAGGAAACCCACACTCTTCTTCGTTCAGAAAACAATTGAAAGTGCCGAACTTCCATGAGGTTTCCTTACAGCAGAGATTATGGGACAGATTCAGATGAACTTACGACGACTTGTGACAGTGGACTTGACTCTAAAAGCAAGATAAAAAAAATAGTTAAAAATATGCTTTAGATTTTTAGCTAGGAATAGAGGTTACAGGGATTTGAAGATAATTTCATCTGTTTGATACTTTTTGGCGATATATAATTTTTTGAACCATAAACGGGTCATGTGATTTATTAGAAAACCACAAAGGTAAAATGTAATTTACCCTATGATAAACAGTCAATGAAAAAACTAAAGAATTTTCCTCATGCTTCAAAATTGAAAGGAGTTGATACTTAGTTTTGGGATTAACAATTTCTTCATTTTTTGCTTAAAATTTAGGTAAATAGTTAATTATCATCAACTTTTTTATTTAAAGATTTATTGTAAGTTGTTAAAGATCCCTCACTTTTTGTTCTAAATTAAGTTATTTATTCCATTCATCCCCAAAATTTTTTTTTTAATTTTTACTCTGGTCCAAAACTTTTAATTATGCCTATTTGGTCCTTCAAATTTTATATTACTATTTAATCAGTCCCAATACAAATTAATGCTAACATTGCCTTTCGAATTATGACATTTCCAATATCCTTTCTTATTATCTTTTTTCTTACATTTTTTTCTTTATTTCTCTTCCCATTCCCATTTCAAAAAATCGAAAAACACTGGAAAATTCTCAACTAAATAAAAAATTTAGACTTGCGCATATAGTGGTTTGGTTGTTGTTTAGTTGTTCTAGTTTTACCAAAGATGGATTGCAAATTCAAGTTTAGACCAATGAGTTAGAAGGAGAAGTATAAATTTTCAATGTCAATTTTATTATTTTAGCGATTTTGTGATTCTCCTTCATGGGCGATTGAGTATGATTATGCGTATTTGTTAGGTTGATATCAAGTATGATTATTAACATGAACATTCACTGTGGAAGACTGGTTTACATAGAAGGTTAGGGTTGCAATGAGTTAACTCAGCCCAAAATGTTGCAATTCACAATTCTTGTCTGATATATGTCCTCTTTGAAGGAAATGATAAAATAACTTGATAGTTCAAACATGCTACCATGTTATGGCAATTCAACAAGTGTAGTAGAAGAATTTATTTCTGATCCTGAAGGAGAACCGAAAAAAGGTTTTGGAGGGATTTCCAACGCCTGCAAATCACCTTCCAACATCTCAATCACCTTGCTCATTGCTGGTCTTTGTGATGATTCGGCTTGTATGCACCACAATGCCACTAGTATCATCTTTCTCGCAATTTCATTTTCTTCTTGTGTCAGAACTCCTTGTAATTTCAGGTCCCCATCAAGCACCAACCGTTGATATGCCCAATATGGAAAATATATCTCACTTGCATGGCTTACTCCATTATTAACATTCTTTCTTCTTCCAACAATTTCTAAAAGCATCATCCCGAAGCTATAGACATCAGACTTGTGCGAAACTGCTCCAAAGTTTCTACATACCAATTCAGGAGCAATGTAACCGATTGTTCCTCTAGGTCCTGTCATTGATATCTCACTGTCTTCCCTGGCACATAGTCTTGCCAACCCAAAATCAGATATTTTTGGATGAAAATATTTGTCCAGAAGAATGTTGTGAGGTTTTATATCAAAATGTAAAATTCTTGTGTTGCATCCTTTGTGCAGGTACTCAAGTCCTTGAGCAATACCAATAGCAATTTCATAAACTTTTAGCCATCCCAAATAACTTCCATTACTATTGGAAACTTCTCCTCCATGAATATATTTATCTAGAGATCCATTAGGCATAAATTCATATACCAGAGCTCTCCTGCGACCATCAAAGCAGAATCCTAAAAGTGTGACAATATTAACATGAGAAGTTCTACTAATACTTGCAACCTCGTTGATGAAATCCTCTCCACTTCCTTTGAATGTATGTAGAATCTTTACAGCAACAGGGCGATCGTCTAAAAGATTTCCTCTATAGACATCTCCGTATCCACCTTTACCTATTTTATCCTTGAAGGAGTTGGTCATTTTCTTGATATCTTTGTAGGTGTATCTCCTTGGTGCTAGGGATGCAAATTGCGTAATGAAGGCCTCAAAGTTTTGGCATTCGTTTGGTTTTCTTATACATGACAACAAAGTACATTCCTTTGTATACTTCTTAAAACAGTAGCCGGTAATGCAAATGAACAATACCATTCCAGTCAAGGAAACACCTGTGACGAGATAATTTTGGAACTTAATTTACTTTTATAAGCATATTAACAAAATACAAGCATAGGGTACATTACCAATTCCAATCTTCAGTTCCAATTTCGATCCTCCACCTGCAGTATAGCAATCACATGGGAAGATGTGTGAGTACCATTTTTAAAGATTCAAGTGTTGGTACTATGAGAAATCACGCTGATTATCACCAAGACATAAAGTTCCTACATTTCGGTACAGCAACAAAAGATCGAATTTCTAAGCAATATGCGAAAAAGACGACAACAATTCAACACAGTTAGGCCGAGTAAAATAGTTTATTACATTAATAATATCCGTAATGGATACATAGAAACACACACGTTTAAAAAATCATAATCAAATTTGCAATAGGTTTTCAATTTCACAGTGAATCTACTAAATTAATTTACCATCATCACAGATTTTTGGGATGGATATGATCATCAAAATGATAGAAATATTCATTGTAGTAACCACAATGACCTCCACTCTTTTGGCAGTTGATACAATCAACCCCATTCCATTGCAGCACAAATCCTTTCTCCAAAACATCTATATAATTCTGTTCCAACAATCTTTTGAGGAAATCATTTGTTACTGGTGCATTAACTAGAGGCTGACAAGGGCGTTCCGAATAATTCCAGTGCTTCAGGAGTTCCATATGAAAAATGTTTGGGAAAACAAATGTAAATGGACAAAACAAATGGAAAACAAAGAAGAATTGACTTCAACTTATGTATTTCTACACTCTCCTCTATAAAAAATTTGTCCTCGACTTCTGCAAAGAAAAAGGCAAATTTCCTTTAGGATGAAATAAAGTGACCTTGTAAACACCTTACACTAGTGATACAAGCCTAGAGAGTGTTTGAGTATTTTGGTATTGCTATCTTCTTTGATGAATGTAATTCTGCAGCAAAACAAATATCAAAGCATGTTATACATAGACTTAACATGATGTTCTTAGGGTTTTTACTGACATTTAGACGTCATAAATCAATTAGACTTAAGGTAGAAGACATGTCTTTTCAAAAAGAAGAAAAACGTTCAGAAAATTCAAACCAAATGCAAATCGCGGCATCAACAGCAAGATCCGTGGAGCAAGTCCAACTCTGGACATGAAGCACGGCAACGGCAGTTGAACATACCGGCGGTCCTATCTGGGTTCGTGTCCAGAGGAAGTTGCTGCTTCACCAACACCTCACTTTTGAAAATCTCCAACAGAAAACTCACAATCCACAGCATACGTCTCTTCATCATAGGGGTTAGTGCAATTGTAGAAGAAGAAAAGATCAACAGTTTCGGGACCATAGTTGAATGGAGTCCCCTCAATGCTAAAATTATGTTGAGGGGTTGGACCTCAATTATCATCATCATATAACTCAGCTTGAGATAGCAAAAGTGAGTTATTCACGTAAAATACATCTTTGATGCTATAATCATCATCAGAGATCTTGAGAACAGGTTTCTTGTCGGATATTGAACATTGGTGAACCACAATAAGACTCTTGTCTGCCCAGTATCCAAAAAGGATATCCTATGTTTAAACCATTACCACAGTTTTGAGGCGTGGAGGCACTTGAATCAGTGCAAAAGCACTGAGTTCCGTCCAAGTAGATTGTGAAGAAAATAGCTGTAATTTGAATACAGTGACACAAGATATATGATCCATTGGCAGGGAAATTGAGAAAGAAGGCAGCGGAAGAGAGCAAAGGGAGATACAAAAGGTGTGGCCTTGGAAGAAAGCATAAGCATCAAAATTCAAAAAGTAATTAGTTTGATCAAATTTCAAAAGGAAGTACTAGCTTTAACCTTGTGTCATATGATTGGAGGATTGACAATTAGTCTTCATAAGAGGAAAGACAAAGTTCTCTTCAAGACTTCAAGCAACAGCCAGGGAGTTTTTTGGGGTAAAGTAGAAGGAAGACCACTTATCAGCAGCTCGTTGAAAGACCAGACAAGAAAAAAAGTTCAATAAGCTTTTTCTGGGCGAAAATTTTTGTTTGAAATTTTTGGAGCTTTTGTGGGGTATACAATACACTAAATTCCCCTGGAATTTGGACTTTTAAACGAGAAATTTAATCGTTTCGATGGTTGTTTTTTGTGGTATTTTTTGAAAAATATTATTGTAACAATTTAAAAAAAAATTTTTGATACATATGTTTCTGAGATAAAAGTTAGTTGGAAAACGTGTATGAAGTTTTTTAAAAATATGTTTCTAAAAAATAGAACCAAAGAAGTGGAGAGCTAATTATTTGGAAAAGTTCACAAGTATATTTTCCATGGAAATCTGTTCTTGGAATAATGTTGATTGATGCCAACAATCAATCAAGAAAATATGTAATCCAGGCTAGAGGTTGAACCTTCTTTTCCTTTGGTGACTAATATTTGTATTGAATGATAGCTACATGAGCCAAAAAAGAGAGGAGCAGAGCTACTAGAAAATAGAAATCAGAGTGATGGCTAAGAAAATTTAACTTGGATGCATATTATCCACGTTTAATTCAACCGGTCAAAGGACTCGAGGCTTCTGGGAAGTAACACTTGCTCTTCTGAATTTCCAAATATTGGGAAGTACTTATTCGTGCAATCAAAACTGCTACGCGCGTGAAATGAAAAAATATCACTAAGACCTAGGAATTCAAGACTGCTTGATCATTTTTTTTTAAAGTTTTTATCTAAAACAATTAGACAATTTCCCTTTTTCCAATGGCATTTCATTTTCTTCAATTTCCCTTCTTTTAGGTTGTAAATGAAATTGAAATTAATGCTAAGCTCACTAATCAAATCAACTTTCAACATACATTTGGCTTCTGATCCCAAGCAAAGGACAAGTCATAAATTGATTTGTTGATGGTTCTTTATTCGTTTTTCTAAATCAGACCTGTAATTAATAATTCAGAAGGAGTAAATTGAATTAATTAGCATATTCTGTTGTGCAAGAGTGTGCGTGTTCGCAAAAAGAATACAGTTTGGTATTTCCAAATAGCTACAGGGCATTATTATATAAAGAGATAAAAATCAAATTGCCAAGTTTGTCAAACACATAAAAAAACTGTTAGTCAAGCAGAGCTGTTTTTGGACTTCATAGTTCATACTTAGTACATAGATGCAAATTTGGTGGATGATACAACACGGATTTTGCAAGTGCCAATTGCATTACCATTCCTTTCAAAAAGGCATAAAGGACAATAAATAAATAAATATATAAAAGAAGTAGTGCAATACAATTTGACTGTGCAAATTTCAAGATTTCATTCTGTAGGCAGCTGGGATGGGGTTACGTGGGACTAGTAAAGCCTGAAATAGATATACAACCATCTTCTGGATCACTGGCCTCACCATTTCAAATAGGGAGAAAAAAAAAAACTTATAATCTCCATGACAATGAGATTTTGACCCCGATGTGACGCCCAATTGCAAATTTATGTTAAACATTGATTTATTCACTAAACGTCCACAACATTATAGTTCCTGTATGTATGTATTGTTTTAACCCAATGTATCCAAATTGATTGGCTGGAATTTCCATACTAATATTTTACTACACCTAAACCAAAATCTTTATGCTGTAAAAAAAAAAAAAAAGGAAAAGAAAGAAAGAAAGAAAATAATGCTGGCTTGAAATCTCTATTAAAGCCAATAAGATTATTCTAAAACTCATAAACCAAAATTGATTAGAAGACTGGAAAAAGAATAGCGCACCATTGCAATGATCAAATTTTATTGTGCCATCTTCGCAAAAGCACATGAACTCCGTGCTCTTATCGTTGTACCCGCAATGGCCTTCAGACATCTCGCACTTAGCACAGTCAGTCGTATTATGCCAATCAAGCACAAATCCATGATTCATAGCACTATCATTTATAATAGCCCAAATAATATCGATCCCATTAATCCCTCCATCGATCACAGTTACAACTTTTTCCTCACAAACCTCAAACCAATTGTACTTATTCCTCTCCAGTGAAACATAGGACATCTTCCCAACAGACCTTAGGCATTCCAAAGGAAAAGCTGAACCATTGAAAGAAAGAGGATCAGTAGTACAGTTGAAGTAAAAAGTGAGGTTCAAATCTTGCTCTGAATATTTCAACGGTAAATCTTCAAGAGTGAGGTTATGACGTGGTCTTGGGCACGCGAGATTTGGTATAACATCATCATCAACAAGGGTTAGTTTGTAATTTACATAGTCTATATCTTTCGCTTGGAAAGCATGATCTCCGGGAAGATGAAGAATTAGGCTCTCATCCGGTAAACAATCTAGGCCAAAGCCTTGATAGCCACAATATTGATTTCCTATGGCGTTGTTTCTAAGCCAGAAGGGATATTTTACTTCAAGAGTACCACAACTGAACGTGTGATTACAATATGATGAAATGCTATTATTGTTTCCATATGATTTGATGAAGAAGAAGGAGACGAAGAAGGCAAGAAAGGGGTAGAAGAGGAGAGGTTGGTGAGGCATATTGCAGTGTTTGAAGTTAGAAAATGGAAACCAATTTGTGTTTTGTCCATGGGGATACTTATAAATTTGGTGCGATTTGTGGGTCATCTTGACAGCAATTACTTTTGACTTGTAGCCTTTGAATTTTGTATCATCTAATTGCCGAAATTCGTGACAATGTAGGCCTAACTTGGTTCAGACACTTGAAGGTTATAGATATCCTAGTAATTGGTGCTGTGTTGGAAAAAAATTAATTTTGCTAGCATCGAATTATATGTTTTCTACGAATCGTTTTTCCGTTCAAAATATGAAAAGGAAAAAAGAAAAGTATGCTTTTATTAACAGTTAAAATGGAAATCTCTAGCAATTTGCTCTCACAGAATTTCAATTTACTTTGGATCAACACCCCCATTAAAAATGATTTTTGGAAATTATGATTCTGCTTATACTATTTAGCCATTTTACAAGAGACTTGGACTTGGCCTTCAAATGAACAAGTATTTGGTGAACAAAGAAACTAAGAAACAGAGTCAATTTCGTGTGAGAAAACAATCTATGTTAACAAAGCCACACGGATTCTAAATCGAATTGCCATTACCCTATGTTTTACTGGAAAATGTTATAGTATTTTCAGAAATTTTGTTTTTTAATGAAAAGCTCAACTTCGATGAACTCCTTTTTTTTTTTTTTTTTTTTTTGCATCTTTCCTTGATTCAGTAAAAGTACAAGTAAATTATACACGGAGTTGATTGTAAATGCTTTCTACTTCGGGAAAACTAATTCAATCAATAAAGTAAAATTCAGGTTGCAAGAATTTAGCATTTAAGTTGATCATTGAATTTCCAATCCAGGTTAATTGATTATAGTTAAATTAAGTTGCAATTACCTCTCAATTGAGATACCACATCAGTAAAATTTGTCAATTTTCTTACTCTCAGCTACTGGGTAAATGTTAACTGCTTTACTTAGCTTATGTCTTTATGCAGTTAAAAAAGCTAGGTGGTGAATTTAGAATTAACTGACTGATGACAATGAATAGTTTAAATGTAGTCAAACTTGCACGAAAATAATGGACAGAATATGTAAGTGTATGTTGTTGTTCAATGTTAATTTGAACGACCAGAAGGGAAGGAAACCAACACTTTTCTTCGTTCAGAAAACAATTGAAAGTGCCGAACTTCCATGAGGTTTCCTTACCGCAGAGATTATGGGACAGATTCAGATGAACTTACGACGACTTATGACAGTGGACTTGACTAAAAAAGCAATATCAGAAAAGTAGTTAATAATATGCCTTAGATTTTTAGCTAGGAATAGAGGTTATAGCATACGAATATATTACTTTAATACGCGTGGCCTTCGCATTCTTTTTTTAATGTGGACATTTTATTCACGGGAAGTAATTTTCGTGTGTTTGATACTTTAACCAAAATTATAGGAGTGATGTATAATTTTTTGAACTATAAGCGGGTCATGTAGTTTATTCGAAAACTGTATGAGGTAAAATGTAATTTACCCTATAATATATAGCCAATGAAAAAACTAAAGAAGTTACCCCCATGCTTTAAAATTTAAAGGAGTGAATACTAGTTTTGGGATTAACAATTTCTACATTTTTTCTTTTAAAATTTAGGTTAATAGTTAATCATCATCAACTTTTTTTTGTTTTAAAATTTATTGTAAGTAGTTAAAGTTCTCTCAATTTCTGTTTCAAATTAAGTTAATTATGTCAGTGATCCCCAAACTTTTTTATAATTTTCACTTTAGTCCAAAAGTTTCAATTATACCTATTTGGTCCTTCAACTTTTATATTACTATTTAATCGGTCCCAATACAAATTAATGCTAACATTGCCTTTCTAATTATGACATTTCCTATATATATATATATATTTTTTGTTATTGTCTTCTTTCTTACATTTCTTTCTTTTATTTCTCTTCCCATTCCCATTTCAAAAAAATTGAAAAACACTAGAAAATTCTAAACTAAATAAAAAATTTAGACTTGCGCATACGGTGGTTGTTGTTTAGCTATTCTAGTATTACCAAAGGTGGATTGCAAATTCAAGTTTAGACCAATGAGTTATAAGGAAAAGTATAAATTTTCAATGTCAATTTTATGGTTTTAGTGATTTTGTGATGCTCCTTCATGGGCGATTGAATATGATTATGTATATCTGTTAAGTTGATATCAAGTATGGTTATTAACATGAACATTCACTGAGGAGGACTGGATTACATAGAAGATTAGGGTTGCAATGAGTTAATTCGCCCAAAAATGTTGCAATTCACAATTCTTGTCTATTAGGACATATATCCTCTTTGAAGGAAATAATAAAATAACTTGATAGTTCAAACATGCTACCATGTCATGGCAATTCAACAACTGTAGCAGAAGAATTTATTTCTGATCTTGAAGGAGAATAGAAGAAGGGTTTTGGAGGGATTTCCAACGCCTGCAAATCGCCTTCCAACATCTCAATTACCTTGCTCATTGCTGGTCTTTGTGATGATTCAGCTTGTATGCACCACAATGCCACTAATATCATCTTTCTTGCCATTTCATTATCTTCTTGTGTCAGAACTCCTTGTAATTTTAAGTCTCTATCAGGCACCAACCGTTGATACGCCCAATATGGAAAATATATCTCACTTGTGTGGCTTACTCCATTATTAACATTCTTTCTTCTTCCAACCATTTCTAAAAGCATCATCCCGTAGCTATAGACATCAGACTTGTACGAAACTACTCCAAAGTTTCTACATACCAATTCAGGTGCAATGTAACCGATTGTTCCTCTGGGTCTTGTTATTGATACGTCACTTTCTTCCTTGGCACATAGTCTTGCCAACCCAAAATCAGATATTTTTGGACGAAAATATTCGTCCAGAAGAATGTTGTGAAGTTTTATTATCAAAATGTAAAATTTTCGTGTTGCATCTTTTGTGCAGGTACTCAAGTCCTCGAGCTATACCAATAGCAATTTCGTAAACTTTTACCCATCCCAAATGACTTCCATTACTATTGGAGATTTCTCCTCTGTAAATGTGTTTCTCTAGAGATCCATTAGGCATGAATTCATATACTAGTGCTCTCCTGCGGCCACCAAGGCAGAATCCTATAAGTGTGACAATATTAACGTGAGAAGTTCTACTAATAGTTGCAACCTCGTTGATGAATTCCTCTCCACTTCCTTTGAATGCATTTAAAATCTTTACAGCAACAGGGTGATTGTCAAAGAGATTTCCTCTGTAGACATCTCCATATCCACCTTTACCAATTTTATATTTGAAAGAGTTGGTCATTTTCTTGACATCTCTGTAGGTGTATCTTCTTGGTGCTAAGGATCCAAATTGGGTAACAAAGGCCTCAAGGTTTTGGCTATCATCTGGTTGTGTTACACATGAGGATAACATATGTTCTTTTGGATACTTCTTACAACAGTAGTAGGCAACGCAAATGCTCAATACTCCTATTCTAGCTGCAGACACACCTGTGACGAGAGAAATGGGATTTTTTTGGAACTTAATTCACGTATTCCAGCATATTAACAAAATACAAGCATCAAGAAAGAAATATCATACCTATAATCAAGATATTCACTTTCAGCCGAGGATTCTTTCTTGCAAATGTGCCAAATATAATTGTTATCATTTACTATGAGGATACAAAACAATCAGCTCTACACTTACCATTTCTTTTAGTGTATGTTTTTCTTTTCTTTCCAATTTTAGGTTGCACAAAAACACACTTAGTATTGTTCGTCATTGATACAGTAAAACAAACCATTTCAATTCTGACTAAGTTGATTTAGTATTTTGCATTGTTCTAGAATGAATACATAGGAGGCGTGTTAAATGGGAGGATACATTCATCCTTAGTCCAGAGGGCAATTTTTGCTGCTCGATTCTCTCTCATTTGCACTTCATCTTTCCTATTCTGAACAAAAAATTGAAAACAAATTTCATAGAGTAAATCGTATTCTCTAAAAGACCTTGCTTACTAGTTGTACAATGTGTACAAAATTAAGTAAACAAGATAAAAAATTGCATTGCTTAGGCGGTCAACGGAAAACAAAGAGCTTATTCAGGGGTTAATTACTCCATTGGTCCCTAAACTATTTCATGAGTGTAAATTTAGTCTCTCAACTTTTAATTTTGTCTATTTAGTCCCTCAATTTTTATATTTGTGTTTAATTAGTCCTCAATACCAATTAATGACAAAATTGCCCTTCTACTTTTATGACCTTTACTTTTTATCTCCTTTCTTTTATATATATATATATATATATATATTTAATTTATCCTTTCTCCATATTCACTATCCTTGTCCACATCATCAGAAACCTAATTGCATATTAACTTCTTTTCTTTTTTTCAGGTTCTATTTATTGGTTCACTTGATAAGTTTAGATTTTTTTTATTCTCTTGAGATCTCTAAGGACAAATAAAAGAAAAAAAGCTAAGAAAAATTAATAAAATGATTAAAAAAGAAAGACATAAATGTCTACAATCAAGTAAATAAAATTGAAATCTAAATCTTAAGTTTTTTTATTTTAATATTTTTTGAAGATTTTTTTATTTTATTTCTTTTAATAGTCTTCTTCATCTCAAGAACTATGAAAAATACTCTAAAATTTTCAGATAAATCAATCAATATAAACTTGCGAATAAAGAAGGTAATGTTTGGTTGAGTTTTTTGAGAACATGAATAAAGATAGGGCAAGAGTTGAAGGAATAAATAAAAAATATAAGAAAACTGATAAAAAATAAAGCAGAGAAAAAAAAGATAGGATGTGATATAAATAGAAGGGCAATTTTTCCATTTATTGGTTCCAGGGACCAATTAAACCCTAACGTAAAAGTTGAGGGACCAAATAAACATAGATAAAAGCTTGAGGACTAAATTGGCACTCATGAAATAGTTTGAGAACTATTAGAGTAATTAACTCGCTTAGTTATGAAGCCATCTCTTTTGACTTCGTGATACTAGTTATTGTAGCGCAAGATTTTACTTTAATTAAGATGAAGCACGTGGGTTGCTTTCTTTAACTTCCTAAGCTTAATGATGATGATATTATATGCATATGTAAATTAGTAAATAAGTGTCGCTCTTTATTGTACAACCATGTACCAATGCAATTCCCCGTTTTTTATATGACGAATCCATGATTGTGCTATACACATGCTGTGCAAGTTTAGAAAACAACTTGCCCACCACTTTACCTTGTATTAGAATATTAACTTTTACCAATACCTTATCTGCCTGATACAATACCATAAAATCCATGTGTCGAGAACAAAATCAATGGGAAAACTTAAAGTGGCTATTTTCTTGAACTTCTTGTTAGATTCCGGTGAAATCAAAGTCAAAGAACTAAGGCAACGCAACATTACGTTCCATTGCAATGATCAAATTTATTGTGCCATCTTCGCAAAAGCACATGAACTCCGTGCTATTATCGTTGTACCCGCAATGGTCGTCAGACATCTCGCACTTAGCACAGTCAGTCGTCTTATGCCAATCAAGCACAAATCCATGATTCATAGCACTATCATTTATAATAGCCCAAATAATATCGATCCCATTAATCTCCCCATTGATCACACTTACAACTTTTTCCTCACAAACATCAAACCAATTGTACTTATTCGTCTCCAGTGAAACATAGGACATGTTCCCACCAGACCTTAGACATTCTAAAGGAGCAGAATCAGGAGAAGAAAGAGGATCAATAGTACAGTTGAAGTAAAAAGTGAGGTTCAAATCTTGCTCGGAATATTTCAACGGTAAGTCTTCAAGAGTAAGGTTGTGACGTGGTCTTGGGCACATGGAATTTGGTATAA
Source organism: Mitragyna speciosa (assembly GCA_024721245.1). Lineage (NCBI taxonomy): Eukaryota > Viridiplantae > Streptophyta > Magnoliopsida > Gentianales > Rubiaceae > Mitragyna > Mitragyna speciosa. The sequence continues at coordinate 4,109,693 of CM045566.1, read as the reverse complement.
CATCATCATCAACAATGGTTAGTTTGTAATTTACATAGTCTATATTTTTAGCGTGGAAAGCATGATCTCCGGGAAGATGAAGAATTAGGCTCTGATCCCGTAAACAATCTAGGCCAAAGCCTTGATAGCCACAATATTGATTTCCTATGGTGTTGTTTTTAAGCCAAAAGGGATATTTGACTTCAAGCTTACCGCAACTGAACGTGGAATTATAGTACACTGAAAAGCTATTATTGTTTCCATACGATTTGATGAAGGAGAAGGAGATGAAGAATGCAAGAAAGGGGAGGAAGAGGAGAGGTTGGTGAGGCATATTGCAATGTTTGAAGTTAGAAAATGGAATCTCTAGTAATTTAGCTCTCAGAGAATTTCAATTTAGTTTGGATCAACACCCGCATCAAAAACAATTTTTCGAAATTATAATTCCACTTAGGGTGCGTTTGGTTCCCTAGAATTGGAATTGGGGGCACTAATTCCAATTCCACTGTTTGGATTCTACCTATTCCTACCGAATTAGAATTGAATTTTAATTCCACAGCTCCCAATTTCACGATTCTAATTCTCCAGTTGAACTAAAAAATTTCAATTCTAATTCTACACAAAATACTCCCACCCCACCCAAAAACACGCGGCTAACCACACCTTCCCTCTCCCGCTGTGGGAAAAAAAATCTCCTTTCTTCTCTCCACTCTTCCTGATTCTCACTTCTCACTTCTCTCTCTCTCTCTCTCTCTTCAATCCTCTCTTCCTGCCTTTTATCTTCCATCTCCCGTCTTCCGCCTCCACCTTCGCCTCCCATCATCGGAAGAAAAAGTGCCGGTGGCAAAGGCTCTTGAGTATCAAGATAAACCACGGTAAATCTTGGTTTTGGCATTTAAGATTCTAGCTCTAGCCCTAGATTAAGGATTCTCTTCTTCTACTAGTTCTGCAATCAAACTAAGATTTGTTTCCCCAGCTTTTACATTTTTTTTTGTTTTCCTTGATTAGGGTAAAGAAATTTAATAATAAAGTCAGATTTTTTTCAGATATTTATTTAAGATTTTTTTTGTAGATATTTATTTATTTATTTATATTATTCCTAATGTGTGATTATAAGCATTATAAGAATAAATTTTAAGAAATTTATTTATGTCGGTGTATATTGAAATTCGAATATAATGTTTTGAATTGGGAATTACTGGAATTATTTCTTGTTAATAATTAAAGTAAACTTAAAAGTTATTTCTAATTTTGACATTTTATGGAAAACATTTGGAGATTATGCCCTGTTGTTCTAATAATTCTTTTCATACTATACGAACGCTACAGTAATTAATTTTCACTTGATAAACGTTAAGTTTGTCCAATTGACCTCTCAAATCATGTAAATGGTATAAGAAATAACTGCAATTAGATTATTAGTTGTGTGTTGGGTTTCTAAATCTTGTTCAATGTACAATGACCTTCTATGGATGTGTATTAGGCTCGAACATTAGGAAAGAAAGAAGATACTTGAAACCTCTCTGAGAACAACTGTTGATACTGTATTGTCCGCAGATTGTCCATTGTACAGGGATTGACTGTGTGCTGAATTGTCTGGAACAGGACAATTGAGCCTTGAAAAGAGATTCAGTACCATATGTTCTTGTTTGTATCTTTCGCTATTTGTTGTTGTGATTTTTTGAGCTTAAATCAGACCAAATTGGACATGGATCTTTTTAAAACAAAAGAAAAATAATGAGTCTTGTTAATGTGACAATATTTGAATGCATACCGAAATATCCCATGCCTTACTACTTGTGTTTCTACTTTACATTTATCCATATGCTGGATATGTGGAGGCCTGGAGAGACGTTATTTTTTTGTTGAAAGTGATGTTTTGGTCCTCATTGAACTAACTTTGTTACCGGATACCTTGTTGTATTTTCTAATTGAAGAACTATGGATGTCTTGACAATTTGGATGATGTTATGTTTGACTGGAAAAGCTTTTATTTTTTTACACGAGGTATATAAGCTTTGGAAGGAAGATGTTGAGATGCATAAAAGTGCTTACAAATATGTTTATACTTGTAATGATTTTATATCTCAAAAATTTCCCACAACATGCAGCCTAAACCTAGGATCAAGGATTTTTGTCGATTTAAACTTCTTTAGCAACAAATATCTAGTCAGTAAATTCAGTTCTTTGTGATATTAATGTGGAGATTTATTTTTTTTTCCAATAATTTTGCCAGCTTTCAAAATTTGCTTTAAGCCTTTTGCTTTAGAGTCAGCCATTACATTGAATATATACTCATTTGGAATGGGGGCCCCTCAAGATTCATCATGAATGTGTGATGCTCATCCATGACCAAATCTTGTCTTTAAAGTCTAGTTTGTTATCTTTGGTATCTTGTGACTTGTGAGTTGTATAACTTTAGTTTGTGCCTGGGGTCTGCTCTATGGGTGTTTTTGTGTGAGCACGTGGACATGAGTCCTAAAGCAACTGGTATTATGTTTGTGTTTCACCAATAAGTTCAGTATTTCCCCACTCCCAGTATGGATTGCAAAGTAAATGTAGTGGGATATGTTTTGATTAATTTCGGTCACATCTGCTGTTGTTTGTTATCCTTTTTATATGCGTGTTCTTATCAATGGGGCCTTAGTAATTTCCTGCAAAATTAATAAAAATGGAAAATGGTGAGCTACTCGTATTGTTTTTGCTGCATAAAAATGTATAATTGATATTTTATGACTTACATTTCTTATTGTCTTTCTTTTTTTTTTTTTTTTGTAAAATATAGATCATAACATGGATCAAAGTGACGAACAAAAAGCAAAAAAGCGAAAAGTAGTCATGGGATGTCATTTGATAACAATAGGTACATTAGCAGCTTGGTGGCATGAGAAACATATTGTGAAGGAGCTTAATTTTGACTTTAGAGTAGCTTGGGAGATATATTTAAGGTGACTTTATTACGGGAATGATAGAGTTTGTAAGGAACAACTTCGACTAAGTAGGCACTGTTTTACTATTTTATGTTCAAATTTAAGGGAGCATGGTGGATTGAGGTATACTATAAATGTAACCGTTGAAGAAGTAGTTGCAATGTTTCTGTATGTCCTCGCGCATAACTTCAAGAATCGGACCGTCAATTTTAATTTTATTAGATCGGGAGAAACTGTTAGTTGACACTTTAACATAGTCTTATGTGCTGTCATAAAATTGGGGAGACATTATCTTGTTCAACCTTCAACATTCAGTTGCTCGAAATGTCATTGAAAGAATGTTTGGTTTGTTCAAAAAATGATGGGCTATATTGAGAGATGCATCTTTTTTTTATGTCAAGACTCATGTCAAGATAATTAATGCATGTGCCATCCTTCATAATCTTATTCGAGTAGAACAACCAAATGATCCTTTCTTGGCTGAAGTTGATGATGAACTATGTAGAGCACAACCTGAGATTAATGATGGAGATGAATTGGAAGATGATGATGTTATTGAAGGGAATGATTTAAGTTCTCGTGGTGGCATGAATATTTTGAATGGTAATCGGATTCGAATAGTGCAACCAACCAATGATTGGACACAGTTTAGGAATGCTCTAGCACAGGCAATATTTGTTGAGTATCAAAATAGACGAGGTCTAGTTGAAAATTGAATTTTTCATGTGATCTTAATATAATTTTAATTTATTATTAGAATGTCATCTTATTGAACTATAGTACTATAATTCTCATTTAAATTAATTCATGAGCAACTTGGCATTTTTATCTATATTTGTACTTTTCTTTTATGTGAAAGTATCAATAAATGTTCTATTTTCTTGTGTCATGATTTAATCCCTTGCAAACCCTACAGTTCACTACAAGATGACCTTTGTTTTAGCCTAGTATATACTTTGAGTGAATGAATTGTAAGAATTACAAAATTGTTCAGTTGTGAGATTCAATTGTAATAGCTAGGATTTGGTGGTAAAAAATTAAATACAATAGTTTTGTTTTTCTAGTCTTGGTAAATATTTTTTTGATATACAATTCTACCCGATAGTAATATTTAATAATTACTAATTAATAATTTATTTTTTAATTTTGGTTGAAATTGATAGGATAATATATTTAATAATTTCTAATTAAAAATTTATTTTTTAATTTTGGTTGAAATTTTGATAGGAAAATTCGGTGACTAAATAGTCTTAGCATGCATTAGTTCATTTTCAACCTCAAACATTGAATGTAACAGATATGTAAAAAGATAAAAATTAAAAAGTTTGCATAGGCGTTATTTTTTTAAAAAAAAAATCTTGTAGTAATTAATAGCTTTATTGTTTTGAAGAAAATTCTTTTTAGCAATTCCAATTCTTGATGAATTCTTACTCATCCAAACAGAAAATTTGGAATTCCAAATGAATTCCATTTCAATTCTACACATTTGCCAAACAAAGGAATTTCAATTATTTAGAATTACAAATCATAGAGTTACAATTCTGCAGAATTGTAATTCCAATTCAATTCCAATTCTAAGGAACCAAACACGGCCTTATATTTTTTGGACATTTTACAAGAGACTTGGACTTAGCCTTCAAATGAAAACGTATTTGGTGAACAAAGAAATTGAAAGACAGAATAAACTTCGCCTGGGAAAACAATCTATGTCAACAAAACCACGCGGCTTCTAATTATACTGGAAATTGTTATACTGCCTTTAGAATTTTTTTTAATTACTATAAGCACAAGTAAATTATGCATGGAGTGGATTTTTCTAGCTTTTTACTTAGGAAAAACTAATTCAAATCCAGGTTAATTGGTTATAGTTAAATCAAGTTGTAGTTACCTATTAATTGAGATACCACATCAGTAAAATTTAACAATTTGCTTACTTTCAGCCACTTGGTACATGGAAATTGCTTGACTTAATTAGCTTATGTATTTAAGCGGTAAAAAAAAAGCTAGGTGGATGAATATATAATTAATTGACTGATGACAATAAAAAATACAAATGTAATCAAATTTGTTGGAAAATTTGTTGTTGGAAAATTTGTTGTTGTCCATTGTCAATTTCAATAACCCAACGGGAAGAAACCTACATTTTTCTTTGTTCAAAAAACAATTAATAATGCTAAACTTCCACGATGTTAGTGTGGACTTGACTAAAGCAAGACAACAAAAGTAGCCAATAATATTCCTTAGAATTTAGCTAGGAATTGGGGTTCTAGTATGAATAAATTACTTGAATACGCGAATATTTTCGCATCCACGTGCATTTAGAATTCCACATCCGCATGGCACGATCTGTGTCCTTATAAGAATACCTTTAAACTGGGATAGAAAATACATGCTGTGATACCCAAGACCTTGGGGGCCTCAATTGCAATTTGGCAAAGTTGTGGTCTTGCCTAAAATAGATTGTAGCCTTCTTTTTCTTTCATTTTCATTTTATCTTCTCTCTCTCACGATTTTCTTCTCTTCCATCTCTATCTCTTCTTCTCTCTCTCTCTCTCTCTCTCTCTCTCTCTCTCTCTCTCTCTCTATTTCACACTCTAGAAGAATTGGAAAGTTAGGGGCTTCAACCCAACTCTCTACTTAAGGTATTTCTTCTTCCAATTTTATTTCACTCTTTATGGGTTTTTCCTTTTGTTGGTAACTAGAGTAATTAGTGTATGATTAAGGTAGTTTTGGAGTTGCTAATGCAATTATGACTATGGGTTATGCTTTGATGGTTTTGTTTTGTGTCATTAATGGTGGTTTCATAAGCTATTTGTCAAAAGTTAGAGATTGGGTATTATGCATACCAAGTGTTTGATGGAATGGATGAATGAAATATTAAATTGGAATTTCTATACTTTAATGGCTTTGTACTTAGAGTTTGTGGTGTGTGTATGAGTTTGAATGGTTGCTTTGCTATAATGGGTTTTGGAGGAAGAACATTTGAGGGTAAGGAGTAATTATGACTTGGGTTTATGATTCATGAAGTGCTTTGAGTATTAAGTAATGTTTCTTGATTTATTATGCCTATTTTAGAGTTTTCTTAGTTAAGATGTTGTTAAGAATAAAAGTTGGATGATTTGGTGGGTTAAAATATTATTAAAGCTATATTGAGTATGGGTTATGTTTATATGAAGTTTTTATGCTTGGAATGGTTATGAGTTTTCCAATTTATATGAGAATTCTTTGGGTAATTGAAGTTTATTTGTTGGGTTGTGTTTAATGTGTATTTGGATGTTAAGGGTGTTTTCTAAGCTACATTGTCAAGAGATTGGAATTGTTTATGCTATTGTGACTATGGATTATGATAATGGTGGTGATTATGTTTAAGATGAGTGTGGGTGGTGCTAATGGTGTGGGTTAAAAGGTGCTCGAGTTTATGGTTGGATGATGACCTATAATGTATGTTTGAGTATAAGTTGTGGTTTCCAATCTATTTTGCTTATGCTTAGCTTGAATTAAGTGGTTGATTGTGTTTGATAGTAGTTTCTTAAGTTTTTCTTTCCAAATAATAAGTTAGGGTAGATTGTCTACCAAGTGTTTGAGAAAATGAATAAGTGAAATATCCATTGGAAATTGCTATGCTTTAAAGACTATATGAATGGTAGGTTTACTGCTTTGGTTGATTGTGGGTGTTGTGAGAAATATTGGATTAGTAAGTAATTGGGAGAATTATGGATTGGGTTGTGATTAATGATTATATTGACCAAGAATTTCGATTTCCTAACTTATTTTGTCCCGTTTAAGTTGGATTAAATGACTTAGTATGTGGTTGGTGAAGTTTGGAAGGTTGGATGCTGAGATGTGTAGTGCAGGTTCCGGAGAACCAGCTTTCTGGTGCGACCCGCGGCACCAGCCGCGCCGCGGGTGGCGCTGCGGCTGGTCACAACCAGTGTGGCTGTTCTCTGGTGCAAGCCGCGGTACCAGTCGCGTCGCGACTGGTACCGTGGATGGCACCAGTTTGCCCTTTTTCGATTTTTTGGGTTCCGTTTTGTGTCTAGAGTTTAGTAGTAAGCTTTTATTAAGTTTTATTAATAGTATAGACTTATGATTAAGAGTTTAATTATGTGATTTAAGTGAAGACAGGGATCGTTTCTATTCGGATTATTTGGTTTAGCTTGGATCGAGGTAAGTTGTACATGTATCATTTATATTTTGAAAATGTATTTGTTACGGTGTGATTTTGTAAATTATTTTGCATATATTAAAGTGGCATGAGTATGATTATGTTAATGATTTGTCATGGATATGTAAATGTGGTCAAATATGAATGAATGAATGTTTTGTGATTGATGTCTTGTATAAGGTAATTATTGACGGGACTAATTTCTTAAATTTGGTGAAGGTGTTATGATTTTTGACCGCGCTAACTGGGGATAGTTAGCATATTTTTTGAACTGGACCAATCAGGGTGAAAGTTGGCTTTGAACCGTGTTAACCAGGTCGTAGTTAACAACTGGATATCCAGGGTCAATGTGCTTTATTACTTGGGCTCTCTCTTTAGTATCCTATATGAAATGTTATGTGGACCACATTTATTTATATGCTATTATGATTGAAATGAATGATTATTTGAATTATATCATGTATATGCTATATGTAACATGCTCAGGCCAATAGAGTGATACTTGTACTACTTACTGGGTGAGTTTTCACTCACCCCTTTGTTTTATATGCAGAGAAGGATGGTTTTGGGTCAAGGATGTGGATTAGCTCTTGGAAGCTAGGATTGAAACTGATGGCTTGGTTAGTAGCATATTTGTAGCATAGTTTAGAATCTATTAGAATATGCTTTGAAACTCTAGTTTTGTAATTGAAGTTCCCATTTGACATATTGGGTATTTATGAAAATCTGGATTGATGTTTGTTCATATATGTGATATTTGGGATAATTTGTTTAGATGTTTTGACCATTTGAACCTTGTGCCTTAGCGTAGTTTAGGCACGGCGGTACCACGTCCCGGGGCACGGGACGTGACACATGCATTGACTTAGCTTATCAAAATAAGAAGTGGTTGTCTGGCTGTTGTAGTATTAAAGACGATTGATTTCCATAGAATGTTACATTTCACGGCTGAAATGAGTTGAGTCACCCCAAAATGTTGTAAATTCACAATTATTGTCCATTAGGACGTATATATATTTTTGAAGAAAATAATAATATAACTTGATATTCAAACATGGTACCGTGTCACGGCAGTTAACAACTGTAGCAGAAGCAGTTTATTTATGATCTTGAAGGAGAACCAAAGAAGGGTTTTGGAGGGATTTCCAACGCCTGTAAATCACCTTCCAACATCTCAATTACCTTGTCCATTGCTGGTCTTTGTGATGATTCAGCTTGTATGCACCACAATGCCACTAGTATCATCTTTCTTGCAATTTCATTATCTTCTTGTGTCAGAACTCCTTGTAATTTCAGGTCTCCATCAAGCACCAACCGTTGATACTGCCCAATATGGAAAATATATCTCACTTGTGCATGCTTACTCCATTAATAACATTCTTTCTTCTTCCAACCATTTCTAAAAGCATTCATCCCGTAAGCTATCGACATCAGACTTGTGCGAAAACTGCTCCAGAAGTTTCTACATACCAATTCAGGAGCAATGTAACCGATTGTTCCTCTAGGTCCTGTCATTGATATCTCACTTTCTTCCCTGGCACATAGTCTTGCCAACCCAAAATCAGATATTTTAGGACGAAAATATTCGTCTAGAAGAGTGTTCGTGAGGTTTTATATCAAAATGTAAAATTCTCGTGTTGCATCCTTTGTGTAGATACTCAAGTCCTCGAGCTATACCAATAGCAATTTCATAAACTTTTAGCCATTCCCAAATGACTTCCATTACTGTTGGAAACTTTCTCCTCCATGAATATATTCATCTAGGAGATCCATTAGGCATGAATTCATATACTAGAGCCCTCCTGCAACCATCAAAGCAGAATCCTACAAGCGTGACAATATTAACATGAGAAGTTCTACTAATACTTGCAACCTCGTTGATGAATTCCTCTCCACTTCCTTGGAATGTATGTAGAATCTTTACAGCAACAGGGCTGATTGTCTAAAAGATTTCCTCTATAGACATCTCCAGTATCCACCTTTACCTATTTTATCCTTGAAGGAGTTGGTCATTTTCTTGATATCTTTGCAGGTGTATCTTCTTGGTGCTAGGGATCTAAATTGCGTAGCGAAGGCCTCAATGTTTTGGCTATCCTTTGGTTTTCTTATACATGAAGGTAAAGTACGTTCCTTTCGATACTTCATGTAACAGTAGCAGGTAAAGCAAATGATCCAATGCTCCTACTCCAGATACGAAAATTCCTGTGTCGAGATAAATGAGATATTCTTGGGACTTAATTCACTTGTACTAGCATATTAACAAATACAAAAAACAGTAAAGAAGGATCATACCTATAATCAGGCTACTCAATTTCAGTTGACGATTCTTTCCTGCAAATGTAGCAATTATAATTGTTATCATTTGATGAGGACTCCGAAACTTTTAGGGAATTGATAATTACAGACTGTTTCCCCTCTAATTTGCATAATTACACCTACGTCACCCATTTTAATATATCAGGTAGTGGATACACAGAAACACACACACACAGAGGAAAACATACTAAATCAAAGTTGCAACAGGTTTTCAATTTCACAGTAAACTATACTACATTTACCATCATCACAGGTTTTGCGATGGACATAATCATCACAACGACAGAAGAATTCCATTGTAATAACCACAATGCCCTCCACTCTTCTGGCAGTTGATACAAGTCAAAGCCATCCCATTGCAGAACAAATCCTTTCTTCATAATATCTGTATAATTCTGTTCCAACAATCTTTTGAGGAGATCTGTTGTTACTGGTGCATTAACTGGAGGCTGACATGATTGTTTCGAATAATTCCTGTGCCTCCAGGAGTTCCACATGAAAAACAGCAAAAGCATGATGACTAGCATCACTAGCACAATCCACAGCATATTTCTCTTCATCATAGGGCTTAGTGCAATTGTAGAAGAAGAAAAGATCAACAGTTTCGGGACCATAGCTGAATGGAGTCCCCTCAACTGCTAAAATTATGTTGAGGATTTGGACATCTATTATCAACATCATATAACTCAGCTTGAGATAGCAAAAGTGAGTTATTCGCAGTAAAATATATCTCTGATGATATAATCATCATCAGCTATCCTGAGAACAGGTTTCTTGGCCGCTGCAGGCTGATATTGAACATTGGTGAACCTACAATAATGCCTCTTGTCTGCCTGGTATCCAAAAGGGATATCCTATTTTTAAACCATTACCACAGTTTCGAGGTGTGCAGTGCACTTGAATTAATGTAAAGGCACAGAGTTGCATCTAGGTAGATTGTGAAGAGAATGGCTGTAATTTGAAAACAATGACACAGGAAGAGTACATGATCCATTTGCATGGAAAGAAAGAACGGCAGGAAAAGAGAGCAAAGGGAGATACAAATGGTATTGTCCTGGAAGGAAGCATGAGCAGAGCGAGAGACAAATGGGAAAGCCTTTTTGCCAGCCTGTTCCGCATGGGCATTGGAATAATCTTTGATAATGACCACATGCCAAGAGAAATAGACACGCATACGAAATTCTTCTCTGCTTGGAATAATGTTAATAAGAATAGCCTGATCAGAAAAAATGCATTATTTTTTTAATCAGCTGAATTGTTTTTATGATTGATCAAGCATGTGCCTGTTTGGATGTTTCTCCATTCCTATAATATAGAACGATTAGACTACTTAAAATATGTTTAGGATGATAGCTTAGTAAATTAAGAACGTAAATAATTAATTAAGTGTTATTGTTTCCATATGATTCGAAGAAGAAGAAGGAGATCAAGAATGCAAGGAAGGGAAGGAAGAGGAGAGGTTGATGAGGAATTTTGAAAGGTTTGAAACGTAAGAAAATTGTTACTAATTTGGGTTTGTCTGGGTGTACATATGAATTTGGTGGGATTTGTGGGTCATCTTGACAGCAAGCACTTTTGACTTGTAGTCTTTGAAGTTTCTAACATCTAATTGCCGACATTCGTTACAATAGAGGCCTCACTTTGGTTTGGACGGTGAAGTGAAGGGTTATACATGTATACTATTATTTGGTGCTATGTTGGAAAAAATTAATTTCGCAAGCATCAAACTATATGTTTTACGAATTCTTTTTACCCTCCAAAAAATGAATTTTAATTTAATTTGGGTCAACACCCGCATTAAAAATGGTTTTTTGAAATTTTGATTCTACTTGTATGTTTTAGCCATTTTACAAAGATTTGGACTTGGCCTTTTTTTTAAAATAATAAATTCTCAATTTTCATTATAAACCACAAGATATTTTTGTTTCACACAATTTGAGATGAGCCTTACAAGTTTTTACCATACCATTAGGGTGTTGCTCCTAGCATAATTCCTAAACTACCCCTTCTCCCCCTCACCTTTCCTAAATGTCAATGCCGACTTGGCCTTCAAATGAATACGTATTTGGCCAACAAATAAACAAAAACTAGAGCCAATGTCGTATGAGAAAACAATCCATGTCAAGCAAAAGCACGTGGCTTATAAATCAAAAATCCATAAACCTATGTTATACTGGAAAATGTTACACTACTACTTAGATATTTTTTCTTTTTTCTTTTTTTTTTGCATCTTTCCTTGATGTACTCAAAGTACAAGCAAATTATACAATCAATGAGGTAAAATTCAGGTTGCAAAATTTTAGCATTTAAGTTGACAATTGAATATCAAATCCATGTTGATTGATTATAATTAAATTAAGGTGTAATTACCTCTTAATTGAGATGCCACATTAGTAAAATTTATCAATTTGCTTATTCCTCAGCCACTAGGCAGATGGAAATTGCTTGACTAGGCTTATGTCTTTATGATGTAAAAAAAAACCAGGTGCTGAATTAAGAATTAATTGACTGATGACAATGAATGGTACAAATTTAATCGAATTTGTTAATGGACTGAATATATTAGTCTATGTTTAGAGATGTCAAATAAATGGGATGGACGGACTACAAGTTTTCTATTGTGCTTAAGATGTGTAGCACCATGTTACACATATTCATAGAATGACATGTGTAATTTGAAATTCGGTGAGCTTTATTGATAATTATAAAAAAGACTTGTGCCACCCTATTAGCATAAGTTATATCCAAACAGTCTCATATTAATATAGAATTAATATAGGTGGGACTAAAATGGACTAGATCCATTTTGATACAGCTACAATACCCAATAAATCCCATTTTAGTATTTTTTTAAAATTACCTTTTCCTTCAAAATTTTTTATATCTTTTAGTTTTTTTATTTAACCTCAATATTATTTTTTTATATCATTTTTTTGTTTAATTTGGTAAAAGTTCTATACCTTTCTCTTTATATGTTATGTGACAATTTTTCAACTAAACAAAGTTAACTAAATATGAAAAGAGAGAAAAAAAGGTTTTCTAATATAAGAGATGCAATTCATTTTAAGGATATTTCACATAATTTTCATCGCACAAACTTAAGCAAATCTTTTACTGGTATTATATAAAAAAAATATAAAAAAAATGTTAGGCAAGTCATAGGTTAGTGGGAAACATCACTGACGGGAGTTGATTCCACTGCCTACAGCGGCGTCTGTGACGAGGTTCCACCGTCCACAAGCCGACCGTGTGCGTTTCCACGAGCAAACCACCAAATGGCCCTACAATAATACACTACAATACTGTCTACACACTTTTTTCTCTTTTCATTTATTTCTATCAAGCATGAGGAGCTCCAATTAAATCTATGTTGTGTTCATATTTGGATGGATATTATTAGTACACATTTTTGTTATACATTCCGCCCAAAGAAAATTTTACTATTGCCAACTCTATCGACATTGTTCAATGTTAATTTTAACAACCAAAAGGAAAGGAAACCTACATATTTCTTCGTCCAAAAAACGATTAAAAGTGCCGAACTTCCATGAGGTTTCCTTACAACAGAGATTAGGGACAGATTCAGATGAACTTATTACTATTAATGACAGTGGACTTGACTAAATAAGCAAGACTAGGAAAGTATGAATATTTTACTTGAATACGCGGGGCATCCACAATTCTTCCTAATATTTGATTTAAAATCCTGACCCATTTGGCCTCTTTAACACAATAAAGAATACCATGAACACAAGACTCCAAACTAAGATTCTCATGCCACAATCTCTCTCTCTCTCTCTCTCTCTCTCTCTATGGTAAGTAGAATTACGCTTTCCAATTTCGATATCGCGTCCACGTGCATTCAAAATCCCACATCCGCATGGTACCATCCATGTCCCAAAAAAAATACTTGTGAACAAGAATACGAAATAAATAGATTGATTTAGCTCATCAAAATGGATGATTTCTTCTTGTGCTTTACGTTCCAGAAGTTCAGAATTTGCCCTTTTGGTTCGTAGAGTTCTTGATTAGTTTAGGGAGTTACTATTGTTCTTACCTGGTAGCTAATTCAAGTTCCGGCAAAACGTTATTGAAAGCATATGTGTGTCTGTCTGCCTATATCTATCTATACTTATGCTATATTAAAAGTGCGAATTATGCTGAATAAATTAAAATTTTAACTTATAGTGCTCTCACGAGAAAATATTATGAATTAGTTATATATATATATATATATATGTATATATATATTTATCTTGATTCGTTTACAATAGTTTATAGGGTTATGAATGATATCAATTTTGATATTTATTTAGAAATAAAGTTTTATTAACGCTATATCAATTATTTTTTTAGCTAAAGTCGTTGCAACACTACCATGACAAAGGAAAAAAGTTGGTCACGTAAACTATTCATTTTCAACTTATATCAATAAAATCATTGCTTTCATGCAAGACAATGATCTAATCATCTAAGTAAGATACCTAATTAACAGATGCAGAAGGCCTATTAGATGCTTCATGATTCCAGCAAAATTATGCTTGTTTATAGAAAAGATTCAACAGAATCAAACTAGCAAATTAAAATTCTAAGAATTACCACAGCCTGGTAATTTATGATCCGAATAAGAATGATCTATAATTATCTAAGTGAGAATGAACTTCTTAAATACAAGTTCATTGCTATATTAACAATGAAAATGATTGCTTATATTTATGCAATGAGAATCAACATTAAAGGCATGACAGGAAATTGTACTTTTTTTTTTTGGTAATCAAACTGGTCAATTATTAGCACAAAGTACTTAGACTTTATTAAAGTTTGTCCAAAATCAGTATCTGCAATATTTACTATTTTGCTTTTTGAGAAACAACATTAGCCGGTAAATACACCACTTTGAAGCTTCTTTCTTGAAACAAGCGATTTCATCATTTAGAGAATTAGACTACTCAAAATTCACTTTCAACAAAAGGAACAAATATTGTAATGAATATATTTTTTTGTTCGTGCAATTTAGTTCAAGCAAGTAGCCAAATGAGCACATTGATGAATCTGATGACTCCGAGTTTAGATTGAGAAGACACCCGCCCCCCCCCCCCCCCCCCCCCCAAAAAAAAAAAAAAGTAACTTCCAAACTAGATTTCATAATTTATATTCTTGATTTTCATATTTACTTGTTAGATTACTATCATATACTAGAGTTGAAATCTAAAAAGGCTAAAGACAATTTATATGCATAGTTGTGATGGTTTCTAACTCTTCATAAAGAGGTTGACCAAATTTCCATCAACTTATCTGATAAATCCTCGTATCCATAACAGGTAAATACATTCCTTTCAACTTTATCTTTCTCCGTTCATTTTCTCTCCAAGTTAGAGCTCAACAAAATAATCAATTCATTTAGCTACCCACATTGCATTAATTAAAATTCCAAATACTAGACAAAAACAGATAGATAAATCCATAATGCCAAAATAATGAGATCTTCAGTGAAATTTTAGTTTCAATGACTAATGATGCATGAATGAATTAGTGAAACAAGTAGTATTGTTAATAAAAAGACTAAAGAAGTTACCGCATACTTCAGAAATTGAATAATTTGTACTGGTTTTGGAGTTAATAGTTTAATATCTATCAACTTTTGTCTTAAATTTTAAGGTTAACGGTTAAATATTCCTTAATTTTGGTTTTCAATTAAGGTTAATAATTAAATATCACTCAATTTTTGTTTTAGAATTTAGCAATTTAAACTACATAATATTAATTTTTTTTATTCAAGTTAACTGATAAAGATTTACTGATGTTTAAAGGCAAGGAGGTTGGGGGTTTCGGGACTTTACAGCATTTTAATACTGCTCTTTTTGCAAAGCAGATTTGGAGGTTCGTTACCAAACAAAATCTACTTGTAAGTAGAGTAGTTAAAACAAGGCATTTTCCTAAGGAGTCTATTTTACTAGTAGATGTAAGAGGAACGCTTCATGGTTGTGTTAAAACATATTGAGTTCAAGGAAGTTGTTGGAAAATGGAATCCGAATAAGAGTGGGGGATGGAACAACTATCAATATCTGGAATGACAAGTGGACACCAAGCATTCCCACTAGAAAGATACAGACCGTGAGACCATCTAATTGTAATTTTCTGTTGGTTAGTAGCTTGCTGGAGAATGGTAAGTGGAATGATACAGTTTTGAGAAGCTTATTCTAACAACAGGAAGTGCAGGCCATTCATAAAATTCCACTAAGTTTGTTTGGGAGGAAAGATAAGATTTGGTAAAAAGATTCATCATCAAGAGATTATATAGTTAAAACAAGATATGTGAGGGCTAAGGTATTGGAAGAGCAACACAATTGAAATAAAGATGCAGGGGGCAGAATAGTAGAGAACCACAGAATGCTAACCATTGGAAGTTTTTGTGGAGCCTGAATCTTAAAAGAAAGCTAAAACTTTTATTTGAAGTGTCTTTACCAGATATTGCTTGTAAATGAAGTAGAGCTTGTTCTCAATAATTTCTTATTTTTATAAAAACTTATTTTAGAAAAGCTGAAAATTATCCTAAAAAAAAAAAAGAAAAATTGAAAATTAGTTATTTCTATATTTAGCTTCAAAAATCCAAAAACATGATTAAAAAGAAGTTAAGAACTTGACAAAATAGATTTTTCAAAAATTAGATATTTTTGTACGAAAATATTCATCTAGAAGAATGTTGTAAGGTTTTATATCAAAATGTAAAATTCTCGTGTTGCATCGTTTGTATAAGGTACTCAAGTCCTCGAGCTATCACAATAGCAATTTCGTAAACTTTTACCCATCCCAAATGACTTCCATTACCATTGGAAACTTCTCCTCCATGAATATATTTGTCTAGAGATCCATTAGGCATAAATTCATATACCAGAGCTCTCCTGCAACCATCAAAGCAGGAATCCTAAAAGTGTGACAATATTAACATGAGAAGTTCTACTAATACTTGCAACCTCGTTGATGAAATCCTCTCCACTTCCTTTGAATGTATGTAGAATCTTTACAGCAACAGGGCAGACCGCTTAAAAGATTTCCTCTATAGACATCTCCATATCCACCTGCACCCTATTTTATCCTTGAAGGAGTTGGTCATTTTCTTGATATCTTTGTAGGTGTATCTCCTTGGTGCTGGGGATCCAAATTGCGTAATGAAGGCCTCAAGGTTTTGGCATTCGTTTGGTTTTCTTATACATGACAACAAAGTATATTCCTTTGTATACTTCCTCAAAACAGCAGCCAGTAATGCAAATGAACAATACCATTCCAGGCAAGGAAACAGCATTGACGAGATAATTTTGGAACTTAATTTACTTTTATAAGCATATTAACAAAATACAAGCATAAGGTACATTACCAATTCCAATCTTCAGTCCCAATTTCGATCCTCCAGCAGCAGTAATAGCAATCACATGGGAAGATGTGTGAGTACCATGTTTAGAGATTCAAGCTGTTGGTACTATGAGAAATCACGCCGATTATCACCAAGACATGAAGTTCCTACATTTCGGTACAGCAACAAAAGATCGAATTTCTAAGCAATATGCTACAAAGACGACAACAATTCAACACAGTTAGGCCGAGTAAAACAGCTTATTACATTAATAACTATCCGTAATGGATACATAGAAACACACACATTTAAAAAATCATTATCAAATTTGCCATAGTTTTCAATCTCACAGTGAATCTACTAAATTAATTTACCATCATCACAAGTTTTTGGGAAGGATATGATCGTCACAATGCCCTCCAGCCCTTTTGGCAGTTGATACAATCAACTCCATTCCATTGCAGCACAAATCCTTTCTCCAAAATATCTGTATAATTCTGTTCTAACGATCTTTTGTGGAAATCATTTGTTACTGGTGCATTAACTAGAGGCTGACATGGGCATTCCGAATAATTCCAGTGCTTCAGGAGTTCCATTGGAAAAATGTTTGGGAAAACAACGTAAATGGACAAAACAAATAGGAAAACAAAGAAGAATTGGCTTCAAGTTAGTGTATTTCTATGCGCTCCTTTATACAAAATTTGTCCTCAACTTGTGCAAAGAGAAAACAATTTCCTTTAGGATGAATGAAATGAAATGACCTTGTATACACCTTACATTAGCGATACAAGCCTAGAGAGCGTTTGAGTATTTTGGCATTACTATTCTTTGATGAATGTATTTCTACAGCAAAACAAATATCAAAGCATGTTATATATAGACTTAACATGATGTTCTTAGGGTTTTTACTGACATTTAGACGTTATAAGTCAATTAGACTTAAGGTAGAAGATATGACTTTACAAAAAGAGGTGTTTCTTCAAGAAAAACTTTCATAAATTCAAACCAGACACAAATCACGGCATCAACAGCGGGATCCGCGGAGCAAGTCCAGTTCTGGACATGAAGCACGGCAGCCACGAGTGAACATACCCGCGGTCCTATCTGGGGTTCGTGTCCAGAGGAAGCTGCTGCTTCACCAACACCTCACTTTTGAAAATCTCTAACAGAAAACTCACAATCCACAGCATGCGTGTCTTCATCATAGGGGTTAGCGCAATTGTAGAAGAAGAAAAGATCAACAGTTTCGGGACCATAGTTGCATGGAGTCCCCTCAATGATAAAATTATGTTGAGGAGTTGGACCTCTGTTATCATCATCATATAACTCAGCTTGAGATAGCAAAAGTGAGTTATTCGCGTAAAATATATCTTTGATGCTATAATCATCATCAGAGATCTTAGAGAACAGGTTTCTTGTCGGATATTGAACATTGGTGAACCACAATAAGACTCTTGTCTGCCTGGTATCCAAAAAGGATACCCTATGTTTAAACCATTACCACAGATTTGAGGACGTGGAGGCACTTGAATTAGTGTAAAAGCACTGAGTTCCGTCCCAAGTAGATTGTGAAGAGAATAGCTGTAATTTGAATACAATGACACAAGAAAAGTATATGATCCATTGGTATGGAAATTGAGAAAAAAGGCAGCAGAAGAGAGCAAAGGGAGATACAAAAGGTATTGCCTAGGAAAGAAAGCATGAACATCAACATTCAAAAAGTAGTTAGTTTGATCATATTTCAAAAGCAAGTACTAGCTTATAACCTTGTGTTCATATGATTGGAGGATTGACAATTAGTCTTCATAAGAGGAAAGACAAAGCTCTCTTTCAAGACTTCAAGCAACAGCTAGGGAGTTTTTGGGGTAAAGTAGAAGGAAAACCGCTTATCATGCAGCTCTTTGAAAGACCAGACAAGAAAAAAAAGATGAATAAGCTTTTTCTGGGTGGAAAATTTTGTTTAAAATTTTCGGGCTTTTGTGGGGTATACAATACACTAAATTCCCCTAGAATTTGGACTTTTAAACGAGAAATTTAATTCGTCTGGATGGTTGTTTTTTAAGATATTTTTTAAGAAATATTATTGTAAAAGTTTAAAATTTTTTTTGATAAATATATTTCTGAAATAAAAAGTTAGTTGAATAATGTGTATGAAGTTTTTTAAAAATATATTTATAAAAAACAGAATCAAACAAACGGAGCGTTAATTATTTGGAAAAGTTCACAAGTATATTTTCCATGGAAAATCTGTTCTTCTTTGAATAATCTTGATTGATGCTAACAATCAATCAAGAAAAGATATAATCCAGGCTAGAGGTTGAACCTTATTTTCCTTTGGTGAATAATATTTATATTGAATGATAGCTACAGGAGCCTAAAAAGAGAGGAACAGAGCTACTAGAAAATAGAAATCAGGGTGATGGCTAAGAAAATTTAACTTGGACGCATATTATCCACGTTTGATTCAACTGGTCAAAGGACTCTTGAGGCTTTTGGGTAGCAACACTTGCTCTTCTGAATTTCCAAGGATTGGGAAGTACTTATTCGTGTAATCAAAACTACTATGCATGTGAAATAAAAATTATCACTTAAATCTAGGAATCAAGAATGCTTTGATCATTTTTTTTAATTTTTTATCTTAAAACAATTAGACAATTTCCCTTTTTCCAATGGCATTTCATTTTTCTTCAATTTCTCTTCTTTTAGGTTGTAAATGAAATTAAAATTAATGCTAACCTAATTAATCAAATCAACTTTCAACATACATTTGACTTCTTATCACAAGTAAAGGACAAGTCATAAATTGGTTTATTGATGATTCTTTATTCGTTTTTCTAAATCAGACATCTAATTAATAATTCAGAAGGAGTAAATTGAATTAATTAGCTATTCTGTTGTGCAAGAGCGTGCGGGTTGGCAAAAAGGACACAGTTTGGTATTTCTAAAACCTTGTCAGCTAGTTACAGGGCATTATTCTATAAAGAGATAAAAATCAAATTGTCAAGTTTGTCAAACACATAAAAAAAAAAATGTTAGTCAAGCAAAGCTTCGGACTTCATAGTTCATACTTAGTACATAGGTGCAAATTTGGTGGAATGCAAAACACTATCAATTATTCTGCCAATTGCAATACCATTCCTTTCAAAAAGGCATAAAGTACAAAAATAAATAAATAAATAAATAAAAGAAGTAGTGCAGTACAATTTGACTATGCAAATAGAGATGGCAAATGTGTCCCAAGACCCATTGGGATCCTATGCCCATATTTAATTTGGGCAGAATGGGTATTAATAATATGATATTGGGCTTGTTTGGGATTATACCCATTAATGCCCATTTAAATATAGGTATGGTTGAGGATTGATTGAGACTCTCATACCCAAATATAAAAAAACTTTAGAAGAATTTGTATTTGATTAGATCCACATCATTCCATACTCTCTTGAAAGAATCCTTCATTTTAAGCTGCATTAACAAAACATCTGTCATCCTTTCTTTCGTTTTACTGGCTTTTAACATTTTTTTCAATGACAGTGGAATATTGTGGTCCTGGCGTCCTTGATAATGATCGGCATGTTGTAATTTTATTTCTCCATTCTTAGCTTCTTTATTATAGCCTATTCAATTCATCTATTTCCCATATGAATAGTATGTTAAATTTTACCTCTTGACATCAATTCTGTGTAGGTTAAACTGATCTTTGTACTAAAAAAAATTCATGTAGATTTCATATGTTGAGTGCCTTAATTTGAGTTCAACCTTATTGTCGAAGAAACTAGTCTTCATATTCTAGAGTTTCATCTAAGCTTGGAATGTCCAGCGAACGAGTGAGATGTTGATTTATTTTAATTATTAATTTAGTTCATTACTTCTGTAATGAATTTTAGTATCAGGAGTTTTAATGAAATAATATCAAATTAATTTTTTTAGAGGTAGATAAAATAAATCTCTGCACATCTTCAATCTATACTCTTTATATATAATTATTGAAAAACTATAATTTATAATTGAAAGATTAAAAAGCATTAATAAATGAGATCTAAAAATATAGTATAAAAATAAAAAATAGAAATTTATTGAAGTTAATAAACTAAAAAAATAAATGATATAAAAAAGAAATATTAAGGTTAAACTAAAAAAAATTAAATAATATAAAAACATAATTGATTAATGAAGAAAAAGTAGTTTAGAAAAATAATAAAATGAAATTTATTGGGTATTTGGGCTGTTATCAAAATGGAATTAACTCATTTAAAGTCCCGCCTATATTGATCCCATGACAAATATGGAATTATTTAGGATATGACCCATATTTCACAGTCTCAATTAAGTTCCGTCCAAATCCCGCCTATTCTGCCCTATTTGCCATCCTCTAGCAAATATCAAGATGTCATTCTGTGGGCAGCCGGCCGTGTTAGGTGGAACTAGGTGCAGCCTGAAATAGATATTACACCCATCTTCTGGATCATTGGCCAGACCATTTCAAAGGAGAGAAAAAATAAAAACCATTTTAATCTCCATGACAATTGAGATAATGACATGTAATGTGACGCACATTTACAAATTTACGTCAAACATTGATTTATTCACTAGACGTTCACAACATTATAGTTTCTGTATGTTTTGTTTTAACTCAAAGTATCCAAATTAATTGGCTGGAATTTCCATACTAAATATTTTAAGGGATAATTTCATAAACCTCCCTTGATGTTTATGAACAATTACATATGGCTCCCCTCACATTTGATAAATACACTTACCTCCCCTCATAACATGAAATGACTAAAGTAACCTTGTTAAAGTTATTATCTTATGTAACATACCTAAAAATAAAATGAAAAATAAAATGATTCCTTTATTTTGTTAATCAATACTACTCACAAAACTTTTTTCAAACCTTTTCTATAAATTTTTTCTTGAAACGGCTTTAGCGCATTCACAAAATGAGGTAAAGCTTTTTTATTTTTATTCTTTTTTTTTTTTTTTGAAAAATGGCTATAAAGCATTTGATGGAGGCGCTAAATCTTTTTCCTTTTCTTCTTTTCTTTTTTTGGAAAAAGATGGTTTTAACTCATACAACGAATGACTTAAAGCTATTTTTCCTTTTCTTTATTTTAGGAATTACTTTAGCCCATTCATTGAATGCACTAAAGTTTTTACCCAAAACATGAGAAGAAAACTAAAAGGTAATCTTTATGTTTTTGGCCAATATTATTTACTAGATTTGCCAAACATTTTTCATACAAATATGCATTTTCTAAAAACAATTTAGATTATTTACTAATTGTTAAATAATACTTCTATTTTACTGTGAGACTGACAAGGATATTTTGAGATATTTATGTGTTTTTCTTTGCTTACGTCACCAAAATGAAATCCACAATTACTATTCAGGGGAAGTTATATGTAATTTTTTAAATATGGAGGGGTTCTAGTTGTAATGATTATAAACCTCAAGTGAAGGTTTATGAAATTATCCCATATTTTAACTGCACCTACCCAAAATCCTTTATGTCGTAAATTTGTGGAATTTCAAAAAAGGAAAAAAATAAATGCAAGGTTTGTAGTCCTTATCAAAGCAAATAAAATTATACTAAAACTGGAAACGAATAGAAGATCGAGCGGTTAATCTCTATGATTCTAAAAAGAAGATCGGGGATTGGAATTCCACCAGGCGCTTAAAAAAAAAAAGGAAAAAGATTATACTAAAGTTCATAAACCAAAATTAGTTAGAAGACTGGAAAAAGAATAGGCGTACCTTTGCATTGATCATGTTTAATTGTGCCATCTATTGCAAAGGCACAAGGACTCCTTGCTAATATTGTTGTACCGCAACGGCCTCCAGACAACTCGCGCTTAGCACAGTTAATTTCACTTTGCCAATCAAGCATAAATTCTTCATTGCACCACCAAATATATTAGGCCAATCCATCCCATCAATCTCCTTTGAATCACAGTTGCCACGACTTTTTCCTCACAAAAATCAAACCAATTGAATTCATTCGTCCCCAGTGAAACGTGGGACATATTCCCACCATACCTCAGACAATCCACAGCATGAGCAGAAACAATAGAAAGAAGAGAATCAGTACAATTGAAGTAAAAAGTGAGGTTCAAATCTTGCTTGGAATATTTCAGTGGTAAGTCTCCAAGAGTGAGGTTGTGACGTGCTTTTGGGCAGTGTAAATTTGTGGTGACATCAGTATCAACAAGGGTTATTGTGTGACTATCATAGTTTATATCTTTCACATAGAAATCATCTCCATGAAGCCGAAGAATTGGGGGCTGATGATTGGGGATTAAAGATGGTATACACTCTAGGCCAAAGCCTTGATAGCCACAATAATATTGATTTTTTGTTGCGCTTTCATTAAGCCAGAAGGGATATTTGACTTCAAGATCACCACATTTTGACAGTGTAACAACAAATTGCTGAAGGAGTGGTGTCATTGTTTCCATATGATTTGATGAAGAAGGAGGAGATCAAGAATGCAAGGAACTGAAGGAAGAGGAGAGGTTGGGGAGGCATATTGAAATGTTTGAAGTCAGAAAATGGAAACCAATTTGTGTTTTGTTTTAGGGATACTTATAAATATGGTTGGATTTGTGGGTCATCTTGACAGCAGTCACTTTTGACTTCTACGCTTTGAAGTTTGTCATATCTAATTGCCGAAATCCGTTACAATATAGGCCTAACCCGGTTTAGACAGCGAAGGGTTATAAATATACTACAAATTGGTTTGCAAGCATCAAATTATGTGTTTTGCGAATTTTTTTCCCTACACAAAATGAAAGGAAAAAAAAATGCTTTTACCAATAGTTAAAATGGGAATCTCTACCAATTTAGCTTTCAGACAATTTCAATTTAATTTGGATCAAAACACCACATTAAAAATGTTTTTTCGAAATTATATGATTCTATTATATGTTTTAGCCATTTTACAAGAGACTTGGAGTTGGTCTTGAAATGAATACGTATTTGATGAACAGAGAAACTAAAACATAGTCAACTTCGTGTGAGAAAACAATCTTATGTCAATAAACCACGCGGCTTCTAATTGTACTGGAAATGTTATACTACTTTCAGAAATTTTGTTTTCTTAAATTAAAAACAAAATTCCGGACCTTTTTTTCTTTGGCATCTTTCCTTGATTTACTAAAAGTACAAGTAAATTATACATGGAGTGGAAAGTTTATGCCTTCTACTTAGGGAAAAACAATTCAATCAATAAAGTAAAATTCAGGTTGCAAGAATTTGGCATTAAAGTTTTCCATTGAATTTCAAATCCAGGTGAATTGATAATAGTTAAATTAAGTTGAAACTACATTTCAATTGAGATACCCGTATCTGTAAAATTTATCAATAATTTTCTTATTATCAGCCAATTGGTAGATGGAAATTGCTTGACATAGCTTATGCGCTAAAAAAAGCTAGATGGCGAATCCAAGAATTAATTGACCGATGACAATTGATACTACAAATGTAATCAAGTTTGGAGGAAAATAATGGACAGAGTATATTAGTCTACGTTGTTGTTCAATGTTAATTTCAACAAGCAGAAGGGAAGGAAACCTACACTTTTCTTCGTTCAAAAAAAACAATTGAAAGTGCCGAACTTCCATGAGGTTTCCTTACGGCAGAGATTATGGGATAGATTCAGATGAACTTACGACTGACTTATGACAGTGGACTTGACTCAAAAAGCAAGACTAGAAAAGGAGTTTTTTTTTTTATTTAATTTTATCAAACATATACTATTACAATTCGGAGAAAAAAAAATGATGTTTGGCGAGACTCGAACCTCGACCTCTGAAGTAGAATCGTAGAGGATGCTAACCACTCGTTAACTCTTATTCGTTCCCGCAAAGAGAGTAAATAATATGCCTTCGATTTTTAGCTAGGAATAGAGGTTATGGTATGAATATATCACTTGAATCCGCGTGGCATCCACATTCTTCTTAGTATTTTATCCAAAATCCTGACCTAGTTGATCTCTTTAACACAATAAAAGAATTTAATTAATACAAAATACTCCAACTAAAATTTGTTTTTCTTTTTTTTTTTTGTTTTTGTGTAAGTAGAATAATGCTTTCCTATATTTTCCATATCGCATCCACGTGTATTCACTATTCCATACCCGCATGGTGGATCCATGTAAATAAATAAAAAAAAACCGTAAACAGGAATAAGAAATAAATATATTGATTTAGCTTTATCAAAATGGATGATTTCTTGTTGTGCAACACTTATGTCTATCTATCTATATCCATCTACACTTATGCTATATTAAAAATGCGAGTTGTTTCGAATGAATTATATTTTTTATTATCGACAGTGCTTTTAATTATATTTCTAATCCTGAATGCTTTTTCTATAGTTCATAAGTTTATTGACTATAATATCAAATTTGATATTTTATTTTAGAAATAAAATTTTACTAAAGTTAATGCAGAAAAGAGATTCCAATTTGAAAAAAAAATAATTTAGTTATGTTTCTAATCTTGGATGCATATTCAAATTTTCTTATATATTAGTCTACGTTGTTGTTCAGTGTTAATTTCAACAAGCAGAAGGGAAGGAAACCTACACTTTTCTTCGTTCAAGAAAACAATTGAAAGTGCCGAACTTTCATGAGGTTTCCTTACGCCAGAGATTATGGGACAGATTCAGATGAACTTACGACTGAATCATAAGTGGACTTGACTCAAAAAGCAAGACTAGAAAAGGAGTTTTTTTTTTATTTTTTTTTTGTCAAACCTATACTGTTATAACTGGAGAAAAAGAAATACTGTTTGGCGAGACTCAAATCCCAATCTTTGGATAGAATCGTAAAGGTCTAATCACTTGTTCTCTCTATTCGTCCCGCAAAGAAGTTAATAATATGCCTTAGATTTTTAGCCAGGAACAGAGGTTATGGTATGAATATATCACTTGAATACGCTTGGCATCCACATTCTTCTTAGTATTTTATTCAAAATCCTGACCTAGTTGATCTCTTTAACACAATAAAAGAATTTAATTAACACAAAATACTCCAACTAAATATATATTTTTTTTTTTGGTGCAAGTAGAATAATGCTTTCCTATTTTTTCCACATCGCATCGCATTCACTATTCCATACCCGCACTGGTGGATCCATGTCATAAAAAAAAATACCTGTAAAGCAGGAATAAGTAATAAATATATTGTTTTAGCTTATCAAAGTGGATGATTTCTTGTTGTGCAACACTTTATGTCTATCTATCTATATCCATCTATACTTACGCTACATTAAAAATGCGAGTTGTTTCAAATGAATTATATTTTTTTATTATCGACAGTGCTTTTAATTATATTTATAATCTTGAATGATTTTTTCTATAGTTCATAAGATTATTGACTATAATATCAATTTTGATATTTTATTTTAGAAATAAAATTTTACTAAAGTTAATGTAGAAAAGAGATTCCAATTTGAAAAATAAATAATAATTTAGTTATGTTTCTAATCTTGGATGCATATTCTATTGTTCAAATGTCAAATATAATTAAACTTATTTTCCATCTAGTACAATAGACTCCAATTTGGAAAAATATAATAACTTAGATTTTTAATTTTGAATACTTATGTTATTTTGTATATGGCCATGATTGTAGTATCAATTTTGATGTTTTGTTTTAGGAATTAAATTATATTAAATTGAATTTATATAAAGAATATAGATCCAATTTAATATTTAATTCCTTATTCATACTTGTTTTTATAAAATATTTCTTATACACGTTTCCCAGAAGACTATGATTTTTATATATCATACATGTGGGAATTTTATTTTTTTGGGCATATAGGAAATTTGCTAAAGCAAAAACTTTATTTTAATTTCTTTTAATGAATAATGCAACCAAAATCAAGATGCATAGGAATCTAAACATTTATTCAATGTTGTATTAGAACTTATGTAAATTTGTGTAACTTTTCTTAAGAGCGCTTGAAAAACCTAACACACAAGCATATACTTGAACGGACATCCCCGGACTACAAACAAATTATATATTATGACAAGCACTTAAGCGTCACTATTGCTCATGTTCCAAAATTCTGCTTGTGTTCAAGAACATTAAGATTGCTACCTCAGCTACTTTGCACACCCTGTCAATCGCTTTCTCAAGATAAAGCTGAACTGTACTTTGAAGTACATGACAATACTAACAAAAACCATTATTCCCCTATATTTGGCAGTTCTCTTTCAATTCTTCAGATGTTTTAGAATCATCTTCCCAGCAACATGCAAAGCTATCATAATAAACAGTTTCAGTAGTCCAAAATGTTCTTATAGCCATACTGTAATCAACTTAAAAAGTTCATTAGCATTTCTAACAATCTGCATGGAAAAAAGAGATGTTCTTACAAGTCAATCACAAAAGCTTTCAGTCAATCACGTGAAATATTTTCCTTATCATAATTTCTTTTTCGGAATCTCACCTATCTTAGGGCTAAAAATTGGGGTTTGTCAAGAAATATGTAAATAAAACTATTTTAGTGATTCCCAAATATTTTTGTAACGTGTCGAATTTGGTTCCAAAATTTTAATTGTGCATGTTAGGTTTTTCTTTATTTTCTTTTACCCATTCGGATCTCAAAAAAATTGAAAAACACTAGAAACTTCTCAATA
Organism: Mitragyna speciosa; assembly: GCA_024721245.1. Classification (NCBI taxonomy): domain Eukaryota; kingdom Viridiplantae; phylum Streptophyta; class Magnoliopsida; order Gentianales; family Rubiaceae; genus Mitragyna; species Mitragyna speciosa. Next base: position 4,082,298 of record CM045566.1, on the reverse strand, counting down.
AAAGTTAATGTTTATTTGTTCTAGTGGTCCTACCAAACTAGAAATTGCAAATTCAATTTTAGACCATGAGAAGTGTAAATTTCAATGTAAAATTTTATCATTTTATTGATTTGGTGATGCTCTTGTAATTGTAAGGATGTTATCAAGTATGATTATGAACCAACATTCCATTGAAGGTTACATTTCAGGTTGCAGCGTAACCCACAATTCTTGTCCATTAGGTCATATATCCTCTTTAAAGGAAATAATACAATAGCATAATCGTTCAAACTCGGAACTATAGTTATGACAATTCAACGATTGTAGTAGAAGAATTTGTTTCTGATCCTTGAAGGAGAACCGAAGAAGGGTTTTCGGAGGAATTTCCAACGCCTGCAGAATCACCTTCCAACATCTCAATTACCTTGCTTCATTGCTGGTCTTTGTGACTGATTCAGCTTGTATGCACCCCAATGCCACTAATATCATCTTTCTTGCAATTTCATTTTCTTCTTGTGTCAGAACTCCCTGTAATTTCAGGTCTTCATCAAGCACCAGACGTTGACTATGCCCAATATGGAAAATATATCTCACTTGTACGGCTTACTCCATTGTTAACATTCTTTCTTCTTCCAGCCATTTCTAAAAGCATCATCCCATAACTATAGACATCAGACTTAGTGTGAAACGACTCCAAAGTTCCTACACACCAATTCAGGTGCAATGTAACCAATTGTTCCTCTAGCTCCTGTGATTGATACGGCACTTTCTTCCCTGGCACATAGTTTTGCCAACCCAAAATCAGATATTTTTGGGCGAAAATATTCGTCTAGAAGAATGTTGTGAGGTTTTATATCAAAATGTAAAATTCTCGTGTTGCATCGTTTGTGCAGGTACTCAAGTCCTCGAGCTATCCCAATAGCAATTTCGTAAACTTTTACCCATCCCAAATGACTTCCATTACTATTGGAAATTTCTCCTTCATAAATATATTTCTCTAGAGATCCATTAGGCATGAATTCATATACTAGAGCTCTCCTGCGACCATCAAGGCAGAATCCTACAAGTGTGACAATATTAACGTGAGAAGTTCTACTAATACTTGCAACCTCATTGACTGAATTCCTCTCCACTTCCTTTGAATGTATTTAGAATCTTTACAGCAATAGGGCGATTGTCAAAGAGATTTCCTCTGTAGACACCTCCATATCCACCTTGACCAATTTTATCCTTGAAGGAGTTGGTCATTTTCTTGATATCTTTGTAGGTGTATCTTCTGGGTGGCAAGGATCCAAATTGCGTCACAAAGGCCTCAAGGTTTTGGCTGTCATTTGGTTTTCTTATACATGAGGATAACTTATGTTCTTTTGGATGCTTCTTATAACAGTAGTAGGTAACGCAAATGATCAATGCTCCAATTCCAGCTACAAAAACACCGGTGACGAGAGAAATGGGATTTTTTTGGAACTTAATTCACTTGTACCAGTATATTAACAAAATACAAGCATCAAGAAAGAAGGATCATACCTATAATCAGGATATTCACTTTCAGCCGAGTATTCTTTCCTGCAAATGTGCCAATTATAATTGTTATCATTTAGTATGAGGATCCAAAACAATCAGCTCTACCCTTTCCATTTCTTTGAGTCTGTTTTCTTTTCTTTTCAATTTTAGATTTCACCGAAACAGAGAAACACATTTACAAGGCATTTTTTCTTCGATCACTATCATTATAGATATAATTAACCTTATGAGTATGAGTCTTAACAGTTTCCTAACATGTTTAGTTTAGTCATGGAATGGGTATCATTCCCTCCAAAAGGGTTAATGAGTTTAATAAGGTAGTATTTTAGAAAGAATCATAGAGACCCTAATTAATCACTTTCATTCCGATTGAATGATAGTGATAGTTATTTTTTAAATATTAATAATGGGTGTTATTACTACTCATACCCATTCATCTCCTTAATTCTCCTAAACCAAGCACCCATTAGTATTGCTCGTCATTGGTACAGTAAAACAAACTATTTCAATTCTGATTAAGTTGGTTTAGTATTTTGCATTGTTCTAGACTGTATACACAGTAGGTGTGTTAAATGGGAGGATACATTCATCCTTAGTGCAGAGGGCAATTTTTGCTGCCCGGTTCTTTCATTCGCACTTCATCTTTCCCATTCTCAACAAAAAATTGAAAACAAATTTCACAAAATAAATCTTATTCTCTGAAAGACCTTGTGTACTAGTTCTACAGTTGATGTACAAAAGTAAACAAGAAAACAAATTGCATTGCTTTGTCAGTCAACGGAAAACAAAGAGCTTAGTCAGTCTGAAGCCGTCTTTCTTGACTTCATAATACTACTTATTGTAACGCAAGATTTTACTTTAATTAAGATGAAGCACGTCTTTTTTTTTAGTTCAAAAAAAAAAAAAACTTCCGGAGGCTAATAGTGATTATATTATAAGCATACGTAAATTGGTAAATAATTATTACTCTTTATTGCATAACTATGTACAAATGCAATTCCTGATTTTTTAAAGGGTTAATTAGATTTACCTACTGTGATTTTCAGATAAATCACATGACCCCTCTATGGTTTTAAAAGTTATACATTACCCTGCTGTGGTTTTGGAAGTGTCAAACTAATGAAAATTCCCTTCCGTAATAGTCCATAGGTAAAATGTCCAAATTACTCCGTATACTATGGGTTGATATATAGCTTTTAAAACTATAAAAGGGTTATGTGGTTCATTTTAAAAACCACAAGGGGGTAAAGTATATATTTTTTGAAAAAATACGTACATAAATGTAACAGTTAATCATTAGAGTAATTTAGATATTTTACCCACATTCTGTTACGGAAATGAATTTTTGTTAGTTTGACATTTTAACTCAAACCATGAGGAAATGATGTATATCTTTTTAATTCATAAAGAGGTTATGTAACTTATTCGAAAATCATATGAGGTATGGTGTATTTTATCTTTTTTTTTTTTTTTTGAAGAAAGTATTTTATCCTTTTTTAAATGACGAATCCATGATTGTATATGTATAGTTTAGAAAACAATTTGCACACAACTTTTCCTTTTATTAGAAGATTAATTTTTACCGACACCTATCTGACTGATTTCATGCCATAAATTCCATGTGTCGAGACCAAAATCAATGGGAAGACTTAAAGAAGTTGCTACTGTCTTGAAGTTCTGGTAAGATTGCGTGAAATCAAAGCAAAAGAACTAAGATAACGTAGAGTTACGTACCATTGCAATGATCATATTTTATTGTGCCATCATTGCAAAAGCACAAGAACGTCTTGCTAATATTATTGTACCCGCAATGGCCTTCAGACATCTCACACTTCAGCACAGTGAAATATCACGTATGCCAGTCCAAGCATAAATCCATCATTCAAGCGCTACCGAACTATATTAGCCCAGATACCTATCCAGTCCCCTTGATCTCCCTCTCAATCACAGTTGCTACAACTCTTTCCTCACAAGACTTCTGACCAACTTGAACCATTTCGTCTCCAATGAAACATAGGACATGTTCCCACCAGACCTTAGACAATCCACAGCATAAGCAGAAGCAAGAGAAGGAAGAGAATCAGTACAATTGAAGTAATAAGTGAGGTTTAAATCTTGCGGGGAATATATCAAATGGTAAGTCTTCAAGAGTGAGGTTCTGACGCGCTCTTGGGCACGTTAAATTTGTGGTAACATCAACTATCAACAAGGGTTAGTGCTTTGATTTGCATAATTTATATCCTCTCACATAGAAATCATTTGTAAGAAGGTCGAAGAACTAGATTCTGGGCGATTGACGACGAACTTACTTCTGAAGAACTTGGTTCTGATTCTGAGCGATTGAAGACGGTAAGCAATAGAGGCCAAAGCCTTGGTAGCCACAATATTGATTTCCTGCGGTGTTGTTTTGAAGCCAGAAAGGGATATTTGACTTCAAGATCACCACATTTGGACGTGCTTACAATATGCTGGAAGGGTTGATGTTATTGTTTCCATTTGATTTGATGAAGAAGAAGGAGATCAAGAATGCAAGAAAGGGGAGGAAGAGGAGAGTTTGACGAGGCATATTGAAATGTTTGAATGTTAGAAAATGGAAATCTCTAATAATTTAACTCTCAGAAAGTTTCAATTTAGTTATGGATCAACATCCGCATTAAAAATGGTTTTTCGAAATCACTGATTCTTCTTGTATCTTTAGCCATTACATAAAGGACTTGGCCTTCAAATGAACATGTACTGGGCCAACAAAAAGAAACTAAAACAGAGTCAACTTAGTATAAGAAAACTATGTCAACAAAACCACGCGGCTTCTAAATCAGAAAACCATTAACATATATTATACTGGAAAATTTTATACTACTACTAAAATTTTTTTTTTTTTTTTGCATTTTTCCATAATTTACTAAAGGTACAAGTGAATTAAACATGGAGTGGATTGTTTATGCTTTCTACTCAGCGAAAACTAATTCAATCAATAAAGTAAAATTCAGGCTGCATGAATTTAGCATTTAAGTTGACTATTGAATTTCAAATCCAGGTTAATTGATTATAGTTGAATTGTGTTGTAATTACCTGTAATACACCCCCCCCCAAAAAAAAAAAAAAAGTCATTAAATAAAAAAATAATGATACTACTACTTTTTATTATTAGTTATCAACCCTTAGAATAAGGACTACGTATGCACATACTAAAACTTATAAGAATAGGATTGTAATTAAGAAATAATTGAATAATTACTAATAGGATTGTCTGCTTCCAATAAACATTTATACAATCGTTATTTGATATCAAATATCAAGAAAGGAAGAGAACATAGTACATGAGGGAGTAGAAGGAAACGAAAGAGCTCATTACGAATTGTGAACAAAGTATTTTCAAATCTTCTTGTGTTTTGATTTTCATGGGTAGCATTATATTAATTAGGACATGATTTCAAAATAGTTGTCGGGATAATTCAATCTCAATAAGATGCGACTGGTGAAATTTTGATTATGAGTGATTGAAAACATTTTAAAATAAAATAGCAACCAACAGGTGTTACGTTGCATGTTTCGGTGGATTAAAAACCAAGAAATAGTTGAAACAAAGCCACTGGTTGTTGCGGCTTGAAAAGACATAATAATAAAATAATTGTGCGTTGGATGGAGGAAACTTCCGTAGCTTTTGGCAATTTTCTTAGAAAATTGATATTTTAAAGAAAAATTTTCAAATATTAAACTATTTGGGGGTGTTTCTAAAACTAACACATAGTTTAATTTTGATTTTTTTTTCTTAAATTGGTGAGAGTTAAGATCGGGAACTAGGGTGCAATTTCAGAAAATTAGTGACGCACACTATTTTTCTTTTTTTATTTAATAGTGCTGTATACCATATGTGCAGCACCAAATTTTTTTTCTTTTATTGGTGTGTGCGGCACTAAGTTTTTTATTTTCTTAAGAAGATTATTAATTTGGTTTCCTAGACTAGTAAATCAGGAAGTCACCAAATAGTTTCATTGAGATACTAATGTAGGCGCATGAACTCTTGAAAAAAATTACAACTATCCAAAGTAACATCTTTAACGCATGTTAAAAGTCAAATCTCAATTCTAGATAAAATTTTGATAACTTGCCTGAGGTCTCAAAATCTTACGTGATCTTAATTCTACATCTCTATGCAGAAAAATCCGATAAAATGCAAATAAAATTTATTAGTATAAAAAGCTAAATAGATAAAAAATTGGTGAACTATCCGGAAGCACAAAATGATTGTGAATTGGGCACAAACCAATCTTGCGTCAGTTAAAATTCACAACCCGTAGAATAACCAACCATGTATAGAAGTTTCACCTATCTTCTATGTATCACTCTAAAGTTTTCAAGTTCTCATTTAAAATTTGTGCACTTACAGAGAAATTAATGTCCAATAGTTTAAAGTAGGCTTAAGATGTAATGATTGTTGGGTGTCAAACCAGCAAAATAAATAAATTCCTACTCTAAGAAAAATATACTCAAGTATAGTAGTGAGTAGGGTCGTATCCACAGAGACTGGTCGATTTATTTATTTCAAATCACAATAATGGGGGGTTTGGAGAATAATTAAATTAAAGAAATTTAAACCTAAGAAACTCAAAGGAAAAACACAAAATTAAGTCAAACGAATAAATAAAACCTAAACTCTAGTCAAAGGAATAATTTCCACTCTGGTTCAATTTAACTGATCCTCGATGCAATAATAAATTTCTACGTTCATGAATAAATTGGTTATGGTTGTTGAGAAGCTCTAACAACCTGCCTTTCCTTACTGTGTCGGTAATCAAGGTACGACCGTTAATTACTTCCCTAATCAAATAATAACCCTAGGTACGACCTTAGGATTCAATTATTCAACAGCTTTAAAACTAGAAAAGCTACCAATTCTAACCAGCAAATACCTACGAGGCTTTGTTCAAATTAGATTATTTATTCCCGTGATATAATCCAAAAGTTTCTATTACGATTGAATTAATCACTCGCCACAAATACTAAAACTATCAAACAATTACGGATTTGACGTTTTAGATGGCCCTTAGATTATTTGACAATTAAATAGTGATCAATTATTTAATTGCGCAAGAATAATCACACAAGAATGAACACAATCACCTTGGAATTAAATAGAGAATAAATAAATACCCAAAAACGCAGAAAATAATAAAAACAATTAGATCTCACAGTAATAGATGAACCAAAGCTTCAATTATCCTTCAACTAGATAGAAGAGTCTTCAAATACCAAAAGAAAAATAACAAGAATTTGTTCTAGAGAGAGAAGAGAGAAAAACTAAAAACTAAAACTAAAAGAAGACTCTCTAATTTTTCTCTGCAAAGTTGCGTATGTACTCCTGCAGAAATTGCGTTCCCAATGTCTTCTTTTTTGTCTCCTGCACGTTTCTTTTCTTTTTCCCTTCCTTCTTTCCTTTTTGCTCTTTGTTTCCTTCTCCAACTCAATTTCCTTGTAAAATCTTTACTTTTTGGAAAGATTCCTCTTTTCTAATCAACTCTAATTCTCTCTAAACCTCTTCCCAATTCAGATTCACCACACAAAAGAAAGTGGGACCCTCCAATTGCAAATTTCTTCTAATTCACGTCCAGAATGCTGCACAGCAGTACCAGTAGCCCGTGGTCACGCTCTATCAGACATAGTCTTCTGGAATTTTAGACGAATTTAGAACATTTTTCCACAATTTCCTATATTAAGGCCAAATATCAAAAAGTGAATAAATGGAAGTATTAAACACAATTCTTAACCAAAATAAGGGGAAGTTAATTACAATAATATGTCAATTTAACACCCTAACAATGATTTGCTTTGAACTGAAAAACATAATAGGTATAACTTTAAAAGGAGATTCGAATAAATATAAATCAATTAAATCATAACACCACCAAAATTAATATTTTAACCCTAACCCTATGACCACAATGTAAATTTAAGGCATACCAAGGCATAAGGTTAAGCTTAAGGTTACAGAACTTACAATTTAATTAGGGTTAAGGTTAGGGTTTAGGGTTAAAATTTATATTAAAATTTTGGTTTAGGTTAGGAGTGTTAGGGTTTATAAATTATGGTGAGGGAATTAAAGTAGGACTTAGGGTATACAAATTAAGGTTGACAATTAGGATTAGGGAATTAAAGTAGGATTTAGGGTATACAAATTAAGTTTAGGGAATTAGGGTTTTAAATTAGGGTTTCATTTTTTGCATGCTAAAAAAAATTAGGTTATCATATAAAAAAAATTAAAAATTTAGTGCCGCACATATTAGAAAAAAATTTTTGGTGCCGCACATATAGTGTGCGGCACTATTAAATAATAAAAGAAAAATAAGTGCCGCACATTTTCTGAAATTGCATCCCAGTCCCCGACCTTAAATCTCATCGATTTAAGAAAAAAAAAATCAAAATTAAGCTATGTGTCGCACACCCTATGTGTGGCACCTCTAGTTTTAGAAACACCCCAAAATAGTTCACTATTTGAGAAGTTTTCTTTAAAATAACAATTTTCTAAGAAAATTGCCGTAGCTTTCCTTGTTAATAGTTTTTTTTTTTTATCAACAACCTATACTATTATAATTGAAAAGAAGAATTGGTATTTATGAAATTCGAATCCCGTACAACTATTTGTTCCGTCAATAGTTGGTCAAATATGGCTCATATTAAGGGAAGGACGGAGTAAATTTGGAGGATGGTTTTTGGGCATATGGTGGCGCACCAAAAAAAAAAGTATTCTGTATATGTTAGAATTTTTTTTTAGTTTGTCATATTTCATTACCTATTTAGATTTATAGCTTTCAACATTTGATGGCTTAGATGGCATTTTAGTTTTATTAAATATTAAAACAGGAATAATTATGATTTAATAATAATTTGGAGATTTTGGGATTTTCTTATAATGGTTATTATAGGGATTAATTTGTCTAATTTTTCAATAGAGAATAGGGAAGGAAAATGAAGAAACTTTGAAATCCTGAAGTGTCCCAATTTGAGATAAGTGGTTCTTGTCCTCCCATAATTTTCAAAAGTGGTTTTTTGTATAAATAATATTTGTGGTTGAATTGTATATTCTTATTAAAATCAGTGCGAGCATATATTATGTGAATGTTTTAGCATATGAAAAATTATGAGTGCCTATTTATTGAAAAGAATCATGAATGCGTGTTATCTGTATTATTATTTCAATATTTATTTTTGTTAGTTCATGGTTAAGCTTTGCTATATTGGTGCGAGGTAGTTCCTTATTCTCTGATTGTCTGGAATCTTTCCTAACGGGATATAATAGTTAGGAACTCTAATTATATGGACCCTCTTAGCAGAATATAATAGTTAGGGCCCAATCCCGTTAATTGATTATACCTTAGTAGCCCTTGAGTATGTCCTCTGTACTTTTAGCTATGATATTATTGATTTTGTTTAGTTTGATATTAATATGAAAATTTGTTAATTGGATGCCTCTTAGACATATGTATCTATATGTATAAAATTTGTTTCCTTTTGTTAACTCATATATGTATATATATGCATGTTGGGAACTGTAAATTTATTTAAAAAATAATATTATCTATAATGTGTTCGTTGACATGAGCTACTTACTGAGCTTATTTATGCTTATTCTACACTTACTGTTATTGACCTTATTTATGCTCATTCTACGCTTAATGTTATATTTGCAGATTTAACTCAAAGCCTTGAGTTCGAAGAAGGATCCATTTAGTGGTGCTGGTAGGTTGTTGGACCCAGATTATTAGTGATTTAAATAGTTGTGGCATGTATTGCCTAGACATCATTGGCTTTTATTTAGAAATTGAATTTCTTTTAGTGTTGACCTTTTTAAGCTAGTTGCACTTTAGTTGAATGAATGACTTAGTCATCGTGAAATACTTTGATGGTTTATTAAATTTGTGGTTAGTTATTCTAAATTTTGCTCTCGTATTGTGCCTTGCATCTTAGAGTAAAATCTAAGGTATAACATGTTGTACTAGTTGAGGGGTGCGACATATTACCTCTCAATTGAGATAGCACATCAGTCAAATTTAATTTATCAATTTGCTTACTCTCAGACACTAGGTAGATGCAAATTGCTTGACTTAATTAGCTTATATGTACTTATGCAGTAAAAAAAGGTAGGTGATGAATCTATAATTAATTGGCTGATAAGAATGTGTGGTACAAATGTATTCCAAATCGTTGGAAAATAATGGACAGAATATATGAGTCTACGTTGTTGTTCAACGTCAAATTCAATAATCCAAAGTTAAGAAACCTACACTTTTCTTCGGTCCAAAAACAATTAAAAGTGATGAACCTTTTCAAAAAAAAAATAAATAAAATAACAGTGCTGAACTTCCATGAGGTTTCCTTGCAGCAGAGTGGACTTGACTAAAGTAAGACTAGGAAAGTAATCAATAATATTCCTTAGACTTTTTACTAGGAAATAGAGGTTCTAGCTTGAATATATCACTTGAGTACACGTAATATTTTCGCACCCACGTGCACTTGAATATTCGTAATATTTTCTCATCCACGCGTAATGTATCACATGAGGATCTAGTTTGAATCTATCACTTTTTACTAGGAAAATGCGAGTTGTATTGATCAAAGTAGATTTTCTCAAAAGTCCTTGTAAAAGTGCAAGTATTGAATATATCAATTTCGAGATGGATTGTGGAATTGGTTTAGATTCTCTTTTCCCATTTTTCTTTCCCTCGTAGGTCTTGTGTCAAAGTTTCAAAAAAAGAAAAGTCTCAATTGGGTCTCTGAGCGTTCGAGTGTTGGTACTTAAACCCCACGGTTCATCCCTTAAATCAGCAATTACCTTTTGGGATGAATTGTAGAATTGGTTTAGGTTCCCTTTCCCTCTTCCCCTCGTAGGCCTTGTGCCGAAGATTCAAAAAAAAAAAAAAAGTAGATTTTCTTACTAATAGTACTCTTACAATGAAATATAATGACTTAGTTTATTTTTGATAATGAAGGCTTTTTTGTAGTTCATTTGGTTTTGACTAGAATATCTATTTTGATATTTTATTTCAAAGATAAAATTTCATTAAAATTTAATTTCATGTATAACAGAGACTCCGTTTTGGACAAAATATAATATAATTTCATACCGGAATATAAATCATACCAACATTGCCTTCTTATATATGACATTTTCTATATCCTTTTTTATTTCTATCTTTTCCCTTAAATTTTCTTATTTTATTTCTTTTCCCCATTCCCTTTTCAAAAAACTTGAAAAATACTAGAAACTTCTCAACTAAATAAAAAATTGAGACCCATGGATAAAGAAGCTATTTTCTGGTTGTTATAGCACTAAAGACGACTAAATTCCATAGAATGTTACATTTCAGGCCGCAATGAGTTGAGTCACCCCCCAAAATGTTGCAATTCACAATTATTGTCCATTAGGACATATATTATATAGTTTTTGAAGAAAGTAACAAAATAACTTGATATTCAAACATGGTACCCTGTTACGGCAATTAAACAACCGTAGCTGAAGCATTTATTTCTGTTATTGAAGGAGAACCAAAGAAGGGTTTTGGAGGGATTTCCAATGCCTGTGAATCACCTTCCAACATCTCAATTACCTTGCTCATTGCTGGTCTTTGTGATGATTCAGCTTGTATGCACCACAATGCCACTAATATCATCTTTCTGGCAATTTCATTATCTTCTTGTGTCAGAACTCCTTGTAATTTCAGGTCTCCATCAAGCACCAACCGTTTATATGCCCAATATGGAAAATATATTTCACTTGTATGGCTTACTCCATTGTTAACGTTCTTTCTTCTTCCAGCCATTTCTAAAAGCATCATCCCATAGTTATAGACATCAAACTTGTGTGAAACGACTCCAAAGTTCCTACACACCAATTCAGGTGCAATGTAACCAATTGTTCCTCTAGCTCCTGTGATTGATACGGCACTTTCTTCCTTGGCACATAGTTTTGCCAACCCAAAATCAGATATTTTTGGGCGAAAATATTCGTCTAGAAGAATGTTTGAGGTTTTATATCAAAATGTAAAATTCTCGTGTTGCATCCTTTGTGCAGGTACTCAAGTCCTCGAGCTATCCCAATAGCAATTTCATAAACTTTTACCCATCCCAAATGACTTCCATTACTATTGTAAATTTCTCCTGCATAAATATATTTCTCTAGAGATCCATTAGGCATGAATTCGTATACTAGAGCTCTCCTGCGACCATCAAGGCAGAATCCTACAAGTGTGACAATATTAACGTGAGAAGTTCTACTGATACTTGCAACCTCATTGATGAATTCCTCTCCACTTCCTTTGAATGTATTTAGAATCTTTACAGCAATAGGGTGATTGTCAAAGAGATTTCCTCTGTAGACATCTCCATATCCACCTTGACCAATTTTATCCTTGAAGGAGTTGGTCATTTCCTTGATCTCTTTGTAGGTGTATCTTCTTGGTGCTAGGGATCCAAATTGCGTAACGAAAGCCTCAAGTTTGTGGCAGTCCTCCGATTTTTCAATACAGAAGAATAAAGTATATTCTTTTGGATACTTCTTATAACAGTAGCTGGTAAGGCAAATGATCAATAATCCTATTCCAGCCAAAGAAACACCTGTGACTAGAGAAATTTCTTGGAAGTTAGTTCACTTGTACCAGCATATTAACAAAATACAAGCATCTAGTGAAAAGGATCATACCTATAGTCAGGCTACTCTGCGTCAGCCGATGATCCTTTCCTGCATGTGTAGCAATCGTAATTGTTACCATTTGATATCAGGATCCAAAACTTTTAGGGATTTCATAATTTTAGATGATTCCCTTTTGATTTGTATTATTACACTACATACTCTCTTTTAATATTATCAATAATAAAAAACTTAATTTACTTTGCTCAGCTAAAAAACTGAAAATATATCCTAAAATACCCTTTTATGCTTTCTCAAGGGATCATATCAAAAAAACTTTTCCTAAGGTTTCTAATAATATCACCTTGCGCCTGTGAATTTTAGAAATCAGACTTAGTTCCCTAGGTACAACAAGATGACTATATTAACCTTCTGCTACATGTTAATTTACAAATTATATGAAAGATTTAAAGATTGAAATAAAAAATGTTTCAAAAAATAAAAAATAGTTAAAACACAAAACTTATCTTTCATCTTCTTTTCTCCACCAACACCCATACCCTTTATCTTCTTTTATCCACCAACACCCTTTACCAAACTTCTTTATCATTATCTTTCTTTCTTTGTCCCTTGCCTATTTTTCTCCCACAATCCCTTGGGATTGATTGAATAACTTGTGACAAAAATTGTATCGTAAGGATTTTTAGTTGAGAAAAATAGATGTGGATTCTCTAAACAGACTCATGCTGAGGAGGAATTTTCTAGGAAAATTATGAGAATATGAAAACCAGCAAGGTGAAAAGATATTTTGTCAACAAAATTGAGATAATAGGGACAGGATTTTATGCAATTGTGTGTTAAAACTTATCAATTCTCATGAGGAAGAAAAGCAAGATTAGAGAGGAAGTATATTCAGGAAATACTTCTAACTCTTAATCCCTAGTTTTGATGGGTGTAAGCTCTTGACTGGGTAGTTCAAAAGTTGGGAGAGGGATTGATCATCTAAATTAGGAGGGACTTAGTTGATTTATGGTGCCATGCATTTGTGGAGAGGGCAAAGATGGCGGCAGTGGTAGTAAAGACAGATGGAGTTAACAAAGAAAATCAGAAAACAAAGAGCAAAGTGAGGCTAAGAGTGGTGGTAGGGGGAGTTGAGAAATAGATATCACAAAAGAGAAGGCAAGGCAGTGGTGGCCAATAGATTTATCAAAAATATCGAGTAAGGTGGTTGTGTTGGTGACGGTGGTGGCAGTGTTAGTGGTGGTAGAGAGTACTGAAAAAGAAATTAGAAAAGAAAACTAGCTTGTAAGGGGAAAGGGCTATAAAAAGAGGAAGAGGAAAATGGTTGGAAGAAGAGTTTTGGAGGAGGCTAGACTTTGGTTGACGCTATCAACAATTGGACTTAAATGGAATGCTTGGAACAATTTAATATGCAATTTGTTTAAAATAGAAGTTTAGAGTGTAAAGTGAGAATATAATATGAGTTAGGGGATGCAAAGTAGATGTAGGCCTTATGTGTAAATTAGTAAATAATTGTCTCTTTATTGCATAAATATGTACGTATGCAATTACCGCCCTTTTTTTATGTGATGAATTTATGATTGTATTATACATGCTGTGCTAGCCTAAAAAACGACTGTTGAAATCGAAGTAAAAGAACTGAGGTAACGTAACGTTACGTACCTTTGCAGTGATCAAAACTTTTTGTGCCATTATTACAAAGGCACAAGAACTGCTTGCTTAAATCGTTGTATCCGCAATAGCCTCCGGACGACTCGCACTCAAAACAGACAGTTGTGTTATGCCAATCAAGCACAAATCCATCAGTCATAGCACTAGCCCAAGTACAATCGATCTCATTAATCACAGTTGACACAACTTTACCCTCACAATAATCAAACCAATCAAAATCATTCACCTTCAGTGAAAAATAGGACATATTCTTGCCTGACTTTAGACAATCCAGATCCACAACAGAAGCAGAAGCAGGAGAAGGAAGAGATTCAGTACAATTGAAGTAAAAAGTTAGGTTCAAATGTTGCATGTTATATTTCAATGGTAAGTCTTCAAGCATGGTTTAAAGTCGCGGTCCGGTCGCGGTCGCGGCTCGTACCGTTCCACATTGGACTCGGTATATCGGTCGCGGTCTCGGCGAGACACATATTTTAAAATAATTTTTATTTTAAAAATATTAAATAATCATTCAAAATATTAAAAAAATGCTAAACAAAAATGATCTAAAAAATAGTAAAGAAAATATTTAAGATGTACTATTTTTACCGATATAAAAAACGGTATATATTTTTAAGATCCAAATAGACCTATAAAAAAATAAAATCAAAATAACACAAAACATAGTTTTAAAATAATAATTATAAAAGCAAATTAAAAAATAGTAAAACTTAAGTTTTTTAAGGCATGCCTACACTTTCTATATATCTCTTGAGAGAATTGAAAATAAAAATGTCAAAAGACATTTTGTGATGTAGCATGCCTATATTATATGACTAAAATCTTTTGTAAATTGGTTGTTAAAAATAATTAATTTTTTTATTTTTATTTCCTAATCAAATGAATTTCTTATTTCTTTTTCTTTATCTAAAACTCTAATTTTTATTTTTCCTTTTTCTTTATCTAATTCCCCTACCCCAGCCCCACCTCTCTTCCTCTCACGTAGTTCCCCTGCCCCTCCCCTTCTCGCTCCCTGTCACTCCCCCTTGTCTCTACTGATGCTCCACAGACCACCCTTCTTGTCTCTATCCCCCCACCCACCACCCACCATCTCCCTCTTCTCTCTGTTTCTCTCTGATCCGTCCTCCCTCTCTTTCCTCTCTGATCCGCCGCCCGTCCTCCTTCCCTTCCCCTCTCTCTCTATCGCCGGCCACCACCATCCCCTACCCATTATCCCTCTCCACCAGCCATCTCCCTCTGTAAAAACAGCCCTGCGTTCTCTGTGGTTGTGATCTGGTGGCTTTGTGTGATGGTGGTTGTGGTCAATGGCTATGGATGGCTGGGGAGGGCTGCTGTGCGATGGTGGGTTTTTGGTGGTCACTGAGGTGGCTTTGTTGGTGGTTGAGGGCGGAGTTGAAGGCATCAGGGGTGTGTTTTTTTGGGTTTGGCCCGGGTTGACTCGGTTAACTCGGTCTCAACTCGGCCGTTTTTCTTCGACTCGGAGACGACTTCGGTCCGAGTCAACCGAGTTCCGGCGAATTCTCGGCGAGTCTCCCGTCTCCGAATAGGATCGGAGCGGTATCGGACCGGAAGCCTCCGTTCCGGTGACGACTCGGCCGAGTCATCTCCGACTCGGCCGAGTCTTTGAACCATGTCTTCAAGAGTGAAGTTGTGACATGCTCTTGGGCACGTCAAATTTGTTGTAACACTAATATCAACAAGGGTTAATGTGTGAGCACTGTAATTAATGGTTTTGACATAGAATTCCTGACTGGGAAGCCGAAGAACAACATCCCCATTGCCGGAGGTTGAAGAGGAGATACATTCTAGGCCGAGGCCTTGGTAGCCACAATATTCAACTGCTGTGGTGTGGGATTGAAGCCAGAATGGATATTTGACTTCAACTCCACCGCACTTCGACGCGGGACAATATGGAGGAAGATCAGCTCGGTATGATTTTACGAAAAAGAATGAGGTAAAGAGCGGAAGAAAAGGGATGAAGATGAGCGCTTGACAAGGCATGTTTAAATGTCGAAAGTTTGAGGCAAGAAAAAATCAACGCAAAATGATAGGTGTGTCCAACAGTAATCGTTATATACACTAAAAGAGTAATGTTACGTGTAACGTGAAATATACTTTTGACTTGAATTGCCCAAAAAACAAAAAAAAAAAAAAACTTTTGACTTGAATCAATCTTTACAAAGTAACTTTTTTTTTTTTCAATCCTACAATTTGTTTATATATATAACTATTCGCATCTTGTACACAATGATCTTTTAAAATCAAATGCATTAGAGAATAACAATTAATATCCGTATATATCTTTTAAAGTCACAGTGTTTACAATTCTAAAGAATTTATATATATGCGTGAATTTGTGGGTCATATTTAGAGCAATGGTTTTTTAATTTCAAGCTCTTGCCATTTCCTCAAAATGTAAATTTGACAAATTTTGTTTGAACTTGTAGCAAATTCTTTTTGTGAAACTTAGACAATGACATTTTTAAAAATTCGTGACTAATTCGTGTATCGTTTGTACAAATAGATTTTAAAGGATTAATATTTTAAGAATTCAAGTGTTTGCTTAGCAATTCCATATGAATTCACTAAACAATTCCTTGCTTTCCTCAGTAGGCTGTGATAGTAATTAAAGTGACAGAAATTTCAAAACGGCCTTTTTATCCTAGTAGTTCCAAAAAAATACAGACGAAATTTCCAACGTAAGTTGCGGCATGGCTAGGCAACAATAACAGAAGAGCTGACTTATAAAATCGCTGTAGAATTGACTTGAGCCAGACATTTTTCTTTTTTGAAAGGGAAAAAGAAATTGCCTGTGAGGTTAATAGCAAGACTTAAGTTTCATGGACTCTTACTCTTCTGGATGGTTGAATTCTGTGGATCCCAATTTAAGTTGAGTGAATTCTTACTCGTGAGTGCCTCTATGGTTAGTTAACTTCAATTATACAGTGCCATTCGATGACTTTCGAGTGTTTAATTTAACTTTTAACTTAATTGACAATTTGACAAAAAAAAAAAAAAGAGAGAGAGGAAAAAAAAGCAAGACTTGATAATTTGTCAATGATATCTTGCTGATCGAAAGGACACAAATCGCGCAATTTTTAAATTTGAAACAATGATACAAAATCTAAGCGACTAAATGTATTTTCTTTTATATGTTTTCAATAATATTCACCCAATTAGAGTTCTTAATTTGTGTGCCTAGAGGGGACCAATTAAATTGGTTCTTCTATTATGATTATAACTGGAACTTGAAAGAAAACCACACGTTACCTAATCTGAAAGGCTTGGAGTTTCCTGTTACACAATTTGATATTACACTCGTGAAATCGTGTTACGACAGTTAAACAATTGTAGCAGAAGAATTTATTTCTGATCTTGAAGGAGAATCAAAGAAGGGTTTTGGAGGGATTTCCAATGCTTGCAAATCACCTTCCAACATGTCAATTACGTTGCTCATTGCTGGTCTTTGTGATGGATCAATTTGTATGCACCATAATGCCACTAGTATCATCTTTCTTGTAATTTCATGTTCTTCTTGTGTCAGAACACCATGTAATTTCAGGTCTTCATCGAGCACCAGCTGTTGATGCGCCCAATATGGAAAATATATTTCACTTGTATGGCTTATTTCATTATTGAAATTCTTCCTTCTTCCAACCATTTCTAGAAGCATCATCCCATAGCTATAGACATCAGACTTGTACGAAACTCCTCCAAAATTTCTACATACCAATTCAGGTGCAATATAACCGATTGTTCCTCGAGCTCCTGTGATTGACACGACACTTTCTTCCCTGGCACATAATTTTGATAGCCCAAAATCAGATATTTTTGGGCAAAAATATTTGTCTAGAAGAATGTTGTGAGGCTTTATATCAAAATGTAAAATTCTTGTATTGCATCCTTTGTGCAGGTATTCAAGTCCTCGAGCTATCCCAATAGCAATTTCATAAACTTTTACCCGTCCCAAGTGATTTCCATTATTATTGGAAACTTCTCCTTCATAAATATATTTCTCTAGAGATCCATTAGGCATGAATTCATATACTAGAGCTCTCCTGCGACCATCAAGGCAGAAACCTACAAGTGTGACAATATTAACGTGAGAAGTTCTACTAATACTTGCAACCTCATTGATGAATCCTCCTCCACTTCCTTTGAATGTATTTAATATCTTTACAGCAACAGAGCAATTGTCAAAAAGATTTCCTCCATAGACATCTCCATATCCACCTTTACCAATTTTATCCTTGAAGGAGTTGGTCATTTTCTTGATCTCTTTGTAGGTGTGTCTTCTTGGTACTAGGGATCCAAATTGCGTAACAAAGGCCTCAAGGTTTTGGCAGTCCTCTGGTTTTTCAATACATGAGAATAAAGTATGTTCTTTTGGCTACTTCTTATAATAATAGCTGGTAAAGCAAATGATTAATAATCCTATTCCAGCCATAGAAACACCTATGACAAGAGAAATAGGATTTTCTTGGAAGTTAGTTCACTTGTACAGGCATATTAGCAAAATACAAGCATCAGGAGAAAAGGATCATACCTATAATCAAGCCACTCTGCTTACGCCGATGATCCTTTCCTGCAAGTGCAGCAATTGCAACTGTTACCATTTGATATGAGGATCCAAATCTTTTAGGGATTTCATAATTATAGATGATTCCCTTTTAATTTCTATTATTACACTACTTACTCTATTTTAATATTTTCAGTAATAAAAAACCGATTCTACTTTTCTCAACTAAAAAACTGGAAATATATTGTAAAATACCCTTTTATGATTTTTTTTAAGGGATAATATCAAAAACCATTTCTTGAGGTTTTTAATAATATCACCTTACACCTATGAATTTTAGAAATTACACTTAGTTCCCTTAGCACAACATGATGACTATATTAACCTTCCGCTATAGGTTAGTTCATAAATTATATAAAAGATTTAAAGATTGGAATAAAAAAATGTTTCAAAAAATGAAAAATAGTTAAACACAAAACTTATCTTTTATCTTCTTTTTCTATCAATACCCTTCACCAAACTCCTTTCTCATCCTTTTTCTTTCTCTAGTCCCTGGCCTATTTTTCTTCTAGAATCCCTTAGGGTTTATCAAGTACCTTGTGATAAAAATTGTATTGTAATAGACGGTTATAGTTTTTAGTTGAGAAAAATAGATGTAGAGTCTCTAAATATACTAATGCCGAGGAGGAATTTTCTTGGGAGTTTTTGAGGATATGAAAACAAGTGAGGTGAAGAGATATTTCGTCAGCAAAATTGACGGAGGAGGAAGAAAGCATTTACCGAGGAAGAGATGGTAAGTGTGATTTCTAAAACTTCAGGGGTGCTAGGAGATATTATCAAAAACCTTAAAAGAAGTTTATGATATTATCCCCTTTTTAAACCAAATAAAAATTATTAAGCAAAATACCAACCCTCTGATTTGCCAAATTTACCATCATCACCACCGCCACTACCCTGCCCATTGCCACCGGCCTGCCCATTGCCACCGCCCTACTTAGGCCCTATTACAGACAAACAGACACCATAACCACTATTCCATCAGCATTTAGAATTTCATATGATCCTCAACAACAACACAGGCAAACACATTCAAATATTAATTCTCGATAAAAAAAAAATACCACAAATCAATATATTAGAAGCATATCCTCAAAAAAAAACAATTAGAAGCATAAATCAAATATATGAAAAAAAAATAAAGCCTACCACCAATCACATAGCACATGCACATCAAATATAGAGTCATGCACTTCACAAGTCACACCAACATTTAGAGCCCTTGGTTGACGTTAAAAGGGCAAATGATGGGAAGAGGAGTTTATGCAACTGTGTGCTAAAATTTATCAATTCTTATGAGGGAAAAAAAGCAAGATTCGAGAGGAATTATTCAAGAAATATTTCTAACTCTTAATACCTAGTTTTAATTGGTGCAAGCTCTTGACAGGGTATTGCAAATGTTGGGAGGGGAATTGATCATCTGAATTAGGAGGGACTTAGTTGATTTATGGTGCCATGCATTTGGGGGGATGGCAAAGATAGTAGCTGTAGTAGTAATGGCAGATGGAGTTGAGAAAGAAAATAAGAAAACAGAGAGAAAAGTAAGGCTGAGAGTGGCGGTAGATGGAGCTGAGAAAAAAATATCACAAAAGAGAAGGCAAGGCGGTGGTGACCAATAGATTTATCGAAAAATATCGAGTAAGGTAAACTATTTCAACACTAATTAAGTTGATTTAATATTTTACATTATTCTAGAATGAAAACATCATAGATGTAGTACATGGGAGGGTACGTTACACCCTTAGTCAAGAGGGCAATTTTTGATACACGATTCTCTCACATTAAAATTTCATCTTTCTTATTCTGAAAAAGAAAAGAAAAGAAAACAAATTTCACAGAATAAATCTTGTTCTTTGAAGGACCATGTGTACTAGTTGTACAGTATGATGTAC
The DNA here is from genome assembly GCA_024721245.1 of Mitragyna speciosa. Taxonomy (NCBI): domain Eukaryota; kingdom Viridiplantae; phylum Streptophyta; class Magnoliopsida; order Gentianales; family Rubiaceae; genus Mitragyna; species Mitragyna speciosa. The sequence continues at coordinate 4,062,011 of CM045566.1, read as the reverse complement.
GAACAAGAAACAAATTGCATTGCTTAATCAGTCAACAGAAAATAACGAGCTTAGCCTGTACGAAGTCGTCTCTTGTTCACTTCATGGTACTGCTAATTCTAGTGCAAGATTTTACTTAATTAAGATGAAGCATGTACGTTGCTTTCTTTAACTTCTAGAGTCTAATGGTAATTATATTATATGTAGGTCAAAATTTACTTTGTACCCTCCAACTTATATCAGATTTTCACTTTGCATCCCAAATTCAATTGTGAATAGACTGTACCCTCAATTATTTAAAACATTCAATTTAAATCCAATCGTTAACGACATCAACCAAACTAACAGAACTTAGGTATATGCATGCGACACTCATTTAAGCCCAATTGTTGAGAGCTTCAACTTTGGACAAATTGCATCCAAAACTGTCTAAAACTTTCTACTTAAGTCCAATCATTGCATGTAGGCACTTAAGTTCTACTAGTTTGGTTGACGCTATTTTACAATTGGACTTGAATGGAATATTTTGAACAGTTCAAGGAGCAGTCTGTCCTACATTGAAGTTTAAGCTACAAAGTGAGTATATGATATAAGTTACGGGGTATAAAATAGATTTAGACGTTATATGTAAATTAGTAAATAATTATCATTATTGCATAAATATGTATATATGCAATTACTGCCTTTTTATATGATGAATCCATGATTGTATTATGGATTAATTACATTTTATCCCCTTTGATTGTCATATAAACAACATAATCCCCTTATGGTTCAAAAATCTATGCATGACCCCCTTGTAATTTTGATTAAAGCGTTAAACTAACGAAAATTACCTTCCGTAACGATTCGTGGGTAAAATGTTTAAAGTACCTCATATAAATACTAAAAATTACCATGGGGTGATATATAGTTTTTAGAACCATAAGGAGATAATGTGGTTCATTCAAAAATCACAGGGTGTAAAGTGTATTTTTTTGAAAAAAATACATGTAAGCACAGAGATAAAACAATTAACCACTAGAGTAATTTGGACATTATACCCATTTTTCATAACGAAAACTAATTTCCGTCACTTTGACACTTTACTCAAACCATAAGGGGTGATGTATTACTTTTTGAACTATAAGGAGGTCATGGAATTTATCCAAAAACCTAGGTATTTTACCCTCGTATTATATACATGCTGTGCTAGTCTAAAAATCGACTGTTGAAATCAAAATAAAAGAACTGAGGTAACTTAACATTACGTACCTATGCAATGGTGCAAACTTTTTGTGCCATTATGTCAGGTTCTTGAGCAAAGAACTTGAGGTCTTTTAAAAGAAATCAAGAAAGAAGGAGAAATAGATTCGAGGAAAGAAGAATTTTAAGAGGGTAGAGTAGAGAAGAGAATTGAGATGAATTTTATTAAGAAAAGAATTCAGATTACAATCGCCAATCCCGTTTTCTTTTTCTTTCCCCTTTTTATTCTCTACCTAACTAACTAACTGCTGCTAACTACTTTATTATTTTCCCTCCAATTTCCTTCCAATCTCCCTTCGCCACGTGTTCCTTTTTATTCCTTCACTTCGACTGATTTCAGTCTTTACTCCATGGTGTCGTTTTGCATCTTTATTGTTCTAGCTCATGACAATTACCCTCCCCAACAAGACAATCCTTGTCCTCAAGGATTGAATTTTGAAAATTGACTTTTTATGAAGGTAATGTCCTCCCATGATGCCTCTTCTTCACTAAGACTTTACCATTTTATTAGCCAATGCAGTATTCTGGTAACTGAGATGCTATCACCTGTTGATCACCAATGCGTTTCTTAAGGAGAGAAACGTGAAAGACAAGATGTATCTTAGCTTGAGATGGGAGTTGTAAATGATAAACAACTGAACCTATCTTTTCTATCACTTGATAGGGTCTAATAAAACTTAGCTGTGAGCTTGAGTTGTTTCCTGATAGCTATCGATTGTTGTCTATAAGGCTGTAGTTTCATAAATACCCAGTCACCTACCTGAAACTCCCTATCACTTTTGTGTTGATCAGCAAAGAACTTCATTCTGTTCTAAGCTTTTTGTAGATGCTCTTTGAGGGTCTGAAGTACTTATTGCTTGTCATGCAAAAATTGGTTAACGGGTAGAATTGCAGTATCCAAGTAAGGTCCTAGTGGTAGGGGTTGGGGTCGATAACCATACAATGCCTTAAAAGGAGACATCTGAATACTGTTGTGAAAAGTGGTATTATACCACCACTCTGCTAATGACAACCATCTAAACCACTGACTAGGCCTCTCTAAACAGAAACACCTCAAATAAGTTTCTAAACATTGGTTGACTCTTTCAGATTGTCTATCTGTTTGTGGATCATATGCTGAAGAAAATTGCAACTGAGTTCACATTAACTTGAAAAACTCCTTCCAGAAACAACTGGTGAAAATTTTATCTCTGTCCGTAATAATTGCATCTGGTAACCCATGAAGCTTTAAAATATTTTTCCAAAAAAATCCTAGATACTGTGGTAGCTGAGAAAGGATGAGAAAGAGCCCGGAAGTGAGCCACCTTTGTTAATCTATCCACAATCACCATGATAGTGTTGAAATCCTTGTGAAGTTGGTAACTATTCCACGAAATCTATAGTAATATGGCTCCATGCTTGTGCTGGTATAGGTTAAGGGTTGTAGAAGACCAGGGTAATAGATGTGTTCATGTTTGGTTCTTTGGCAGGTATCACATTGCCTGATAAACTCAATGACATCTTGCTTGAGAGCAGGCCAAAAGAATAAATTCTTGATCCTTTGAAGACAATGATGTTGCCCAGAATGGCCTCCCAAGGCTGAATCATGAAGAGATTTAATTATGTTGTGCCTTTAGGCTGTTTTCTTTTCCCACATAGATCCTCTGTTTATACTTCAGTAAACCATCCACTAGCTGATAATGAGGTAATGAGTCAGGAGAAATGACTAATTATGGCAAGGAGTTGTTGACATGTTTCATCCTGATCATAAGACTGCACTACCTCGTTGATCCATCCAGGTTGGACAGTAGTAATGGCCAAAACATCTCCTTGACTAACTTCTTCCTGCAGACCCCTTCTGGAGAGAGCATCAGCAATTGAATTCTCTACCCCTCTTTTATATTGAATCTCATAATCAAGCCCTAGCAATTTAGTCAACCACTTATGCTGCAGAGTAGAAGTTAACTTTTGTTCTAATAGGTACTTCAAGGACTGATGATCAGTCCTAATAATGAAGTGATACCCTACTAAATAATGTTTTCCATTTCGTTACGGCCATTACCACTGCCAAAAGCTCTTTCTCATATATGGAATACTCCAAATTTCTCTAACTCAAAGCTTTACTAAGGAAAGCAATAGGTTGTCCTTCCTGCATAAGTACAGCCCCTACTCCCTTACTGCTTGCATCAGTTTCAATCACGAATGGTTTACTAAAGTCAGGTATTTTCAGCACAGGTGCACTAGAAATAAGCTGTTTCAACTGTTGGAAGGCTAGTTCAACTGGTTCAAACCAGTGAAAGGCATCCTTTTTCAGCATTTCTGTCAAGGGTTTGCTGATGATTCCATAATGCCTGATAAACCTCCTATAATATCCTGTGAGGCCTGAAAAACCCCTTAAGGCCTTGATGCTACCAGGTTTTGGCCAGTCAAGAATACAATCCACCTTATGTCTATCCATATGTACATCTTCTGCAGTCACCAAGTGTCCCAAGTACTCTACTTGTTCTTGAGCAAAGGAACATTTAGAAAGTTTGGCATAGAGTTGGTTATCTCTCAAGACTTTCAATGTTTGTTCCAGATGATTAAGGTGCTGATCAAAACAAGGGTTGTACACAAGAATGTCATAAAAGAAAACTAGGATAAATTTTCTGAGAAAATGTGCAAATATTTGGTTCATGAGGGACTGGAAGGTGACAAGAACATTGGTAAGGCCAAATGGTATTATCAGGAACTCAAAATGTCCATGGTGAGTTTGAAAGGCAGTTTTTGAGGTATCAGTTGGTTTTACTCTAATCTGGTGATAACCAGATCTCAAGTCTATCTTGGCGAAGAATTTGGATCCATTCAACTCATTTAGCAGCTCATCAATATTGGGGATGGGATATCTGTCTTTGATAGTCATTTCATTGAGGTGTCTGTAGTCACAGAATCTCCATGTTCCATCTTTCTTTTTGACCAATAAGACAGGTAAAGCAAAAGGACTACTGCTGTGTTTAATCAGTCCAGATGATAGCATTTCTACTACCTGATTCTCAATCTCAATTTTCTGGGAGTGTGGGTATTTGTATGGTCAAAGTTTAAAAGGATGTGAGTCAGGTTTAAGAGGGATTTGGTGGTCTATAGGTCTGGAAGGAGGCATTTGGTTGTGATTGTTAAAAACTATTTGGAATGTAGAGAGCAGGTGTTTGATTTTAGGGTGGTATTTCCCTGTTTGATTTCTGTCACTGGTAGTGTAATGGTGTTGATACATCTGGCCTTCTCCTCTACAAACTTCTTGTATTCTTGACCTCTAACTAGCTCCGCTAATGGATCTTCAATTTCTCCCAACAAGTTAACCTCCTTTCCTTCTTACGGCAATCGAATAACCAGTTTGTGAAAATCAAAGTGATTGGACTGTACTGACACATCCAATCCATCCCCAGTATCATATCCCAACTCTCCAAATCCATCACCTTCAAGTCATACTGGAATTTATGCTCTTGAATTCCCCACTTCACCCCAACACACTTCGAATGACTGGTTACTTGGCTACCATCTGCTATAGTAACTGTGAAAGGGGAAATCTTCTGAAATTCCAGATTCAACTGCTGCACCTTCTTGTGATGAATGTAGCTGTCTGTACTACCTGTGTCTACGAAAATGGTAATCTTGGATCCCTTCAACACTCCCCCTAATGTTATTGTTTTCCTCTTTAAGGAGTTAGAGAGTGCATGTAAGGATACATCAACTATCTTTCCAGGATTCCCAGTGGCCTCATCCTGTTCTCCCAATTGCGTCCAGAAATTCCACTTCTCATCCTCCTCACTTACCATGAAATTCAATTGCTTCAGTTTACATTGATAGGCCAAACCCAAACTTCTCTCCACACTTGAAACACAATCCATTATTTCTTCTGTATTGTATTTCTTGTGCAGAAATTTTCTTGAAGTCTGAATTATTACTAGGGACAGCCTGTTTCTCACCAGTCTTGGGAACTCTATACTGATTAGAAGGGTAATTAGTGGTGCTGAATTGCCTACTGTACCCAAAAGTGGATTCTCCCCAATTCTTATTGACACTTTTGGTCTTCTTGGCACTCAATTCCAAGATTTGTTCTTGTAACTTGAGCAACTTCGAAAGGCCTTTAGATAGTGTTTCTGGTTGCATCATCTTCACCATTGGTTTTATATCCTCCTTCAGGCCACTTACAAAACTTGAAATGAAATACGGATTCATTCAAGTGAAGTATTTCTCTGTAGCATTAGGGGTTTCAACTCCTCAATTTTTTCTTGATATTCTATCACACTACCCACCCGAAGTAATTTATTGAACTCCTTTACGTCATCTGAAACTCCTTTGCTCCCAAATCTCTGACATAACAACTCACAGAACTCATTCCAACGGAGATTTTTCTTCTCTAGTTTAACTCCCTGAAACCAATTATTTACCCTTCTTTCCAAATACATTTCAACAGTATCTACTTGCTGATTTTCCTCAATTTGATAAACCATAGAGAATTTATTACATTTTCCGATCCACTCCCTAGGATTCTCTCCCCCAAACATTGGTAATTCAATCTTAGGTAGGTGATTTGGAGTTTTACCTGTCTTCAATGGAGAATAATTCGTTGGAATGTGCTCTGGAATGAGCCTCTGTGCCATAGGAAGAGTGGGTAGTAGAGGGGTTTTATTCATGGCTTGGTTCTCTTCAGCTATTCCCATTCTCTCTTTGGTCATCATCTTCATCAGGGATTCGAACTTCTAGTCGATACCAGTTACCCATGTCTCCATTTTCTTACTGTTTTCCTCCAATTCTCCTTTGAATTGTCTGTGTATTTCTGTGAACTCCCCTTGGAATTGTTGCTGCAGTCCTTGGACAGATTCCACGAGCTCCTGTATTTTACATTCTTGTTTTTTCACCTGCTCCTCCAGTGAACGAAATCTGGTCCCTTCTGCCATGAATTCTCCCAGAAAAGTCTGCTCTGATACCAAATTGTCAGGTTCTTGAGCAAAGAACCTGAGGTTTTTTAAAAGAAATCAAGAAAGAAGAGAAATAGATTCGAGGAAAGAAGAATTTTAAGAGGATAGAGTAGAGAAGAGAATTGAGATGAATTTTATTAAGAAAAGAATTCAGATTACAATCACCAATACTGTTTTCTTTTTCTTTTCCCTTTTTATTCTCTTCCTAACTAACTAACTACTGCTAACTACTTTATTATTTTCCCTCCAATTTCCTTCCAATCTTCCTTTCGCCACGTGTCTTTTTATTTTCCTTCATCTCAACTGGTTTCAGTCTTCTTCCACGGTGTCGTTTTGCATTCTTTATTGTTCCTGCTCATGACACATTATTACAAAGGCACAAGAACTGCCGGCTTAAATCGTTGTACCCGAAATGGCCTCCGGACGATTCGCACTCGAAACAGACAGTTGTGTTATGCCAATCAAGCACAAATCCATCATTCATAGCACTTCCCAAGTACCATCGATCCCATTATTCCTGTTTTTAATCACAGTTGACACAACTTTTTCCTCACAGAGCTCAGACCAATCAGTATAATCAAACCAATTAGTACCATTCCCCTCCAGCAGTAACATAGGACAAATTCTTGCCTGGCCTTAGACAATCCACAAGATAAGCAGAACCAAAAGAAGAAAGAACACCAAAACAATTGAAGTAAAAAGTTAGGTTCAAATCTTGCAATGGAATATTTCAATGGCAAGTCTTCAAGAGTGAAGTTATGACGTGCTCTTGGGCACGTCGAATTTGTTGTAACATCAATATCAACAAGGGTTAATGTGTGTGCATAGTAATTAATGGTTTTGACATAGAATTCCTGACTGGGAAGCCGAAGAACAAGATCCCCATTCCCGGAGGTTGAAGAGGGGATACATTCTAGGCCGAGGCCTTGATAGCCACAATATTCAATTGCTGTGGTGTCGGATTGAAGCCAGAATGGATATTTGACTTCAAGATCACCACATTTCGACGCGGGACAATATGCAGGAAGATCAGCTCCGTATGATATTATGAAAAAGAATGAGGTAAAGAGAGGAAGAAAAGGGATGAAGATGAAAGCTTGATAAGGCATGTTTAAATGTAGAATGTTTGAAGAAAGAAAAATTAATGCAAAGCGATAGGCGTGTCCAAAAGTAATTGTTATATACACTAAAATAGCAATGTTACGTATAACGTGAAATATACTTTTTATGACTTAACCTACATACATACATGTATATATTTATGTATGTATATGATATGTATGCATGTTTATATGTGTGTGTCTATGTATGCATGTATGTGTATGTGTGTGTATATATATGTGTGTATGTGTACATGTGTGTATATACACATACACATATATACACACACATTCATACATGCACGCACACATATAGACATATCCTCAAAATGTAAATTGGATAAATTTTGTTTGAACTAATAGCAAATCCTTTTTGTAAAACAAAGACAATGACATTTTTAAAAATTCGTGACTAATTCGGTATCGTTGTACAAATAGATTTTAAAGGATTAATATTTTAAGAATTTAAGTATTTACTCAGCAATTGAAATAATTTCATATGAATTCATTAAACAACTCGTAGTTTTTACCAAATAGGCCATGACAGTAATTAAAGTGACAGAAATTTCCAAATGGCCCTTTTGTGCTGATAATTCCGCTAACTGAAATAGTACAGGAGAAATTTCCAACGCAAGTTGCGGTATGACTGGTCAACAATAACAGAAGAACTCACTAATAAATTAGCTGTAGAATTGACTTGAGCCAATCATTTTTCTTTTCTGAAAGGCGAAAAAGCAAGACTTGATCATTTGTCAATGATATCTTGCTGATCTAAAAGACAAATTGCCTACAATTTTTAAATTTGACCCAAAGACGTAAAATCTAGCCACTGAATGTATTCTTTTATATGTTTTCAATAATATTCACCCAATTAGAGTTCTTAATTTTTATGCCTAGAGGAGACCAATTCAATTGGTTCTTCTATTGTGATTGTAACTGGGACTTGAAAGAAAACCACGCGGTTTCTTAATCAGAAAACAAATTACTTGCATAGTACTATAATTAAAAATTGTTTTAATTAATTAAAAATTCAACTCTTGATGAAAAATTTTAGCATCATTACTTAGGAGTAATTTATTTTTTGGGTCGAAAGGAGGGGTCTATAAATAAACCCATGATTTGTCACATAGGAGTGTACCATGATTATTCGTATTTAGAAATAGATAATTAAACGAGAGGACTAACTCAACAACTTTTGAGAGTAAACTACAGAACTAAGTTATTTTAAATCAAATTATTAGTAGCCAAGTACCTGAGTTATTATGGATCACTTAAATATCTCATATATTTCGGATGTGAGGTGTGGGGCCTTCAAGATTAATCAAGAAGCCATGTTCCAAGCATTGAATACTGAATTTCAAAGCCAGGTGTTACTAAATATAATTTAATTATTTCATAGCTTTGATACAAAATTTAGAATGAAAGTGATGAAACAGGTAAACCAACTTTGCTTATTTTCCCTCTTTCAACAACACAGAGCAATATCTGGAAAATAAAATATGGGATGGAAAATTTCTCCGAAGAAAATAATCCCTAAGCAATTTTCCATAGTACGTGATTTCAACAGTTTATACGCAGGGCTAAAGAAATAGAATAAAAGAATGAACATTTGAGTGACGAAAGGTTCATAGATTCTTTTTTTTTTTTTTGAAACAAGGTTCATAGATTCTTCAAGCATGGAAGTAGTCAGCAGCGTCAGCGATGCGACCGTCATCCTTGTGCACCTAGCATTCGATTTGTAGGTTTGATCCTTAGTTCTGGCAACTGGCAAAATTTTTGTGCCCTATTACACACCAAAGCGCCAACCAAGATCTTACCTGGGACATAATTTGGTTCCAGTAAAAGGGCATTAGTATAAGCACTCAGAGCTTCTGAAATTCTCCACGTCTTTAGTGCATGATACCTAAAAAACCAAAAAAAAAAAGTGGCATTATCGTCACAAATTTCAAAAAGAAAATCCCTACACTATGATATTCGAGCTAGGTTTGATATCTTATTGCTTGGCTTGCTTGTTCAAGATGAACTTTAGTATTTTGGTTCTTCTTTATATAGCAATCAGATTTTACGGTGATCGAGCAGAACTTGATAAGTTAATGACCAATAGCTTGTTTAAGCTTGGTTTGATCGGTTAAAAGAAACTTTGAAAGAAATACAAATGACAACACAAACAACGGCCATGACCAAATAGGTGTGCTTAGCATCCAAGGAAAATATTTCTTCCAGGGCCAAGGACAAACTTGTCCTTGCCAACAACATTTGACTCCTTCAACCATGAATAACTAAATTTGACCATTAGAATTGATTTGCCTTACTAAGTATTTCTCTCAGATGATGTTCAGTAAAACTAAATTTTATTAGCCATTGGAGAAATGCCTCCAATTTAATCGCTTTCTTAAAGTGGACTAACCATTCAAAATCCGAATTTGGATATACAAGGTTCAAGATTACAAGTCTTCTCCAACACTGAACGTTTGTTGTGACAATTGGATCTAGATGCTGTCATCGTCATATTATTATTTGTACACTTATAGTGTATGAATAACACTTTGGTACCAAAAAAAAAAAAAAAATTTGCTAGTGCTTATCAAAGAGATTTCCATATTCTAATTTTTACAAAAAGTCCATAAAATTTGTCAACTAGAACTGCAGGCAAATTTCTCTGTCGTTCTCCTTTTTGTTATCAAATTGCTTCCTACGTGCAAACTATTTCGGTTTAAAATAAAGATGTGATAGCATTCGTATAATGACAAATTTTACATCTGCTTTGTTAAACAAAGCAAAAACAGAGGATACTCTGTCTCTAGCGTTGGGGTTTAACGAATTCTATTGTCCAAAAGGGGTTTAGAAGGCTCAATGCTAAACTACAAGCACACAAAAGAAGAAAGCAGAGAGAAGTAAATCACTAGCAAAGAAAGGGAAATGCTTTACCTTCAAGAGGTCCAAGCATGCAAGCAACATGACACCTTTTCAAAATTCATTTCCAATGCAGAGAGGAAATCTTTTTTATCATCCGTTCAATCTTTGAAATTATTTGAAATGTGATACTGTTTAGGAAATCAAGACCCAAAATTACTTAAACAAGCAAATTTTAGAAAAACATTACGAAACATTAGCTATCATTATCCCTAATATCCAGCTACCAACATTGCCTTTTTATAGATGACATTTTCTATATTCTTTTGCTTTCCATCTTTTTCTTTTTTCCTTAAATTTTCTTATTTTATTTCTTTTCCCCATTCCCACTTCAAAATAGTTGAAAAATACAAGAAACTTATCAACTGAATAAAAAATTTAGACTTATGGTTGAAGAAGTTATTGCCTGGTTGTTATAGTACTGCCAAAGACAAATTACATATTCAATTTTAAGCTACGAGTTACATGGAGAGGTATAAATTTTTAATGTAAAATTTACCATTTTAATGATTTTGTGATGCACTTTCTGGGCATGTCAGTTTGGATGATGTCAAGAATAATTATTAATGTGAACATTCGCTAAAGAGGACTGAATTCCATGGAATGTTGCATTTCAGGGCTGCAATGAGTTGTGTCACCCAAGTATGTCGCAGTTCATACTTATTGTCCATTAGGACATATATACTCTTTGAAGAAAATAATAAAATAATTTGACATTCAAACATGGTACCGTGTTACGATAGTTCAACAACTGTAGCGGAAGAATTTATTTCTGATCTTGAAGGAGAATCAAAGAAGGGTTTTGGAGCGATTTCCAATGCTTGCAAATCACCTTCCAACATGTCAATTACCTTGCTCATTGCTGGTCTTTGTGATGGATTAGTTTGTATGCACCATAATGCCACTAATATCATCTTTCTTGTAATTTCATGTTCTTCTTGTGTCAGAACTCCTTGTAATTTCAGTTCTTCATCAAGTACCAGCCGTTGATATGCCCAATGTGGAAAATATATCTCACTTGTATGGCTTACTCCATTATTGAAATTCTTCCTTCTTCCAACAATTTCTAAAAGCATCATCCCATAGCTATAGACATCAGACTTGTGCGAAACTCCTCCAAAATTTCTACATACCAATTCAGGTGCAATGTAACCGATTGTTCCTTCGGGCTCCTGTGATTGATACGACACTGTCTTCCCTGGCACATAGTTTTGCTAGCCCAAAATCAGAGATTTTCGGGCAAAAATATTCGTCTAGAAGAATGTTGTGAGGTTTTATATCAAAATGTAAAATTCTTGTATTGCATCCTTTGTGCAGGTACTCAAGTCCTCGAGCTATCCCAACAGCAATTTCATAAACTTTTATCCATCCTAAGTGACTTCCATTACTATTGGAAACCTCTCCTTCATAAATATATTTCTCTAGAGACCCATTAGTCATGAATTCATATACTAGAGCTCTCCTGCGACCGTCAATGCAGAATCCTAAAAGTGTAACGATATTAACATGGGAAGTTCTACTAATACTTGCAACCTCATTGATGAAATCCTCTCCACTTCCTTTGATAGTATTTAGAATCTTTACAGCAACAGGACAATTGTCAAAGAGATTTCCTCTGTAGACATCTCCATATCCACCTTTACCAATTTTATCCTTGAAGGAGTTGGTCATTTTCTTGATCTCTTTGTAGGTGTATCTTCTTGGTCCTAGGGATCCAAATTGCGAAACGAAGGCCTCAAGATTTTGGCAGTCGTTTGGTTTTTTTATACGTGAGAATAAAGTAAGTTTTTTTGGATATTTCTTACAATAGTAGCAGGTCAAGCAAATGATTACTAATCCCATCCCAGCCACAGAAACACCTGTGACAAGAGAAATAGGTTTTTCTTGGAAGTTAGTTCACTTGAACCAGAATATTAACAAAATACAAGCATCAGGAAAGAAAGATCATACCTATAATCAGGATATTCACTTTCAGCCTAGGATTCCTTTCCTGCAAATGTGCCAATTATAATTGTTATCATTTAGTATGAGGATCCAAAAAAATCTGCTCTATCCTTTCCATTTCTTTTTTTTGTCTGTTTTTCTTTTATTTCCACTTTTAGGTTGCACAAAAACACATTTAGTATTGCTCGTCATTGATACAATGAAACAAACTATATCAATTCTGATTAAGTTGATTTAGTATTTTGCATTGTTCTAGAATGAATACATAGGAGGTGTGTTAAATGGGAGTCTACATTCATCGTTAGTCCAGAGGGCAATTTTTGCTGCTCGATTCTCTCTCATTCGCACTTCATCTTTCCTATTCTGAGCAAAAAATTGAAAACAAATTCAACAGGGTAAATCTTATTCTCTGAAAGACCTCACGTACCAATTGTACAATGTGTACAAAATAAAGTAAACAAGATAAAAAATTTGCATTGCTTAGTCAGTCAACGGAAGACAAAGAGCTTAGTCAGTATGAAGCCGTCTCTTTTGACTTCATGATGCTACTTATTGTACCGCAAAATTCTACTTTAATTAAGATGAAGCAGGTGGGGTGCTTTCTTTACCTTCCTGAGCCTAATGGTGATTATATTATATGCATATGTAAATTAATATAATAAGTGTTACTCTTTATTGTACAACTATATACCAATGCACTTCCTCGTTTTTTATATGGTACAACTATATTTTATATGGTACAACTATATACCAATGCACTTACTCGTTTTTTATATGACGAATCCACGATTGTGCTATACACATGCTGTGCAAGTTTAGAAAACAATTTGCTCGCCACTTTACCTTGTATTAGAAGATTAACTTTTTTCCAACACCTTATCTGCCTGATACCAAACCATACAATCTATGTGTCGAGACCAAAATAAATGGGAAGACTTTAAAAAGTGGTATTTTCTTGAACTTCTTGTAAGATTCAGGTGAAATCAAAGTACAAAAAAAAAAAAAAAAAAACTAAGACAACGTAACATTACGTACCATTGCATTGATCAAATTTTATTGTGCCATCTTTGCAAAAGCACATGAACTCCGTGCTCTTATCGTCATACCCGCAATGGCCGTCAGACATCTCGCACTTAGCACAATCAGTCGTATTATGCCAATCAAGCACAAATCCGTGATTCATAGCACTTTCATATATAATAGCCCGAATAATATCGATCTCATCAATCTCCCTATCCATCACAGTTGCCACAACTTTTTCCTCACAAACCTCAAACCAACTGTACTCATTCCTCAGTGAAACATAGGACATATTCGCACCAGACCTTAGACATTCCAAAGGAGCAGAACCAGGAGAGGAAAGAGGATCAGTTGTACAGTTGAAGTAAAAAGTGAGGTTCAAATCTTGCCCGAAATATTTCAACGGTAAGTCTTCAAGAGTGAGGTTGTGACGTGGTCTTGGGCACGTTAGATTTGTTGTAACATCAATATCAACAAGGGTTAGTGTGTGATTTTCATAGTTTATATCATTCACGTAGAAAACATCTCCGGGAAGGTGAAGAATTAGGCGCTGATCATTGCAATCTAGGCCAAAGCCTTGATAGCCACAATATTGATTTCCAATGGTGCTGTTTCTGAGCCAGAAGGGATATTTGACTTCACGATTACCACATCTGAACGTGTGATTACAATATGCTGAAATGCTATTATTGTTTCCATATGATTTGATGAAGAATGCAAGAAAGAGAAGGAAGAGGAGAGGTTGGTGAGGCATATTGCAATGTTTGAAGTCAGAAAATGGAAACCAATTTGTGTTTTTTCCATAGGGATACTCATGAATTTGGTGGGATTTGTGGTTCATCTTGACAGCAATTACTTTTAACTTGTTGCCTTTGAATTTTGTATCATCTAATTGCCGAAATTAGTTACAATGTAGGCCTGACTTGGTTCAGACACTGATGGGTTATAAATATCCTACTAATTGGTGCTGTGTTGGAAAAAATCAATTTTGCTACCATCAAATTATATATTTTCTACCATCAAATTATATGTTTTCTACGAATCCTTCCTTTTCCCCCTCCAAAATATGAAAAGGAAAATAAAAAAGTATGCTTTTATTAACAGTTAAAATGGAAATCTCTGGCAATTTGCTCTCACAGAATTTCAATTTAGTTTGAATCAACAACCGCATTTAAAAATGGTTTTTGGAAATTATGATTCTACTTATATGATTTAGCCATTTTACAAGAGACTTTGACTTGGTCTTCAAATGAATAAATATTTGGAGAACAAAGAAACTAAAAAACAGAGTCAATTTCGTGTGAGAAAACAATCTATGTTAACAAAGCCACGCGACTTCTAATTGGAAAAGCCATTAACCTATATTTTGCTGGAAAATGTTATAGTATTTTTAGAAATTTTGTTCTTTAATTAAAAGCTCAACTTCGATGAACTCTTTTTTTTTTTTTTTCTTTTGCATCGATCTTTCCTTGATTCACTAAAAGTACAAGTAAATTATACATGGTGCTGATTGTTTATGCTTTCTACTTTGAAAAAACTAATTCAATCAGCAAAGTAAAATCAGGTTGCAAGAATTTGGCATTTAAGTTGACCATTGAATTTCCAATCCAGGTTATAATTGATTATCGTTAAATTAAGTTGTAATTACCTCTGAATTGGGATACAACTTCAGTAAAATTTGTCAATTTTCTTACCTCAGCTACCAGGTAAATGGAAATTACTTGACTTATGTCTTTATGCAGTAAAAAAAGCTAGGTGGTGAATTTAGAATTAATTGACTGATGACAATGAATAGTTCAAACGTAATCAAACTTGTATGAAAACAATGGACAGAGTATAGTAGTCTACGTTGTTGTTCAATGTCAATTTCAACAACCAGAAGGGAACGAAATCCACACTTTTCTTCGTTCAGAAAACAATTGAAACTGCCGAACTTCCATGAGGTTTCCTTACAGCAGAGATTATGGGACAGATTCAGATGAACTTGCGACGACTTATGACAGTGGACTTGACTTAAAAAGCAATACCAGAAAAGTAGTTAATAATATGCCTTAGATTTTTAGTAGCTATGATACAAAGCTGACTCAGTTTTATACTATACCAATAGTCAATAGTTAAATGGGGATGAGAATGATGGACCCACATGACTTGTTAATTTAATTTATAAATAGGCGTGCCCATATAAGTTGTCAAAATTATGCATGTTCTTTTTTGTTTAAAGTTGTTCTAGTATTACCAAAGATGGATTGCAAATTCAAGTTGAGACCAATGAGTTACAAGGAGAAGTATAAATTTTTAATGTCAATTTTATCATTTTAGTGATTTTGTGATGCTCCTTCATGGGCGATTGAGTATGATTATGCGTATCTGTTAGGTTGATATCAAGTATGATTACTAACACGAACATTCACTAAGAAGGACTGGATTACATTGAAGATTAGGGTTGCAATGAGCTAATTCACCCCAAAATGTTGCAATTCACAATTCTTGTCTATTAGGACATATATTTTTCTTTGAAGGAAATACAAAAATAACTTGATAGTTCAAACATGCTACCATGTTATGGCAATTCAACAACTGTAATAGAAGAATTTATTTCTGATCTTGAAGAAATGCCAAAGAAGGGTTTTGGTGGTATTTCCAACACCTGCAAATCACCTTCCAACATTTCAATTACCTTGCTCATTACTGGTCTTTGTGACGATTCAGCTTGTATGCATCACAATGCCACTAATATCATCTTTCTTGCAATTTCATTGTCTTCTTGTCTCAGAACTCCTTGTAATTTTAGGTCCCCATCAAGCACCAAATGTCGATACGCCCAATATGGAAAATATATCTCACTTGTGTGGCTTACTCCATTATTAACATTTTTTCTTCTTCCATCCAATTTTAAAAGCTTCATCCCGTAGCTATAGACATTAGACTTGTGCCAAACTGCTCCAAAGTTTCTACATACCAATTCAGGTGCAATGTAATGGATTGTTCCTCTCGGCCCTGTTATTGATATGTCACTTTCTTCCCTGGCGCAGAGTCTTGCCAACCCAAAATCAGATATTTTTGGACGAAAATCTTCATCTAGAAGAATGTTGTGAGGTTTTATATCAAAATGTAAAATTCTTGTGTTGCATCCTTTGGGCAGGTACTCAAGTCCTCGAGCTAGTCCCAATAGCAATTTCGTAAACTTTTACCCATCCCAAATGACTTATGTTCCTATTGGAAACTTCTCCTCCATAAATATATTTCTCTAGAGATCTATTAGGCATGAATTCATATATTAGAGCTCTCCTGCGACCATCAAGGTAGAATCCTTTAAGTGTGACAATATTAACGTGGGAAGTTCTACTAATACTTGCAACCTCATTGATGAATTCCTTGCGACCGTCATCCTTGTGCACCATGGCATTCGATTTGTAGGTTCGATGCTTAGTGCATCTGATAGAAGAGTTCTGGCAACTGGCATCTGGCAACTAGCAACATTTTTGTGCCCCTATTACACACCAAAGCGCCAACCAAGATCTTACCTGGGACATAATTTGGTTCCAGTAAAAGGGCATTAGTATAAGCACTCAGAGCTTCCTAAAATTCTCCACGTCTTTCGTGCATGATACCTAAAAAACCCAAAAAAGGGGGCATTATCGTCACAAAATTCAAAAAGAAAATCCCTACACTATGATACTTGAGCTAGGTTTGATATCTTATTGCTTGGTTTACTTGTTCAAGATGAACTTTGGTAAGCCACTGGGCTAACGATCTAGTGGTCTCCCCTGCTGCAGATTCCATGACCTACAGTAGTTAGGAAGTTTTTGAGGAGGGGGGGGGATTTGGGTATTTTCAGGGAGTCATACTCCTAAATTGTGTATGGCAAACAATCTGAGACTTCACCTAGCACATTATTAGGAGCCTCACCCCACTTGTGTGAAGCAACAAATATGTAATACAACAATGATTGATTAAAAAAAAAAAAGATGAACTTTAGTATTTTGGTTATTCTTTGTATAGCAATAGATCTTACGTTGATCAAGCAAAACTTGATTAGTTAATGACCAATAGCTTGTTTAAGCTTGGTTTGATCAGTTAAAAGAAACTTTGAAAGAAATACAAATGACAACACAAACAATGGCCATGACCGAATAGGTGTGCTTAGCATCCAAGGAGAATATTTCTTCCAGGGCCAAGAATTTGTAAAGACAAACTTGTCCTTGCTAACAACATTTGAGTCCTTCAACCATCAATAACCATTAGGATTGATTTGCCATATTAAGTATTTATCTCAGATGATTTTTCAATAAAATTAAATTTTATTAGCTGTTAGAGAGCTAAACTTGCATATATTTTGTATTTAATTCCTCCCTATTTTAGTCAAAGATGATGTTTAATATTTCCATTTATTCACTTTTTGATATTTGACTATTAATGTAGGAAATTAAGGAGAAAAGGCTTTAAAATTGCCAAAATTCCAGAAGACTTATTCTGATAGAGCGTGACCACGGTCTACTAGTACTGCTGTGTAGAATTTGGACGTGAATTAGAAGAAATTTGCAATTGGAAGGGTCCCACTTCCCTAATTGTGATAAATCTCATTGGAAAGAATTCTTTATTGACAAGAATTGGAAAGAAAAATGAATAGGAAAGAGGTTGACTTGGGAAAGGAACAAAGACAAAAAGAAAAGTTGAATTTGGGAAGGAAACAAACAAGGAAGGACGTCTGCAGCTTATTCTCTTGAAATACGCAGTCTTGAACGTTTTAGCTTAAGAGTCTTCATTTAGTTTTACTTTTTTAGTTTTTCTCTCTTCTCTCTCTAGAACAAATTCTTGTTATTTTTCTTTTGGTATTTGAAGACATATTCATCTAGTTGAAGGATAATTGAAGCTCTGGTTCAATCTATTACTGTGAGATCTAATTGTTTTTATTATTTTCTGCGTTTTTGAGTATTTATTTATTCTCTGTTTAATTCCAAGGTGATTGTGTTCATTCTTGTGTGATTATTCTTGCGCAGTTAAATAATTGGCCACTATTTAATTGTCAAATAATCTAAAGCCATCTAAAACGTCAAATCCGTAATTGTTTGATAGTTTTAGTATTAGTGGCGAGTGATTAATTCAATCGTAATAGAAACTTTTGGATTATATCACGGGAATAAATAATCTAATTTGAACAAAGCCTCGTAGGTATTTGCTGGTTAGAATTGGTAGCTTTTCTAGATTTAAAGCTGTTGAATAATTGAATCCTAAGGTCGTACCTAGGGTTATTATTTGATTAGGGAAGTAATTAACAGTTGCTACCTTGATTACCGACACAGTAAGGAAAGAGCAGGTTGTTAGAGCTTCTCAACAACCATAACCAATTTATTCATGAACGTAGGAATTATTATTGCATCAATGATCAGTTAAATTGAACCAGAGTGGAAATTATTCCTTTGACTAGAGTTTAGGTTTTATTTGATTTCGTTTGACTTAATTTTGTGTTTTTTCCTTTGAGTTTCTTAGGTTTAAATTTCTTTAACTTAATTATTCTCCAAACCCCCCATTGTTGTGATTTGAAATAAATAAATCGACTCAGTCCTCTGTGGATACGACCCTACTCACTACTATACTTGAGTATATTTTTCTTGGAGTAGGAATTTATTTATTTTGCTGGTTTGACACCCAACATTAGCCATTGGAGAAATGTCTCCAACTTAATTGCTCTCTTAGAAGTGGAAGAACCACTCAAAATCTGAATTTGGATATAACAGGTCCAAGATTACAAGTCTTCTCCAATACTGAATGTTTGTTGTGACAATTGGATCTAGATGTTGTCATTATCATACTATTATTTGTACACTCATCATATATGAATAACAGTTAGAACAAAAATAAATTTGATAGTGTTTATCAAAGAGATTTCCATATTCTAATTTTACAAAAAGTCCATAAAATTTGTCAACTGGAACTGCATGCAAATTTCTATGTCGTTCTCCTTTTTGTTATCAAATTGCTCCCTGCATGCAAACTATTTAGGTTTAAAATAAAGAATTCGTATAATGACAAAGTTTATATATGCTCTGTTTAACAAAGCAAAAATAGAGGATACTTTGCCTCTAGCGTTGGGGTTTAAGGAATTCTATTGTCCAAAAAGGTTTTAGAAGGCTCAATGCTAAACTACAAGCACACAAAAGAAGAAAGCAAAAAGAAGTAAATCACTAGCAAAGAAAGGGAAATGCTTTATCCTTCAAGAGGTCCAAGCATGCAAGCAATATGACACCTTTTCAAAATTCATTTCCAATGCAGAGAGGAAATCTTTTTTATCATCCGTTCAATCTTTGAAATTATTTGAAATGCGATACTGTTTAGGAAATCAAGACCCAATATTACTTAAACAAGCAAATTTTAGAAAAAATTACGAAACATTAGCTATCATTATCCCTAATATCCAGCTACCAACATTGCCTTTTTATAGATGACATTTTCTATATTCTTTTGCTTTCCATCTTTTTCTTTTTTCCTTAAATTTTCTTATTTTATTTCTTTTCCCCATTCCTGTTTCAAAATACTTGAAAAATACAAGAAACTTATCAACTGAATAAAAAATTTAGACTTATGGTTGAAGAAGTTATTGCCTGGTTGTTATAGTATTACCAAAGACATATTACATATTCAATTTTAAGCTACGATTTACATGGAGAAGTATACATTTTTAATGTAAAATTTACCATTTTAATGATTTTGTGATGCACTTTCTAGGCATGTCAGTTTGGATGATGTCAATTATAATTATTAATGTGAACATTCGCTAAAGGGAATTCCATGGAATGTTGCATTTCAGGGCTGCAATGAGTTGTGTCACCCAAGTATGTCGCGGTTCATACTCATTGTCCATTAGGACATATATACTCTTTGAAGAAAATAATAAAATAATTTGACATTCAAACATGGTACCGTGTTACGATAGTTCAACAACTGTAGCGGAAGAATTTATTTCTGATCTTGAAGGAGAATCAAAGAAGGGTTTTGGAGCGATTTCCAATGCTTGCAAATCACCTTCCAACATGTCAATTACCTTGCTCATTGCTGGTCTTTGTGATGGATTAGTTTGTATGCACCATAATGCCACTAATATCATCTTTCTTGTAATTTCATGTTCTTCTTGTGTCAGAACTCCTTGTAATTTCAGTTCTTCATCCAGAACCAGCCGTTGATATGCCCAATATGGAAAATATATCTCACTTGTATGGCTTACTCCATTATTGAAATTCTTCCTTCTTCCAACCATTTCTAAAAGCATCATCCCATAGCTATAGACATCAGACTTGTGGGAAACTACTCCAAAGTTCCTCGACACCAATTCAGGTGCAATGTAACCAATTGTTCCCCTAGCTCCTGTGATTGATACGACACTTTCTTCCCTGGCACATAGTTTTGCTAGCCCAAAATCAGATATTTTTGGGCAAAAATATTCATCTAGAAGAATGTTATGAGGTTTTATATCAAAATGTAAAATTCTTGTATTGCATCCTTTGTGCAGGTACTCAAGTCCTCGAGCTATCCCAATAGCAATTTCATAAACTTTTACCCATCCCAAGTGATTTCCATTACTATTGGAAACTTCTCCTTCATAAATATATTTCTCTAGAGACCCATTCAGCATGAATTCATACACTAGAGCTCTCCTGCGATCGTCAAGGCAGAATCCTAAAAGTGTGACAATATTAACATGAGAAGTTCTACTAATACTTGCAACCTCATTGATGAAATCCTCTCCACTTCCTTTGATAGTATTTAGAATCTTTACAGCAACAGGACGATTCTCAAAGAGATTTCCTCTGTAGACATCTCCATATCCACCTTTACCAATTTTATCCTTGAAGGAGTTGGTCATTTTCTTGATCTCTTTGTAGGTGTATCTTCTTGGTCCTAGGGAACCAAATTGCGTAACGAAGGCCTCAAGATTTTGGCAGTCTGTTGGTTGCTTTATACATGAGAATAAAGTATGTTCTTTTGGATACTTCTTACAATAGTAGAAGGTCAAGCAAATGATTATTAATCCTATTCCAGCCACAGAAACACCTGTGACAAGAGAAATAGGATTTTCTTGGAAATTAGTTCACTTGAACCAGAATATTAACAAAATACAAGCATTAGGAGAAAAGGATCATACCTATAATCAGGATAGTCTTAAGCCGATGGTCCTTTCCTGCAAAATTTAGCATTTGTAATTGTTACCATTTGATATAAGGATCCAAAACTTTTACGGATTTCATAATTATTGATGATTCCCTTTTAATTTGTATTATTACATTCTATTTTAATAGTTTCAGTAATAAAAAACCTATTTTTCTTTTCTGAGTTAAAAAACTAGAAATATATCATAAAATACGCTTTTATGATTTTTTGATGTGATAATATCGGAAAACTTTTCTTGAGGTTTCTAATAACATCACCTTGCACCCGTGAATTTTAGAAATCACACTTAGTTCCCTTGGCACAGCAAGATGACTATATTAACCCTATGCTCTAAGTTAATTTACAAATTATCTGAACAATTTAAAGATTGAAATAAAAAAAATGTTTCAAAAAATGAAAAATAGTTCAACACAAAACTTATCCTTCATTTTTTTTTGCTCCATGAACACCCATTCATTTTATCTTCCTTTCTCCAAGAACACCCTTCATCAAACTCCTCTCTCTTCCTCTTTCTTTCTCTGATCCTTTTCCTATTTTTCTTTCACAATCCCTTGGGGTTGATCAAGTTCCTTGTGCTAAAAATTGTATTGTAGTAGATGTTTATGGTTTTAGTTGAGAAAAATAGATGTGGAGTCTCTAAATAGACTAATGCTAAGGAGATATTTTCTAAGGAGTTTATAAAGACACGAAGATGAGCGAGGTAAAAAGATATTGTCAACAAAGTATAGCAAGGAGAAAGAGGGCATTCACCGAGGAAGAGATAGCGGAGAAAGAGAGGTACTCAGAAGGGAACAAAATAAGCTTGTGCATTTTTTTTTTCGAGATAAGGTTGGTTTAAGGTTTTCATTTAAAATTTAAGGTCTTGTTATAGAAGAAGTAAAAGTACGATAAGTAAGTGTGACTTCTAAAAGTTCAAGGGTGCTAGGTGATATTATTAGAAACTTCTGGAGAAGTTTATGATATTATCCCTTTCTAAACGAAGTAAAAATTATTAAATAAAATAACAACCCTTTAATTTGCCAAATCTACTATCATCGCCGCCGCTGCCGCCATGCCTATTGCCACCAGCCTGCCCAGGGGCAGGGCCACTGGCCTGCCCAGGACCACTAGCTTGCCCAGGGATAGGGCCACTGGCTTGCCCAGGGGTAGGGCCATTGGCCTGCCCAACCTGTACAGGATTAGGGCCACTAATTTGCCCAACCTGCCTAGGAGTAGGGCCACTGGCCTGCCCAGGGATAGGGCCACTGGCCTGCCTAGGACCACTGACTTGCCTAGGGCTACTGGCTTGCAAATTACGATGAAGGCCACCGCGCTGACTAGGCCCTGTAATAGACAAACAGACACCATAACCACCATTCCATCAGCATTCAGAATTTCATATGATTATCAACAGTAATACATAAGCAAACAAATTCAAATAATTCTCGACCAAAAAATACCACAAATCAATATATAGAAACCTAAATCAAATGTATGAAAAAAAAAACTAAAGCCTATCACCAATCACATAGCAAATGCACATCAAATACAGAGTCATGCGCTTCACAACTTACACTAGCTTTTAGAGCCCTTGGCTGACATTACAAAGGGACATGATTGGGAAAGAAGTTTATGCAATTGTGTGCTAAAATTTATCAATTCTTATGAGGAAGAAAAGCAAAATTAGAGAGGAATTATTCAGCAAATACTTCTAACTCTTGATCATTAGTTTTGATTGGTGTAAGCTCTTGACAGGGTAGTGCAAATGTTGGGAGAGGATTGATCACCTAAATTAGGAGGAACTTAATTGATTTATGGTGCCATGCGTATGGGAAAAAGGCAAAGATGGCTGTGGTGATAGTAATGGCAGATAGAGTTGAGAAAGAAAATTAGAAAATAGAGAGCAAAGTAAGGCTACGAGTGGTGGTAAAGAGAGTTGAGAAAAAAAATTACAAAAGAGAAGGCAAGGCACTGGTGGCCAATAGATTTATCGAAAAATATCAAGTAATAAGGTGGGTGATGGCGGTGGTAGTGGTGGTAGAGAGTAGTGAAAAAGAAGTTGGAAAAGAAACCAAGCTTTTAAGGGGAAAGGGCTATAAAAAGAGGAAGAGGAAAATGGTTAGAGGAAGAGTTATGTAGAAGGCTTGACTTTGAGGAAAGAAGATAGAGGCAGGTTGAGAAATCTAATAGAAGGTTGTTAGGCAAAGTGCAAGAGGCAAGAGATCTGGCATTGGATAATTGTACCTTTATAAGGATTTTTCTTAGAAAAAAAGGAAACAATGGTTAAAATATTATGTTGAAAGTTGTCATTGTCATGTTATATCAATAAGAGAAGTATGTGTAATTATTAAAACCTGAAGGGAATTCTTTGCCATTAAGCCAAATCTTAAGATGGCATGTGAAACTATCCCTAAACTTTTAATACTAACTCTTTTTTTTTTTTTTTTTTTACTTTTAACAATGAGTAAAACGGTTTAGGTTTTTCTCTCTCCTTTTAACTCAAATTGTCTTTTCTGCTCTTTTGATTTGTTCTTCTCTGGACTCCCATAGGCTTCTAGTGGATGTACTACATTTGGGTTAATCATTAATTTGCGATATTTCTAGAGAAACCCTTCTTTGGTTTTTTCAAAATTTTACATTGGAAGGAAACTCTATTAATATGACATTTGGTATTTACTTTAATCCGCAGTTGAAAAATACATTAGAATGTATACTTTCAACTGAGAAATGAGGTTACGAGTAAGGATACTAAGCATAAGATAATTTATCTTAATTTCAGCAAATGACAACTTTTAGATTAAAGGTTTTTGGTTTAGGATGATGTTATTGTTAGAGCAATTTTTTCTTATGTAACAAGAATACCCTCAATATGACAAGTCTCCAACTATATCTCAAAAAGCTCACTGCAATTTTGTCAATGATAGGCCGCTCTCCTCCTCTCCGCTAACCTATCTTTCTCCATGTTGAAACCTTTATCTACTATTTTTTAATTCAAACATTGACAAATAATTATGCGTCCAAAACAAACGAGCGCGTCTACTAATACACAAATTTTACGGCAATTTAAAATTTACAGCCATGACATTTTATTTTTGTTTGCTGAATTACAATTACTTTACTTCAAAAAGGATTAAAAAATAAAAAAATCCATACTTTATGGCTGTAGTTGTGAAAGTTAGTTATCACAACCAAATTCCTAATGAAGGATTATTCAAAAAAAAAAAAAAGTTCCTAATGAAGGAAGATAAAGCAAGAAGGATTTGGCAGCGACAAAGGACGACAGAGTTGAGGAGATCTAGGGCTGCAAGGAGACGAGAGATAGGAAAACTCAAAAAGGGAAGAAGACAAATATTCAATAAAAGTGATGAGGAGAACCGAGAAGAGAGAGTAAAACGTCAGGTCTAGGGTGGAGTGAGAAATATGTAGAGGTTTGATTAGTTTATTAGAAGGAGAAAGCTGCAGGCCATCCAAGAATTTGGATAGAATTTAAAAAATTTTGCAACGTTAGACGGGATTAAGAGAGGGACCCGATGAAGATAAGAATTCGAGTAACTGATTTGGAGACAATTTGGCCATTTTAAAACATTTGCTCTGGCAAGATACAAACTACTCTGTCAATAACAATGCCCTTCAGTTTATTATACAATAGTTAGCTCTACGCTGTCCTTTTTTTTTTTTTTTTTGTTCTAGTGTATCTTTTTCTTTTCTTTCCAATTTTAGTTTGCACAAAAACGCATTCAATATTGCTCGTCATTGGTGCTGCAAACAAACTATTTCAATACTAATTAAGTTAATTTATTATTGAGAAAAATACAGTTTTGGTATCGAATGTTTGGACCATTAGTAGTTTTAGTCTCTGAACTTTGGACAAAAGTAAATCTAATATAAAATGTTTCAATTTTTTAATACATTTAGTCCTATTAATCAATTTTGCCAACATCTTACCAGAACCCGATCATGTAATACTCACGTACTACGGATCAAATTTTCAAAAAAAAGAAAAAGAAAAAAATTTTAATTGCCATAATTTGTAATTAAAGACACACATGATTGCACTGTCCAGACAGATTTTTTTTTTATTTTATCTACTTATTTATTGTGTACGAACTCAATTTAGTGCGGTTAACTATGATTATAACAATTAATTTTTTTTCCTTTTTTCTAATTTTCTTTTGAAAAAAATTTGGTCATCGGCATGTAAATATTACATGACTGCATTCCATTAAAATTTTGACAAAACTGGTCAGTAGGACTAAATTTGCTGATAAATTAAAATATTTGGTCTTAGATTTGCTTTCATCCAACTTTAAAGACTAAAATTGTTGAAGTCCCAATATTTGGCATCAAAACTGTAATTTTCTTTTTATTATTTTGCATTATTCTAGAATGAATACATCATAGATGTGGTACATGGGAAGGTACGTTACACCCTTAGTCCAGAGGGCAATTTTTGCGACACAATTCTCTCACATCAAAATTTCATCTTTCCTATTCTAAAAAGAAAAAAAGAAAAGAAAACAAATTTCATAGAATAAAAATTGTTCTTTGACCTTTTGTACTAGTTGTAACAAAATTAAGTAAACAAGAAACAAATTGCATTGCTGAATCAGTCAATAGAAAATAATGAGTTTAGCCAGTATGAAGTCGTCTGTTGTTGACTTCATGGTACTGCTAATTCTAGTACAAGATTTTATTTTAATTCAGATGAAGCATGTACGTTGTTTTCTTTAAATTCCAGAGTCTAATAGTGATTATATTATATGTAAATTAGTAAATAGTTATTACTCTTTATTGCATAAATCTGTAAATATGCAATTGCTGCATTTTTATACGATGAATACATGGTTGTATGATGCACATGCTGTGCTAATCTAAAAAACAACTGGTGAAATCAAAGTAAAAGAACCGAGGTGACGTAATGTTACGTACCTGTGCAGGGATCAGAACTTCTTGCGCCATCATTACAGATGCACAAGAACTCCAGGCCTGAATTGGCGCTGTACCCGCAATAGCCTCCGGACGACTCGCACTCGGAACAGGCAGTTGGGTTATGCCAATCAAGCACAAATCCATCATTCATAGCACTAGCCCAAGTACCATCGATCCCATTAATCTCCCTCTTAATCACAGTTGACGCAACTTTATCCTCACAAATATCAAACCAATCAAAATCATTCGCCTCCAGTGAAAAATAGGACATATTCTTGCCTGACCTCAGATAATCCACAGCATGAGCAGAAACTGAAGAAGGAAGAAATTCAGTACAGTTGAAGTAAAAAGTTAGGTTCAAATCTTGCTTGGAATATTCCAATGGCAAGTCATCAAGAGTGAAGTTGTGCCTTGCTCTTGGGGACGTCAAATTTGTTGTAACACTAATATCAACAAGGGTTAATGTGTGTGTGGTGTAATTAATGTTTTTGACATAGAAATCCCCGCTGGAAAGCTGAAGAACAAGATAGGCTGGGATTGAAGAGGAGATACATTCCAGGCCGAGGCGTTGATAGCCACAATATTCAATTCCTCCTTTGGTATTGGATTGAAGCCAGAATGGATATTTGATTTCAAGACCACCGCATTTCGACGCGGGACAATATGCAGGAAGATCAGCTCCGTATGACTTCAAGAAAAAGAATGAGGTAAAGAAAGGAAGAAAAGGGATGAAGTTGAGAGCTTGGCAAGGCATGTCCAAATGTAGAAAGTTTGAAGCAAGAAAAAAAAATCAATGCAAAGCAATAGGTGTGTCCAACAATAATCGTTACATGCACTAAAATAGTAATGTTACAGGTAACGTGAAATATACGTTCCATGACGTTAATCAATCTTTATGAAGTAGCTCTTTTTTTTTTTTCTTTTTTATCCCTTCAATTTGTTTATATATAACTAATTCATATATTGTACACAACGAGCTTTTAAAATCTCATGTATTAGAGAATAACAATTAATATTCATATATGCATATACAACTTTTAACATTACAGTGTCTGCAATTCTACCAGAATTTTTTATATATATGTATGAATTTGTGAGTCATATTTAGAGCATTGGTTTTTTAACTTCAAGCTCTTGCTATTTCCTCAAAATGTAAATTTGACAAATTCTGTTTGAACTAATGGCAAATTCTTTTTGTAAAACTAAGACAGTGACATTTTCAAAAATTCGTCAATCATTTGTATATCGTTTATACAAATAGATTTTAAAGGATTAATATTTTAAGAATTTAAGTATTTGCACAGCAATTTAAGTAATTTCATATGAATTCATTAAACAACTCCTGGTTTTTCCCCAAGCAGGCCATGATAGTAATTAAAGCGTCAGAAATTTCAAAATGGCTTGAAAAGGTACCGAAGAAATATCCAACGTAAATTGCGGTATAGCTAGTCAACAATAACAGAAGAACTGACTTATAAAGTAGATGTAGAATTGACTTGAGCCAGACATTTTTCTTTTCTGAAAGGGCAAAAAGCAAGACTAGATAATTTGACAATGATATCTTGCTGATCAAAAGGGGAATAGTTGCGTGGAATTTTAAATTTGACCCAATGACATAACATCTAGCCACTAAATGTTTTTTTTTTATATGTTTTCAATAATAAATATTCACCCAATTAGAGTGCTTGTTTTTTATGCGTAGAGGGGACCAATTAAATTGGTTCTTTTATTATGATTGTAACTGCGACTTGAAAGAAAGCCAAGCCTTATCTACTCCGAAAACAGCTCGCCTGCATAATACTGCAACTAAAAAATCATTCTAATTAATTACAAATTCAACTCTGAATGAAGAGGTTTTTGCATCATTACTTGGAGTAAATTATATTTTTGGTCGAAAGGAGGAGGCAAGGAGGCTAAATTACATAGAAATAAGCCCACCATGAGTTACATAGAAATGGTTTATGATTGTTCATATTTAGAAAAAGATAATTAATTGAGAGGACTAAGTCAACGATTTTTGTTCATATTTAGAAAAAGACAATTAATTGAGAGGACTAAGTCATCGACTTTTGTAGAATATTATACCAAACTTTAAATCAAATTATTAGTAGCCAACGAAACTAAGTTATCATCATTATCAATCACTTAAATATCTCATACATTTCGGACGTGAGATGTGGGGCGTTTCAAGATTGGTCAAGAGGCCATGTTCCAAGCATTTAGAAATTAAGTTCAATATGAATTTCAAAGCCAGGTCTTGCTAAATAAAATTTAATTACTTCATAGCTTTGATACAAAGTTTAGAAAATTCATTCTTTCTAGCATGAACCTAGAATGAAACTGACGAAACAGGAAAACCAACTTTGCTTATTTTCCCTCTGTCAACAGCACAGAGCAAAATCCGGAAAATTAAATATGGAATGGAAAATTTCATGAAAAAAATTTCCCTAATCAATTTTCTATAGTAGTGCTCAGTATTTCGATAGTCTATACACAGGACTAATGAAATAGAATGAAAGAATGAACATTTGAGTGATCAAAGTTTCACAAAATGGAACTGAATCTCTCAATTGGATTGGATTCTTCAAGCATGGAAGCTGCCTGGAAGCAGTCAACAGCATCAGCTATGCGACCATCATCCTTGTGCACTAAACCCAAGTGAAACCATGCCATTCGATTTGTAGGTTCGATCCTTAGTGCATCTGACAGAAGAGTTCTGGCAACTGGCAACATTTTTGTGCCCCTATTACACACCAAAGCACCTACCAAGATCTTACATGGGACATAATTTGGTTCCAGTAAAAGGGCAGTAGTACAAGCACTCAGAGCTTCCTGAAATTCTCCACGTCTTTCGTGCATGATACCTAAAAAACAAAAAAATGGGGGCGTTATAGTCATGAACTTCAAAAAGAAAAGCCCTACATTATGATATACGAGCTAGGTTTGATATCTTATCGCTTGGCTTACTTGTTCAAGATGAACTTTAGTATTTTGGTTTTTCTTTATATAGCAATCAGATTTTATGCTGATCGAGTTGAACTTGATAAGTTAATGACCAATAGCTTGTTTAAGCTTGGTTTGATCAATTAAAAGAAACTTTGAAAGAAATACAAATGACAACACAAACAATGGCCGTGATCAAATAGGTATGCTTAGCATCCAAGGAGAATATTTCTTCCAGGGCCAATTATTTGAAAAGACCAACTTGTCCTTACTAACAACATTTGACTCTTTCAACCATCAATAATCATTAGAATTGATTTGCCTTATTAAGGATCTACACATCCATGCAAATGTTACTATTTTTCTCAGATTATGTTCAGTAAAACTGAATTTATTACCATTGGAGAAATGTCTCCAATTTAAAATTGCTTTCTTAGAAGTACAGGAACCTTTCAAAATCTGAATTTGGTTATATCTTGACCAAGATTTCAGCCTCCTCCAATACTGAATGTTTGTTGTGATAATTGGATCTAAATGCTATCATCATCATATTATTATTTGTACACTCATCGTACATGAATAACACATGAAACAAAAAGCAATTTTGATAGTGCTTATCAAAGAGATTTTCCATATTCTAATTTTACAAGAAGTCCTTAAAGTTTGTCAACTAGAACCACGTGCAAATATCTGTGTCCTTCTGCTTTTTGTCATCAAATTGCTTCCTATGTGCAAACTATTTCGGTTTAAAATAAAGATGTGATAGCAGTCATATAATGATAAATTTCGTCTCTGCTTCATTAAATAAAGCAGACGGAGAGGATATTCTGTCTTCAGCACTGAGGGTTTTACAGAAGGCTCAATGCTGAACTAAAAGCACACAAAAGAAGAAAGCAGAGAGAAGTAACTCACTAGCAAAGAAAGAGAATGCTTTACCTTCAAGAGGTCCAAGCATGCACTCAATATGACACCTTTTCAGAATTCAATTCCATCAAAATTTAAAATCCAGGGAGGTACTCATCATCCATTCATTTTTGAAATTATTTGAAATGCGAGTCCTTAGGAAATCAAAACCCAAAATTACTTAAACAGGCAAATTTTAGAAAAATATTACGTAATATTAGCTATCATTTTCACTAATATCCAGCTGAATTATATATCCCCCTTCCAGAATGCCATTTATTCCCAACATCAGAAACATCTAAATAAAACAATTCGGAAATTCATTAATGTATTAAAGGAGCTGCACTAATTTCCAATCTTCACATGACAGGTCTCCAATCTGTTCTGAATATCCTGAGAGATATCCCTGATAGTATATATAAAACTATGTCAAATTAATGAACAAGTCTCTGAAAGTTAACTATAGTCCAGTGGATGTCGTTAGTTTCAATTCTTACAAAGTCATAATCCAACCATCTTCACCAAAGTGCAGCAGGACTGATGCATGTAAGGTCAAACATCATTTTCTATTCATTAGTGTAACTGGAAATTCAGTCAAATGATTATGCATGAACCAGAAGAGGTTGCCCCACACTCAAGGAATAGAAATTTTAGTCTATTATAAAGTTTACTATCAACTTTTAGAGTTCTTCTTTTTAAGAATCTATTTCAGAAGTTACAGCTGTGTGAATCATTCCATATTCCCTTCTTGGAAAATAAAAATCATCTGAATTTGGCTTGCAGAAAGGCACAGGAAGGGAACTGCAACTAGCTAATTAAAAATAAAAAAAGATATTTCCAAAATTAATTGTAAAGCTTGAATCTTGCCTTCTGTATGCATTGTTTCTGCTGAATACTCAATGAGAGCTCTAGCTTTCTCCAGGCATATCTCTGCATCCTTCCAATGTGATAGGCTAGAGTACAAGTTTGCCAAACCGTGCCACACTTCATATTCACTAACTTTATCATCCTCTACCTACAATTGACAAAAGAGAAAACCTGAATCCAAATGCAGTGGTTTCAAATTTAATAATTATAAATAGCTTAGTAGCCATGATTTGCTTTAACTTCCAAAAAGTAGCATAGGTCCCAAATAAAGGAATGCAGGACAAAAAGAATGCAGGTAACCAGGATAGCTAGCCTCTTTCATTGAACTAAGACAACGTATAAATTTTTACTTGAGTAAGATTCAAAATCTGCCACCAAATCAGGAAGATGTGGATGTAACCTGAGGTACAACTCTGAGAGGTCCATAAGATTTTCTTTGCGCTTGGACCAATGCAAGCAGGTAACGGTAAGTTTCAATGGCTTCCGTGTGCATGGACTGAGAAATTTGCAGCTTTGCTTTCATTCTAAGGAGTGGTCCTTGATCCCACTTTGCAGTCTCGTCTAAAGCAGCATCGATAACCACTATTGCCTCTGAATAACGTTGTTGAGCAGACAAAACCAAAGCAAGAAGTCTCCAACCTTTTAATACAGATCCTCCTGTTGCATCAATATACTGCTTTGCATAACGCAAAGCAGCATTCAGATTTCGGTGCTCTGCATATTGAACACCTAGCTCAAGTATCAGATCAGTGTTTTCTTTCTCCATAGCTATTGCACTACTTAATGACCTTAGTGCTTCTGACTGAAGACGAGACCTCTCGAAATCTGAAGACGAAACTTTGGCTTGTTTTCCCAGACAAAGACCCAGCATGCGAAGCCCTACACCTTTTAAGTGTTCATTTAGTCCATGAGAATTGGTGACTGCCCTCTGTGCATATTCCACACCCTCAGCAGCAAGAAAGTTGTCTTCACTACAAACTTTGGCAGCCAACAATAACGACAAAATATCATCTGGATCTTCATGTATGTGTAGGGATTTTCTCAATAGATTTAAGGACGTTTTATTCTGTTGTGCTCCACTATGGCAAAGTGCCAATGTTTTCCAGCGCTCAATACGATGAATGACTCCCGGCATGACCTCTTCAAGTTGCTTTGCTAAGACAGAAGTTTGGCCACACAAGGAAAGTGCAAATGTAAGGTGCTCTAGAATTGATGGATCCCATTTGATCTTACCAAGGTAGAACTTTCTCATTAGGATCATCAAAAGTAAAATTGCCTCTTCAAGATTGTTCCTGGGGACGTAAGAACCATCAATTTGTGCAGCTAAACTGGGTGGGCCAACCTCTGTACCGGTGTAAAGCAAAAATACAGCAAAGGCTTTTTGAATTCTTCCACAGCAGTCATTGTCGAGATTCCACTGACTAAGAAGGGCACGTCGATAAGCAGACATTGCTTCAGTGTAGCGACCAGCTTGCTTCCATAGTTCTGGAAGGAGCTCAACCGCATAGCCAACTGTTTCTTGCAGCTTATTGTCAACTAATATGTCAGGTATGCCATCATAAAATATCTTCTCTACTGCATCAAGAACACTTTTACACTCCTGAGCAGCCTCTACAAAATCCCAGCAAAATGAAGTTCTGTAAATAACCATCCAAGAACTATAAATGAACAGAATTCTACAACTGAATCTTTATACAACTGGGAATAGGTACACAGGTACACAGGTGGGCAAATGAAGAATAACAAGTGATTTTCTCAGAAATCGAGGCTAAATTTGGTATTAACTGTCTACCGTTTACTTTCCCAAGCTTTTGAAGAGATTTTGCTTTCAAATATACAGCCTCAAGCACAAGGCTGGCAGCATGCTGTGAGACAGCATTAACAGAATCAGATCGAGATCGCCCTTTCTTGGTAAGTGGCTTCTCAGAAAGAGGTTGCAACCGTTGTGTAGCAGCCTGAAGATCAATACCGTCAAACACCCGAAGGGCACCTTCCACGTTTCCTCTTTGATATTCCAACCTTCCAAGAAGAGCCCGTGCTTCCTGCAACAGAATGAATGATCCATAATAACTGATGCATGTCTAGAAAATTTTGATTGGTTTAAAGCTGCATATTAATATAAGGAATCACAGTGGTCAAAAATAACTATGGAGAACTCATTCACAAATTCAATTGCATAGGCAAAAATGTTGAGTACAAAAGTTATCCAGAAAAAAGTTCGAACACATTCTTTACGCTAACGAAACATTTATTAACCAGACAACACATCCGAAGTAACATCTTTAATATCCACTCGGTAGAAACAACAAATTAGGATTCCCAACCTCAAAATTGAGTGATAAACCTTCACGTAATGCAGATTCAGCTTCTTGAATATTCCCCTCATCGAGCTTGGCTTCAACTACAGTTGTATGCATGCAAATGCCATTTGCACATACTTGCCGGCCAGATGGATCATTCTCCAGCTGGCCTAATTCTACAGATTCAACTTCTGACATCTCTGACCTCTCCTTCTTTGCTCACTATAACAAACAAAACAGCAATGTCCCATCAATTTTTAGTCCTTTCACACCATAACCATCCAAAACTCCATTTCAGTCATTACTTCAATAATGCATTTCATTAATTGAAAAAGAAAAAAAAAACCCCATAAAAACAAAGAAAGATAAAAACTGCTTTCTTTTTACATTTATCCACATTCTTAAATAATTCTATGCAGCATATTCAGTGCAGCAAATAAGAGGATAGATTTTGGGGTCCATGTAATCATGGGACATCAATTAAAACAGGGACCCTGTCCATATTGGAATAATTTCATACCCTTTCCATATTGGAATAATTTCATCCAAAAGAAAGCTTTTTTATCTGAAAAATCATGGAATGATCGCAAGAACAGAATTGAATTTGACAGAAGACAATTGTATGGCTTTTTCTGAACCTACAGCCGAAATGATAAAATTACAATACCTCTAAGAATAAAGATTCAAAGGAGAAAAACAGCAAAATGGATTGGACCTAATATCAATACATCCAAACAAGCAAAACCCAATTGCAGATTGCAGAAAAAGAGAAAATTGACAGAACAGTAAAAGCACTAAAATGTCATAAAAAAGAGATCTTGTTTTTTCCTCTGCTTTTTACCTCTGATTTTGGAGCCACCAAACAATGTCTTTGTTGTTGTGTATACAAAATATACGGACAGAATGTAAAAAGAAGATTACATTGAGGAGGAGAAAGGGATGGAAGCAAGAATTTTGGATCAGAATCAAAGATTCGGAAGAGGTGAAATCAGAAAATGCTACTTTTTTTTTCTTTATTCTTTAAATTTTTTTATTTATTTTTGGGTTGGTTTTGGAGATTTGACTTTTGGCACGGAATTCAACAACAAACAAAGAAAGAAATGAAGTGCTACATTCAACGGTCCACCTCTCATTCTCTCAGTTGCCCTTCCCACCTAATTTGGAATTTTTTGATAATTCCTATTATTTTAAGGTTTAAGGGTGCTGCTGGTTTATAATTTTTCCCTTCTCTTGTTGTTACACCCACACACACATACATACATATATATATATATATATATATATATACACGCACACACATAAACACATATCAAATTTTGTGGTGATTTAGGTCCTAAAAAATTTGTACTATGTTAAAATGGATGCTTATAAATTATTAATTCTAGAAGATTGTCAAATTCTTTTTTTTTTTTTTTTGAGAAAAAGATTGTCAAATTCTTACCTTCACGTACATGATGATGATGATTATTATTATTATTGAGGATACAAAAGACAATGACTAATACCTTGGACTTTGAAGCAAACGGTCAATAATCACCACCCATAAATTTTTAGCAAGTTTTGCTGATACGTTAAAAAAAATTCAATAATAATTACAAAAGGCTTTTCACTTTTGAAGGGTAATTTTACTTGGTGATTACAGTCAATAAAATGAACAAAATTTCAATTTTGTGGCTTTCATTTTCAGGTTAGTCAGGGGTGGAGGATTTGGCCTCTTCACATGATATATAGGAATGACAGTTTCGTAAGAGAAGTTTAAAGAACATTTGTTATGACGGTACATATTTCACAATGAGGGCTGCATTATACATACCAAAGGCCAAAGGATTATTGAATTATGACAATCTTTAACCCTAACGCTTAATTTGAGAGTTCAGGTGAGAAAAGGAATGATAAGTTATGTGAGAAAGGAAAAGAAGAGAAAGATATGGGAAATTTTGTATGTTGTTTGGGATTTCTTTTGAAAGAAATAGAATGATTTTAGATATGTATTTGGATTATCATAGAAGGCTTATTTGCGGAAATAAAATAGATATCATGAAAATGTTTTATATTTTTGTTTCTCTTTGATTTGAAAGAAATAAATCTGCGTTGTACAATGAGTTTTATGATAAACTTTTTTGTCTAGCTTCTTTCATTTTTTTTTTTTTTTTGGTGGCTAAACTCGCAAAAGGTAGAAAAGAAACCTATTTGTCTCTGATCGTTTTCTTTTCCTGCCAAAACTTAAACTCTCAAATATAGTGTAAAAAGTAATTGAAAAATATGTTAATTTAAGTACATATTGAAAGCATGAAGTTATTTCTACTTAAAACTTGCAGAAATGATTTAGTTTTGAGTAACTTGTATCCATTACATATTTCCCTTCCTTCACATTTATCCAATTACTTCTGGTAAACTTATTATTCAAAATTAAGAAATATTAACTAAAATATATACTATGTCCAAAAACCAATTTCGCAAGACTTCGGGGGCTATCACAGCAAATCTCCCCTCACTATCCTCCTCCTGTGATGCTTTTGTCGGAAACGGTATAAATAAATAACCCCTGCAAAAACCCGTTGAGAACTCAAAATAGCGCCGCTGGAGCCGACGATATTTTGACGAAACGCATTATAGAACCCGAGAATTCAACTAGCCGTTACACGCTCGAAATTCAAAAATCCAATTGTCATTATTCTCCCCTCACTCTTCACATATCAAATTTAGCTTTTCCTCTCTTTCCATTTATGTCTCTCTCCCTCTGAGATTTGCTCTGCTTAATTGGATCTATTACCAAAGCAATCCCATCAAATTTTCAGGTAAATTTTGGGTTCTTTCTAGTCTAATTTCCTTGATTTTTCATGGCAAATTTTGTTGCTTAGAAATGTTAAGTTTACTTTTTTTTAATCACACCGATTGAAGTTTTGATGGTTAGAACTGAAAATGGAAACAATGGGATCGAAATCAGGATTATGTCAAGAAAGTTTTGGTTTTGTTTAACTTATTTTAGGAAGGTAAAAATCAGGACTTTTTTATATTCTGAATGAAATTTAGATCAGGATTTATAGCCAATTCAGAACTGAAGAAGTCTTTAACATTCTGAAAGAAGAAAAAAGTTGATTAATATTGCTGAAAATTGTGTAAAGTTCTTTCCTTTATTGTTTTACAGGCTTGGATTGGTAGCAACAGAGATTTTTGTACAAGTGAAATTGTAATTTCAAGAATTGTTGATTTTAATAATTAAAGTTTCTTTGTGTTGTGTAATAAAGGGTTCCTGAATTTGGACAAATTTGATTCCTTCAATAGCAGTTTTTGGAAATTTCTGGTTTAAAAGAAAAAAGAATTTGGATAAACTTTTTTCTTAGACTACAAAGAATCCAATTTTGCTGCTATTCTTTGGAAATGAAAGCTAAATAAATTCTGCACAATGAGAAAAAAAAAGGGCATTTCTTATTTTCATGTGTTTTGGGGATGAAGACGTGGACTTTAAGTTGACCAAAGATTATTGTAATTGGTGAATTTGCTCAAGTACAATCTTTTTGTTTGTGGGCAGTTTTCAATCTTCGATCAACCTTGATCCAAGTTATTGGATTTTGAACTGCAGATATTGCCAGTGGTGTTTATCTTACTCAGAAGCCAATTTGTTCACTTCAGACTCGGTGGAGAGGCATTAACCGGTGCTTCTGGTGTTGCTGTCTTCAGGAACTGTCTGTTCGTATCTAATCAGGATGACATTAATTAAAACTCCTGGCACACCTGCTTCAAAAGTTGATAGGACACCAGCATCCACCCCTGGTGGTCACAGAGCAAAGGAAGAGAAAATTGTTGTAACCGTGAGGTTAAGGCCATTAAATAAGAGGGAACAATTAGCAAAAGACCATGTAGCATGGCAATGTGTTGATGATCACACCATTGTGTATAAACCTGCAACCCAGGACCGTTCTCCACAACCAGCCTCATTCATGTTTGGTAAGTGATGTTTTCTCATTTTGTTCACCAATATTCCTGATCCCATGTTATTTTGATTCTTATGCTGTATATCTCATAAGTAGAAACTAATACATTTGGAATCTTTTCAGACAAGGTCTTCGGTCCTGAGTGTTTAACTGAAACAGTATATGAGGAAGGAGTAAAGAATGTGGCTCTGTCTGCTTTAATGGGGATCAACGGTAAATTTTTCTTTGTGTTTTCTACCCTGTATATGTTTGTTCGTTACTTTTGAAATAATGAATGTTGAAATATTATCTATCTTGTACTGTACTGTAGCAACAATATTTGCCTACGGGCAAACAAGCAGTGGGAAAACATATACCATGAGAGGGATTACAGAGAAAGCCGTCAATGATATCTACATGCATATTCTGAACGTAAGCTCTACCAAAAATCTGTTGCTTTGGTACTATCCTTTGAGACCTTTACTTGTTTAGAGAAGTAGATTCATGTAATTCAAGTTCAAGTACAGCCATTGACCTTTTGCTCATGTAGTTGCGCATTATTTTAATTTTCTACACAGACTCCAGAAAGAGAATTCAGGATAAGGATATCTGGACTCGAAATCTATAATGAGAACGTCAGGGACCTACTGAACTCAGAATCTGGCCGGAATCTCAAACTTTTAGATGATCCAGAGGTAACTTTCGATAACTATTTGCCAGTGTTTTGTTCTACTTGGTTGCTTTTAAAATCTTTCCTGATCTATGTTATCCTCCCTTTTGGATACAGAAAGGAACTGTGGTTGAGAAACTGGTAGAAGAAACTGTGAATGGTGATCAGCATCTAAGAAGTTTAATTGGAATTTGTGATGGTAAGTATGTAATTTACTTACCATGATTAGTTGGATACATGCCATCCAATTTATTGAGTTTCCTAAAGCGTGGAGTTGTAATTTATGATGATTTGCAGCTCAAAGACAAGTTGGTGAGACTGCCCTAAATGATGCCAGTTCAAGATCACACCAGATAATCAGGCTGGTAAGTTAGAGGCTTGCAATATCTCTTGCTTTTGGGCATCAGTACATGTTCAGAAAAGCTCTTTTTCTCACTCAATTAGAATTGTTTTCATTGAGAATGCAGATAATAGAAAGTACACTTCGTGAAAGTGCAGAATGCGTGCGGTCATATGTTGCTAGCTTGGTGAGAATCTCACTGCCTTTATGCGGCTCTTACTCATTAGATTGGACTCAGTATGACATAACTCTTTTAAGTATTTCTGCAGAACTTTGTCGACTTAGCCGGAAGTGAAAGAGCTTCACAGACAAATGCAGATGGTGCTAGGCTTAGGGAAGGCTGCCACATCAATCTTAGCTTGATGACTCTAACCAATGTGATCCGAAAGCTCAGGTCAGAATTTCTAAAAATTTTCCTTTGATAGATGGTGGCTGTTATTATTTTTTGTTTAACATTTATAAAACCACATTCTTTTCTCCCCAAATTTTTGTTATAGAATAGTATTGTACAGTTTTAGCTAAGTTTGCGTCCTGCACTAAAAGCAGGATTCAGAGAGTTAAAGTTAAATTCACAATTCTTCAGATCTCAAGTTCGCAGTCCCAGTTCTCATTTCACCATGATTCAGAATTTTTTCTACGCTTACCTTCTTTGATACCTTCGTTAACGACTTCATGCTGAAATTGGAGATATAGTACAGTTTCTAGAAGTACTATGTTAGTTTCGTGGAGTTTTAGGTTAATTTCTTCTCTTTTAGTTTTGTTTTTGTTGTCGTTTCAACTAGCCTACTATGCATACATATTTTCTCATCAATTATCAATGCAGTTGAAGATTGAACTTTTGGACTTTCCATCATTTTATTTGCAGTGTGGGAAAAAGAAGTGGTCACATTCCTTATAGAGATTCAAAGCTGACACGCATTCTGCAGCATTCACTTGGTGGAAATGCCCGTACTGCCATCATATGCACTTTGAGTCCAGCATCTAGTCATGCAGAGCAAACCCGCAACACTCTCCTCTTTGCTACACGCGCAAAGGAAGTGACAAATAGTGCTCAAGTGAACATGGTATTTTCAGCATTTTTCCTAGTATCAGTTCTGTTTTTCAGAAAGTCAGAAATACACTTATTGAGCTTCTTTGAACTTTTTGTCAGGTTGTTTCAGAAAAACAGCTGGTTAAGCAATTAAAAAAGGAAGTGGCCAGACTAGAAGCAGAGCTACGTACACCTGACCCATCTAATGAGAAAGATTTAAAAATTCGTCAGGTTTTGGCACTGTGAAATCGTGCTGGATATTTTTCTATTTTTTTCTTTTTAAAAATACATCCTCTGATACTTATCTGGTTTATGCATGCTGTGGTTAGATGGAGATGGAGATTGAGGAATTGAGGCGCCAGAGGGATCTTGCACAATCAGAAGTAGATGACTTGCGCCGAAAACTACAAGATGATCAGGTTTCTCTCTAGGATTATCCATATACGTGTGTTTGCTTGTTAGATTTGTTCTTCTGTTGTTTATTCCTAAATCAAAACTTATGTTTCGCTGTCTACCTCGTATCCATTACCATCTTCAGCGATTGAAGCCTTCCGAGTCATCAAGCCCAGTTGCAAAGAAGTGTCTCTCATTTTCTGCAATATTATCTCCTAACCTTGATGGAAAGGAGCCCGGTCGTTTTGATAGAACCAGAAATACTATGGGTAGGCAGACAATGAGGCAATCATCAACTGCTCCTTTCACACTTATGCATGAAATTAGGAAACTCGAACATCTCCAGGAGCAGCTTGGAGAAGAAGCAAATCGAGCACTAGAAATACTGCAGAAGGAAGTAGCATGCCACAGGCTGGGTAACCAAGATGCTGCGGAGACTATTGCCAAGCTGCAAGCAGAGATAAGGGAGATGCGTTCTGTCCAGCCAGCACCCAAGGAAGTTGAAGTCAATAATGTTGTTGCTGTCAATAAGAGTGTTAGTGCAAACCTCAAGGATGAGATAACTAGACTTCACTCACAGGGTAGCACCATTGCTGATCTTGAGGAGCAGCTGGAAAATGTCCAGAAATCAATTGATAAATTGGTCATGTGCCTTCCGGCCAACACTGAACAAGAATCTAACACCGAATCACCTCTGAAGGCCAAGAATCAATCTAAAAGGAAAAAGTTGCTTCCACTTGCCTCAAGCAATGGTATAAACAGGCAGAACTTTATAAGATCACCATGCTCCCCACTGTCAGCAACTCAAGATGTAATGGATAATGATATTGAAAATCGTGCTCCAAAATACGATGATGCTGTATCCAGTGAAACTCAGTCAATGGCTGAGAAAGAGACTCCCACAAAGAGTGAAGAAGGTGGAGATGTCTCATCGAAGGAAGGTACTCCATATCGACGTTCAAGTTCTGTTAACATGAGGAAAATGCAGAAGATGTTTCAAAATGCAGCAGAAGAGAATGTTAGAAGCATAAAAGCATATGTGACTGAACTTAAAGAGCGTGTTGCCAAGCTCCAATACCAAAAGCAGCTTCTTGTATGCCAGGTATGTGTCTTTTTAAGCTAAATTCTTTCTTAGCTGTTTCTGATGAAGATATTTGATCTATATGACTGATGACTGAGATCTCGAGTACCCACAATAAATGATCTCATTGTTTCTTCAGGTACTTGAGCTCGAAGCGAATGAAGCAGCTGGATATGAGCTGGATTATGACAATGATATTCCCCCAATCCAAGAGGAATCTCCAGCATCTTGGCAAGCAATTTTCAAGGAGCAAAGGCAGCAGATCATTGAATTATGGGATGTTTGCCATGTCTCTATTATTCATAGGACACAGTTTTATCTATTATTCAAAGGTGACCCTGCTGACCAGATATACTTGGAGGTAGAGCTCAGGCGTTTGACTTGGCTACAACAGCACCTAGCAGAGCTTGGAAATGCAAGCCCAGCTCGCACTGGAAATGAGCCCACAATCTCTTTGTCATCCAGGTTCTTTCTCTTTTCAACACATGGATTATGGTTTTTAATCCTGACATATGAAACACTGCTTTCGTCTTGACTGCAAAAGCTTTTTGTATTTCAGCATTAGAGCATTGAAACGTGAAAGAGAATTTCTTGCAAAGAGGTTGAAGCGTTTGCCAGAGGAAGAAAGAGATGCATTGTACATAAAATGGGAAGTTCCCCTGGAAGGACAGCAGAGGAGGATCCAATTCATTAATAAACTATGGAGAAATCCACATGATGAAAAGCATGTTAATGAGAGTGCTGAGATAGTGGCTAAGCTTGTAGGGTTCTGTGAAGGTGGAAATATGTCAAAAGAGATGTTTGAGCTTAATTTTGTGCTTCCATCTGATAAGAGCCCATGGACTGTAGGATGGAACCACATTTCAGATCTTCTTCATCTGTGAAGAAGAACAACCATTCTTTTTTGTTATTAAATTATCTTCTTTTGTATATGGATTTTGGAGCCTCCACAATTTTGGAGTCTCTCGGATTTGTTCTGGTTCTTTTACATGGTGTGACTAGTTGAGCACACTACAAAATCAATTTAATGTATTTTCCTTTATCGTGTTTCTTTTTCCTTTACATGAGTTTAAAGGGCTAATTTTATTTTAAGCATTTAATGTTTATAGAATAAAGTCTAAATCTTGCCAAATCAACCAGGAAGATTGGCTTCATCATATGCATTTTTTAGAAATAAGATAAATTGAGAATACAGATCATCTACAGGAATGAATAATATATGGCTTCTACAGCCATCCCTTTGTTCCAATGATCATATTTTTCTGATCATCATCTGAATCTACGGTTCATCTTGTTTGCCAGGTCCTTGTTTTGTTAAGGTTTTAGAATGCTACTTGAGAATTTGTGTGGTTTTACAATTCTCTGATCATCCAGGAAACTTCTACAAACATCAGAATGCTTGTGGCTGATAAAAGCGTGATTCTTTAACTGTTGACAATTGCTCAAAGTTTTTTTTTTTTTTTTTTTTGTGACAATTGTTGTACTCAACTGTTCATAAATATGGTAACTAACTTGAGAACAAGAAATTATAGAAAGAGTACTATAATTTTCTCATGATAGATATATAGCGGCAACAACAAGGTGCCTTACACGTGACATAGATTGCACACATTATTTTTTAGCATAGAACATGGAAATTCTACAGACAGACCATGCAAGTGAAATAAAGCTATAAGGATATAGGAAGTCGTCCCTCAGGGATCAGCTTTCTCATTCTCTCAACACTTGGGAAGTGTAATCCCACAAGCTTTAGCAATTTTTTGGACAACATGGAGAATCAAGAAAATTCCCATATTGCTTAACATATTTGCAGATGCAAGGCACCTGTTCCTTGATCTTAGTGCAGCATAATTGACTTACACCTGAGGATAAGGCGGAGGAACAGGGGGATATCAGCGCTTTTGGGTCGCATGTTACAGCTGTTGAGACATGAGCTTGATCGGCCAGCAGCAGGATCAGCACAGCACACATTGCAACGTATGGTACCTTCATTTGTGCTCTTCTGAAAATGGCCAAATGGAGTGGGAGTTGATGGAAGA
Source organism: Mitragyna speciosa (assembly GCA_024721245.1). NCBI lineage: Eukaryota > Viridiplantae > Streptophyta > Magnoliopsida > Gentianales > Rubiaceae > Mitragyna > Mitragyna speciosa. The sequence continues at coordinate 4,019,319 of CM045566.1, read as the reverse complement.
GATAGGAACTTGTATTGGGGATGGGGATGAGTTTCATATGGCCTAATGCTCAACTTAATTTATAGATGAATGAAGAACTTGTAGTCCCTTACAGCCTCAACTACTTCCCTTTCCCATAATTAGGGGGAAAAAGGCGCGTGATAGGGGTGTAAGCGAATCCAATCTAACTAGTTTAAAATTATTTTCCAATTTAGCTTGATTATTCTCTGAGCTAGAAAAACTTTTAATTAGTTGTGCAACAAAAGTTGATTTTGTAAATTGAATATGTGGAAATTATGGCCTGTTCAATACTTTGATTTGATCAATAAATAGATCAATCTCAAACAAGTTCTAAGAAGTCAATATTCTAAGTTCAGTATAGTACTACCATGGTTTTGTACTATCAATTTATAACCTTTCGCAAATAGCCTAACTCTATAGGTCACTATATTAATTTGTATATCGGTCTTCTCTTAAAATTCCACTTGCATCTTATGTGTTTTATTGTAATACCACGGACCTTCAGGGGTATTCATGTAATTTGGCATGATTTGGGTGAAAATGTAAATTGAAAACCAAGAGGGACTTGATGGTAATTTTGATAAATTGAATTTCAACCCCAAAAGACTAGGGTTTTCTCATTCTTTCCTCTTCATTTTCTCAAAGCTCTCTCTCTCTAATCCTCTCCATTTCTTGCCTCTTCTTGAAGAAGAATTTGTAGAGCCCAACTTTCATTCTCCAAGAGAGGACAAGCAATAGGAGTCTTGAAGATTATAGTCAAGGTAACTTCTCCCTCATAGCCAACTTTGTTTCTTTCTTTTGGTTATGCAAGAACTTGGTAGTTTAAGGGTTGATTGGTGAGTTTGGGTTGTTTGTGTTCTTTTGGCTTTGTACCTTGTGTTGATCCAGGGGGTGTGTATGTGTGTATGTGGGATTATGGTTGATTGTAGTGAATATGGGCGAAAGACACTTTGGCAGGGATTTTGTGCAATGACTTGTGTTTTGGTAAATGAGTATTTTGAGCTTGAGATGCTTTGCTACTGCGTTATTATGCCATTTTGGAGTTGATTGGTGTTTAGATGGTGTTGGTTAAAGTTGGAATGTGTTGAATCTGGTTTTGAAGATGTTGCAGATCGCTTTGCCTGGGCTCATTCCGCAGTGCCATCGGCGCACGGATGATGCTGCGGCCTCGTTGTGAGGTGATGCTTTGGAGCTATCCGCGGTGTCACCCACACCGCGAATGAAACCGTTACAGGATACTGTTAGGTGAGCCGCAGCTAACGTCGCGGATCACAATAGTTTTCCCTCTTGTACTTCGTTTTGTGTTTTAAGTTAGAGTAGAAGCCTCAATTTTGACTTTTTGATAGAATTGGTAATTGATTGGGTGTTTAATTGTATGTTTTAGGCAAAGAACGTGATCAACCCTTCGCGGAGTATTGAGTTAGCTTTTGACCGAGATAAGTGGAACTTTGTATCCCTTGAAGTTTGGAAAATGATTATTTTTAAAGTATAATTGTTTTGAACTCCTATTTGTTATATTAAATGGCTTGATTGTGATTTCGTTTTCGTTTTACTATGATTTGACAATATAAGATACGAATGAATTACTTGAACAATAAAGTAACTATACGTATGGTTTTCGTAATGTGATATGATTGACCGTACTGATCGGGTGATAGTCAGTAGGACTAAACTGACCGGGTAAAAGTCAGTAGAACCAAACCGGTCGAATTAAAGTCAGTATGACCGAGTTGACCGGAGTTAAAGTCAGCATGACTAGACTGATTAGGTAAAAGTCAATATGACCGGGCCAACCAGGTTACAGTGAATGACTGGATATCTAGAGCTTCGTTCGAATGCAATGATACTTTGTATGAATACATAGATACTATGTTTGAAGTGCAGTGTCTAGTTTTGATGCTTGATATATAATTTGTAATCGAAAGTGAATTTGTCTAGTTTTTAATGTATTTGTATGAAATCATTGAATGTGTGTTTTGACGTAAGTATATGTACGACACTCTAAGGCCACAAGATGATACTTTTGCCATTTACTTAGTGATTTTTTCACTCACACTCATTATCTTTGACATGCAGTGACTTAGTGGTTTGGTAGCCAAAGAGTGTGCTGGCACTCGAAGCTAGTGAAGTTATGGATACTAGTAAGCTAGTAATGTTTTGTATTTATATACTTAGACTATGTCATGTATTTTGAAGTGTTAGGTTAAGACTCTAGTGATTGTGTTAGGCAGATGAAATTATGTATTTGAAGATTTGATATTGGTATGAATGACCTTGCACATGTAATTATGGATATTTATGTGAATTTGGATATTATTCATAGTTTGGATATGTAATATTTGGGATGTTTATGTTACATGCTTTGACTTTTTTAGTCTTGTGACTTAATTTAGCCTGATCACGACGGTGTTATGTCCCAGGACACGGGGTGTAACATTTATCCTTTCAGGTGGATCAATTAAGGTCCATATCTTATTATCGTTGATAGAATCCATTTCAAATTACATTGCTTCTTGCCACTTCAAAGTATATCCATTAGACAAAACTTTTGTAATAAAAAAGTTTGTCAATCATCTATGACCTAAACATCGTTACTATCACATGTGAGAAATCTATATCTCTCAACAATATGATGTAATCCTACTAAATCTATGAAGTACTTTGTGTTTCATAAGCTTCAACTGTGTCTTGTCAACATGTGACTATGCTCAAGTTCCAAATATTGAGGAGTGTTAGTTCGTGGTTCTTGAACCTCTTCAACATCTATGTTCACTGTCTTTTTAAGAATAAATTCTGTTTCCAAAAAAACTACATACTTAGATATAAACAACTTTTGTTTATTGAAATTATAATAATAGTATCCATGAGATTCGCTAGGATAACTCACAAATAACACTTAGCTCCAAATTTATCTGACATTATGCACTTTGTACAATTCCAAATCTTTAGGTAGGTTTAATTTGTTTGTATCCATATCTCATACGATTTTGTACTATTAGTTACAACCTTAGTTGCTCTGTACAATCCCAAATCTTTATGTAAAGAAAGATTTAATTTGTTTGTATTTCATATCTCATACAATTTTGTTCCACTAGTTATAACCTTTCACAACTAACCTAGAGTTATAAACAATCGAGTCTTTAACAAATAATTCAGGTTTAATTTGAATTCGAGTTTTAACGAGCACGAGTCAAGGTCGAACAAAAATTAAGATTTGATATTATTATTGAACTGAATTCGAACTTATATATATTCGTCTAGTAAAATTTTTTGTTTAATATATGATAATATATAATACAAATAATATATATTTTTTCTAAAAAATAATTATATAGAAAAATACATTTGTTATTAAAAATAATATTTAAAAAAAAAAAAAAACCTCTATCTTGTTCGCATAGAAATTTGGCCTATCAAGTATAGAACTGAAACCAACTCGAATCCAATTATGAACTCATATTATTTTGGGCTAGAATTTGAATTTAATCTCAAAATTCCGAGTCGAGAACGGCAGTTTTAAATTTCAATTTAATTCAGCACATTTATAGTCCTAAACTAGTATAGCCTTATAAGTAACAAATTTACCTTTCATGCCGATATTTCTCCTAAACATCCATTTGCAGCCTTATATATTTTGTCCCTTCGAGTGCATGGACCTTGCACCCTTTAAGTTTTAGTCCCTCAATAGATTGACTAAGGTAAGGAAAAGTTGATAAGGGTTATAAATTGATAGTACAAAATAGTCAAATTTATATAAGAATAGCATGTGAAAATTTGTAAATGCTCAAATTCAAATTTAATCAAACATTGCTCTTGTCAAACCTTCTAATTATAGAGTGGCGACAATCAATGACTTTTGTGCGAAATGGATCGCACGCACACAAACTCACTACCAAAAAACCATGCATATAGCTAGAATCCATAAGACGGAAAAGTACACTAGGGGATAGGCTTCCCTAGCCTATATTAAGTATATCTGAGGATGGAAATGCTGCCAGTTTTAGCTGCTCAGCCCATTTAGGACTGCATGTGACAGCTACTAAGAAAATGTTTGATCAGCTAGCAGAACAGCACGGCACGCATTGCAAATGAATGGTCCCTTGGTAAAGCTAAAGGAGAGGAGTGGACTTCGGTTAGGTTTCCCTAAACGTCGTGTCAATTTTATTTTTTAGATGAGTGTGTAAGACCTCCTTGACGATATATACATATTTCTTTTACTTCTTCATTCTTGACTAATACACAATGTTGTTTCAATTTCAATGAAATCGTGTGATTTCATCCTATTGACTGTCTAAAAGATGCAAAAATGTGTTTTGCAGACGCACTAATGGCTATAACTTGCTAAGACAAAATGGTTGTGATGAACAACTAAAGAAACAGAATGTCGAGAATAGAAAATGATCAAGGCAAACAAAGAGTACAAGAATGTGTTTGTCACGAAAAGTTCAACTTGAAAAGGAAAGCTCATAAAATCAAATCGTGGACCATTTGTTTTGGTTTTGGTGGGGGTGGTGGGGGGGGGGGGGTGTGGAAAAGAGAGTTGCTATTACAAGTAATATGTAGCTGAGGCATGTACACAGACAAAAGGTTGCTGGAAATAAGTTCAAAGCAACCTAAACATCTCATCTCTGGAGCTATTGATGCAAATGCCCCATCCGGCACTTACAGATCACTACTGAAAATCATACACAGAATTTCATCCTTGAACTTGGTCTTTTAGCCACAAGTTATTTGTGAGAAAAGTCATCCTTAATAACTTTTCCCGAGCTTTTCCCAGCACTAATCTTGTGAAAGCCAACATTTAGATCTTACAGAAGCACTGTCTTTTGGCATTAGAAAAGAAGAGAAAGAGAGCAATACCACTTCACTTTTCTGCCAATAATTAAAAGAATGATTAGTTGTTTTTAGTTACGTTTTGAGCTACTGCTAAACCAAGATACAAACTTCTCGTTTCAATATAAAAAGCATAGTAAATGGACAAGCAAGTTGAGACTGATACAAAAGGCGAAATTCAACTTCTACACAGATTTTTGCCATAATTAAATCAGATCTTCTTATGAAATTGTAAAGGAGATAACTCGAAAAAACACATACACATACACAGAAAATATCTAAAATTCATGTTTCATTATTTCATCTCATGTTCGAAGATACTATGCTGATCCAAATTAATCTGCCAGATTACGAGTTGGAATTTAATCTTTCAATTACAACAGTTATCACTAGCAGTCAAAAAGTTGGAAAAAGCTTTGTTAGTATCATTGGCCTTATTAATTACAAACTCTTGTTAATAATTCAACTAATTTTTTGGTTGATATTATGTGATAGAAGCTTTGAACTTAGCTCTGTAGCTCAGAGGTTTACCATATAACTGCATTGCACTTGACATGGTCAGGTTAGATAGGGAATGGGTACTCACTTTTACCCCACTCTACCTGGACCAAAATCAACCCCCGTACCACATTGTTTAAGATGATTCATAAATGACAGCTTATCAGCAAAATCAAAGGCAATGCAAGTGCACGAACATAAATGTGTGTGTGTTTTTGCATGTAAAGGTTATTTATCTCACAAATTCTGATGCAATAAACGAAGTTCATTTTAACATAAAAAATCAGACTTACCATGCAACATTTTTCCAGTGAAGGAAACAGCCATGGCCTCTAGCATTTGAGAACTTATAATTTGGTCCAGAAACTATCATAGAAAAAGTTAACATCAAATTATAAGAAAAAGATGTAGAAGCAACTAGCAATCTAGCATCACACAACATGATTCTTTTGATAAGGGTGGAATTTGGGAGAAATTTGAGGGTTTGATTTACCTGCATAACCCTCAAGAACTGGATCCTCTGCTAGTAGAAGGGGTGTATCCAAGTCAACGAATCTGCCTCAACAGCAACAAAACACAAGATAAGTCATCCCCATTATTGAGCTTAATGATAGTTTCTCCTTGAAAGGAATGTCATGCTGATACTTTTTTTTTAAGCACAAATCAGTTTAGTTTCCTGAATACTTGACTAGTATGTCATCTAAGCTGTGCTCAAATGCACGCCAAAAGATGTGGCCCAATTTTGTTTGATTAGAATTTGTTACAAAACATGTACTGAGATTGTTAAAATGAGCACATAATACCAATTTATGCAGGAGATTTTAATAAAATGAAAGGATTGTTACTTCTTACTTGAAACACCCATGTCCAGCTGCAAGATGACCAGCAAAGCCCATTGCTAGTCTAGTCTCAACCATGCCACCAATCATAAGATCCAATCCAGATGCCCTTGCCAAATCAATTATTTCTAGAGCTCGTAGTACACCAAATTTAGCAAGCTTAATATTAACTACATTTGCAAGCTTCTCTTTTACTATCTTCTTAACATCATCTAAACTCCGACAACTTTCGTCAGCAGCAACTGACACTCCATACTTGTCTCTTGCAATGACAGTAACCTGCCCAAGACCATCCCAATCATCTCTATGAACGGGTTGTTCGAAAAGGATGGGAGTCACATCCATTTCTGCATCAAAAATGACAATGATAGGCATCATATTCTCATACTAGATATGATGCTTAAAATACAAAACTGAAGGTAACACACATGAATACGTGATTGCAAATACATGCAAGCACATAGGCAGACAATACTTGTCCAGTCTTTTTGTCCTTTCCTTCAGATTAAGAAGTGAACAGCTATGTGATAACTGTTTTGCTTACGTTTTTTTTTTTTTTAAATGTCATAAGAAGATAACCTTTTCTTTTAGGCTATATGGAGATAACATATTTTTAACAACATTTTACCATGTAGTTTATCCAGAACTTCAATAGCTTCTTTTGATGTGTAACCTTCATTTGCATCTAAGATGAAAAGGCAATCAGGGTGCGCCTTACGGATGGCTTGAAGTACTTCAATGTCTCCATGGAGATTCTTGCCCACTTTGAGCTTCAATGTCTTGAATCCTTGTGCACGGTACTTTGAAGCTAGCTCAGAAGCTTCAGCAGCCGAAACTATTGGAATCTACATAAGATCATGAGTTTATAACTGAGATTAATACTTGAAAGCACTTACTTCATGGTTCCACAACCTTATAACCACAACATTCTCTTCCATATGTAATTTCCATCAATAACCTATCCACTCCATCAATGTTAATCAACATATTAAACATATAATTTAAAGTACAGTAAAAGAAAAAGGAACTGAACTGTTATGTCAGTGGTAATAGCATTTGAAGCTCCACCAAACAATCTCCACAAAGGTATTCCGATGCTGGTTGCAGCTGCATCAATCAATGCCATCTCGATTCCTGCTCTGACCTTCAGTGACAAAAGCAATCAGGTGAATATCCAGAAACTCCTAACACACTTAAACCTTGAAAGTAATAAATTTGTGCCACATTGTAAGCTATTTGGTGTAATAACTTCTATTGACTCGGTGCTAATAGACTCTTTCTGCAGGCTACTGCAGGCGATAGGTGCTTACAAGCTTTTCATACATGGACCTAACATGGAAGGCCATGGCACTCAGCGTTTTAAATGAAGAGAATATTGTTGACGGTTTCATGCGGTTTAGAGCGTTTGGCATGTCATAAGATAACTGAAAGTTTGCTAAACTTCACCTGTATAATGAATTCCTATACAAACATTGGCAAGGCAATAAAAAGTGAAACAGAACATATTCACCTAAAACACATATTTCATTTGATTTTCAACAAATAAGGATCTCAAAACTGCAGCAAGTGATATTCCAAAAATTAATAGGAAAACATATTCAACTAGTCAAGATGGACTCAAGTCTTGAAAATTAAACTAAAGAAAAAAAATTCAATTTAGACTAGTAACTACAAATAATAGGTAACTAGAAAATTGTACTCCTGAAACCTCAATTATTGGGGATATGGTACTTATTAGAACATGTCAGAATGAACTTGCGAAGTGCCAAACAAAAGCATAGAGTGGTATTTCCCCGCAACAGATAAAATTACAAAAAAAAAGTCACAAAAACTGAAAACAAGCTCCCATATGATGTCTTACAGATATGCATATAAGACAATAAAGTGGTCGCGCTTGTAGCATGTATAGAAGTAACAGAAAAACCTCAGGCACCATTTTCTAAAAGCATGGTATCTTATAGTAATCATAAGTTGCAAATACTACGACTTACGCTAAAAAACTCTCTCTCTCTCTCTCTTTCATGGACTTCTATCAACAATTTACTCCGGCTCAAACACTCGCTTGAAAAAAAAGCGGAAATTCTGGTGCCTAGTTACCGCCAAACTAAATTCAGATTACAATGCTAAAATCAGCAAAGAGGCCAGATCCAACAAATACAAAAATTGCAACCACCCCAAACAGCCAAAGCAGCAGTTAGCACCAAGATATCAGGACTTAACAGATTCAACCACACACACACACACACATATAGCCATAATGCTGGGGGTTGAGAAACACCCATGATCCGAATATGAGGAGAAGTAAACTGAGTAGCTTGGCACAGAAAAATGGTTCTTGGTACACATAAAAGATAGGCCAACAATCCAAATTCTGCAAACCAAATACGCAAAATGGTTTCTTTCCTTCTGCACGAAATATTTTAATATGAAAGATATGCCACCCAATTTAAAGTAATATTCAAAACTCATAACCATCAGGCGAAATGATAAATTTCTAACTGATTCAAAAGGAAAAATTATTCATATCACTAACTCACAGAAGCAAATGCATGTCCAGGAAGAATTTGACCAATCTCCCCCAAGACCAAGCACAAGCTCCTCCCAGAACTCTGCTTCAGAAACTCACAAGCCTCTTCTACCTTGGCCAAAGCAGTAGGCTGATCCTCCGCAGTCACAAATGGAAGAATTGGAGCCTCACCCCAACCCACACAACCATTACTCAACTCGATCCTAATAGCCACATTCTCCAATTTCTCAAGCCTTGAAGTGGCAATTGTGAAAGGGGCAATTAAAGGCACATTCAGTGGCCTCCCCTCTGCTCTATGAACATTAACTGTGAATGTTGCCATCAAATTGTGGAACCCAAAGGTCGTACCTTTACCCTCCTTTACAGTCTCCATACAAGAAGCCCTGATTTTGGGGGCGGAATTCTTGAAATTGGGAGGAAAGTTTGGGGCTTTTGTTATTTTCCCATGCAGGAAAGAACAGAGGAAAGGAGATTCAGATGGGGAGTATAGGGAAAACCCAATTGGATCCATTTGAGAGGAAGGATTTTGGGATTGGTTTTAGGTGATTTGCGGGGTGTTTGATTGGATTTGGAAATCGAAAGCGAAACAGTGATTTGAAGAGCAGCCATTGTTAAATAATGTAGTTTCTTGTTTGGTTCTGAGTGATCAGAAGGAGTTGAATGGTGGGAGGGTTATTTTAATATAGAAGGTTACTTTTTTAGCATTAAAAAGTCATCTTTCTCCGCTGCATGTGCTAATTTTTCTGCTTGAAGATGCTCTTGGGTCTGTTTAGCACCACCAAATTTTTGTTCATCATTCGACTGCAACGAAGATGAATGGGTCAATTTTTAAAAACTATTATACTGATTCGAGAGTTAGGTTGCGGAGAAACTGATAAAAATTAGTCAATAACTTATTATTTTTTCGAAACAATTTTACTAGTTTCTCTTTTTAACCATAGCATATTCGATAAAGCTATTAATTTTATATTAATTTTAAAACTGTCATTACTAAATTATGTAGAGTTGAAATGACAGAAAAGCAAAGATTGTTAATTTTACACAAGCAGAAGTATACTATGGAGTTGTTTGCAATCATTTTATGCTTTTCTGTAATGGCTCTTCAATGTATCCTAAGGCTGCCCGCAACTTAGCCAGGCCTTAGTGCCCTTAACCACTGCTTAGAAAACTAAAATATATTTTCCTAATGTCTCTTCTTTGGCACAAAGCAGATGCTGAGTCAGATGGGGTCACGATGTTTCCTTGTCTTCACGTGCCTCAACTAAGACGTATATTGCCTAAACATACATGACAAGTTTCCTTCTATTTTGAGAACTCTTCTGACGATTTCCCTTTGCCATGCAAACCCCACGTAAAAGGTAATCAGCAAAATACTGGGAAAGCTAACAGAAATAACCAAAGTTCGGAACATTAAGATGTAACTTTGATGTGTCACTTTTTTCGTACGAGAGAGTCAATCATAATCAATTCCTAGATTGAGTGCGATCATTTTTCTTGAGATTCTGAATTCAAGTGACGTCCAAGACAACCATAAAAGGTGTTTTAACCCTTAGATAGATCAAGAAAAGGAAAAAGAAGATTCTGAAATCAATGTCATGCACAAGAAATTCTTTTCTTCTGGTATTTTAATTCCTTAGGTGCCAAGCTTAGAACCAGCAATCTTCTATAAACTCAGTCTGATATTGTCTTGCCATGAATACATTTCCTTGGTGATAACTAATCGTTTCTAACATGGCCTCTCGTCAGTTTGATTCTAATAAGGGAACAGCAGCACGGGTGAAGCTTTTTGGCCGTGGCCAAAGGTCAATTCATGCTGCTCTAGGAGGCGGCAAAGGTACTACGACTACTATATCCAGGCATATTGAGTCATTGAACCAGGTGCAAGAAAACTTGTATTTCACAAGTTGTATGCTAATTCTAGACAGTTAGTTCAAAATTAGACAATTCAGTAATTTGTCTATATATATATATATATATATATATATATATTTGATTGATGAAATGGTTATGATGTATTGAATATGCAGTTGCTGATCTGTTGTTATGGAGGGAGAAGAGAATTTCAGGTGCTGTTCTGGCTGGAGTGGCAGTTGTATGGTTTCTTTTTGAGGTAGTTGAATACAACTTCATAACTCTGCTTTGCCACATCTTGATCACTACAATGTTAGCACTGTACATTTGGTCTGCGGTTGCTGACATTTTCAGATGGTAACTCTCTATTTCATATTGTCTCAATATCTTTCTGTACCAATTTTCATATTGACACAAAATTTCATAGTATGTGCCAGAACTAGTTTAGCTGATCCAATTTGGGATCAATATTCCTGAATGAAAGTCAACTTTGAGGTAATTTCTTTGAAGTTGATTTGTCAAAAATTGTATTTTTCCTTCAGGACTCCTCCAAACATCCCGAAAATCATCTTAGCAGATTCCACATTCAAAGAAGTAGCTTCAACCGTCCACAGAAATTTTAACTACTTCTTGTCAAAACTTTTTTATGTAGCCTGTGGAAATGAACCAAAGCTCTTCTTTTTGGTAAGTCAATGCATAATTCTGTTAACTTGCAGTAACAACTTCAAGTCCTTTTTTTTCACTGTTCATTAATTTTCAGGGACTAATTTCTCTATGGATACTTGGAGTAATAGGGAACTATATAAGCACCTTGAACCTCCTATTTTTTGGTAAGAAATTTCCTTCACCCTTCATTTTTCTAGTGGTGAACCTTTTGGTGATGTTTAAGATCAAATTCCATATGTTCAAACAGGTTTGCTCTGTCTGGAAACCCTACCATTCCTGTACGAGCGATACGAGGATGAAGCTGATGATCTTGCCGGTGAAGTGTACAAACAGATGAGAAGAACATATAGGAAAGTTGAAACTGATGTTCTTGAAAAGATACCTAGAGGACCAGTGAAGGAGAAAAAGATGACTTAATATAGGAACACACATAATTTGAGTGGATTTTCCTACTGTTCTGTAATTGGAGTTCCACATCACCACAATCAAAATGTAAATAAGAAAAAGTGTGTAATTGGTGTATAAAATAAATTCCTTTACATACATAGTTGTTGTTTGCTGGCTAACCAATTATGTGAAAACAATAAACAGCTCAGCATGCCAAAACCAAAATTATGATTGTGCAAGAAGGAGAAACATGCACCTGAACCTGAACGTAACAAACACCAAAGTTCTCTACTAATTTCTTAAGAAACTGGCATACAAATATTTGCATAATGTTTGATGATTCGGGATGTTCTGCATTTCTAGAGGTAATACCATACAAACAAAAAATTTTAACAAAATTACTAACAATAGTGATATGTTATAAAGATAGGTTGTTTTCAAAGTTCATCAGTCGGAAAACAACATTTATTCACAAGATCTCCACAAATTAACAAAAAGGCGAAATCTGGCTATTCTAGAATCCAAGTACTAGTAACAGACCATTATTAATTAATGCATGTCGTATTCATGTTGGGTGTTGCCTATTGATTTGATTTTCCATTTTGTTCTTCCTATGTTGTGGCATGTACAGTCATCGCAGAACAAGACAATCACTCCATGGATGCTACGTGTCATCATCACTTTGAATAAGACAAGCAGATCTCAAAGAAAATCTTTCACTGTGCATTTTGGAAGGCATTTGGGATCTGACCAATTAAGCAAAAAAGGTGTACAGACAATCTTTGATCTCTGAAAACTAAATATCAAGACTACACATATCAATAATTTTCTTTTGGTTTCTATACTCGATAAAAGTCAATTCATATTCTTGGTCAGGGAGAAAAGGGTTCTTAATATAACATGAGAGGTTGCAGGTTTTCACTTTTCATGCCTACAAGCATTCATTATTAAACTTAGAAAAGTTTTCACTTTTCATGTCTACAAGCATTCATAACTGAACCTCAAAACCAAGACTCTGTGACACATATAAAGGTTTCTGCTACTGTAAAACTTATCCAATTATTTGCAAAGATGCCAACTTTAAAGAGAAGGTCACCGAATCTAATGAATGCTGGCTTTATAGGCACTAATTTATGGATAAGATCATGCATCACTAGTTCAAATCTAGCCAAGTCAAAGTCGGTAACAAAAGTTAAAAATAAATATGTGATAGGGGAAAAGAGTTTAATTTGTTGAATCTTGTTAGTGCTAAATGTCAATCACACATTTCCCTCAGGAAACATGATCCTTGTTTAACTTTCATCAGTTAAAAGCATTTATAACGGTTGTAGATTGCTACTTTTCTTGCACAGCATACACGGTGACAAAGAAGAGTGGGATCAATAGTGCCAACAAACAGAACTTCGTGTATGGTGGTGGTATTGACCCACAATCTCAATTATCAACATTTGAAAGAAATATTTCCTGCCAATACAAGTACACAAGGTGAAGAATAGTGTAAAGTTCTAAAGTAGACAGAGCGAAGAGAACTAGTATTTAGCAAGATCAAAAGGTCACTGAAGCAAGTTAATTTGGCCCTTGGAGCTACTATAAGAGGCCATATATTCTTTTAGGCTCTGCTCAATACCAGAAGAAGTTCCATCAAACATACAAAACAAGAGAGGGTGGGGATAAAAAAATGGCAAGGGAATGGAAGGAGCTGATTGATGGAGGAGGGGAAAGTAGTTTCAGTAGCAATGCTTTTGCTGTCTTCTGGTTATTTCTGACCACCCTTTTTCTCATATCAACCATAATATTCTCTTGTGCTGATGGTGCATTACCAAGAAATAAAGATGATGCTGCAGAATCAAGTGTTTATGTTGGTGGTCCTAGTGGATGTGGTGCCGCCTGTGGTGCCGCTTGTGGTGCCTGAATTCAACTTCATTGATCATCAGTTTCTGTAAAACATGATCTTAAGTAGAAGTTAAAACAGTTCAACTAGTGCTTACCCCATCTAGAGCTTATAAGAAACCTTAATTTCCTCTAGACTAAAATCATAGTCAAGAGGACCACAACATTTTAAAGATTACATTTCCATATTAATTGACCTTTTTTATGTTGTATTTACTTCTTCCTTTCTATCTAATCTTTATGCCCTTTGCTGGATCAATTCTTCGAGTATAATGCATGTGTGGGGTGAATATGAATTCCCAGACGTGACTATTCCTCGTGCAGGCAAACTTCTATAATGACTCAGGAGCTCAATAATAGAAATCAATAACAGTCATCGCTCTTGAAATTCAGAAGCATCGCCGCAATTAATTCAGAATCGCTGAGGAAACCAGCTTTAATTCCTAGTTAATGTCAAATTACTTTTGTTGTTGAAGATGAGAAGTGGACGCGAAACAACCAACATGTGGACACGTCAAGGAGATAAGATATTGATTCTTTTTCTCTCGGTAAAAGATATAGGGATTCTTTCTTGTCCAAAAGAAAGCAAAATGAAGCTTGTATGACACTGAGCCATCTAACCATTCTACAAGTTTGAATCCTTGAAGAATGGCTTACACAATTTCATCAGGGTATGTTGAGCTTTTTTGTGAGAATTAACTTTGCTAAATAATCAATATTCTGAGCCCATAAACTCGCAAACAAATTCAAGATCATATTTCTGCTTAAGATGTCCAGTGCAGAATGACTATTTCCGGAATTGCAGTCAAGACATGCACTATAGAATAATGGTCAGCCCAGAAATCGGAAGCTGATTAGAGCTAGAACCTGAGTCAAGATATTAGCCTCATTTGTGTCACGCTGTCATATTTGTTTTAGTTCAAGAGAAATTCTAAAACGGTCAATTATGCACAAATAATGAACAGCTTAATTGGAGATGGTGGGGGCCCATTGGCCCATGGAATAGAATTATAGATCAAAGAGGGCCAAAATCATACTCTCTCCGTCCCATAACTATAGGCGTACTTCTTTTTTCATACAGATTAAGAAATAAAGTTAATATAATTACAATAATAATTTTTTGTTCATACTTTCCTCAAATACCCCTTGTTAATATTGGATCAATCATTCAAAATAAAAAACACATATTACTATATTATTCTCAAATAAGCTTATAATTTGGGACAAATACAAAAGAAAAGTGAGCATGTACTCAGACAGAGGGAGTATTTCAACTTCCAAATTATCTATTTTCTGCTTCTTGAAGAATCCACTCCAGATGGGTGGAAGGAAATAAACAGGACAATTAATAAACATGTATATTAAGTAACTGGAGAATTAAATACAAAGAGTCAAGATGGCCGAGTTGGTCTAAGGCGCCAGTTTCAGGTACTGGTCCGAAAGGGCATGGGTTCGAATCCCATTCTTGACAAGCAATTTTGTTCACCCAATTATAATAAGTAACATGCCAGTATATAATATCAAGCAAACTTTTTTCGGCATGCGAGGCAATGCAATTTTATTCATCCATCAACAGTAATAATATGGATCAAGTCAAATGACGTTTCCATTCCATCCACAGCAAGCATTTTTTTTCTTTTGTGGTGACGGGAATAAATTTAAAACAAAACAAAAAGAAACAAGAAAAACAGACAGACCTACTGATTAAAATGCACGAGGTCTCTAAATTTTGGATCAAGAGCAGATTTTCCGCTTGGTTTTGGAAGACTCATTTCCCTTAGTCATGAGGTCATCAGAGTCCATATCTGAGAATGACGAATACGCTGCATATTTACTATTCTGTGATCCACAACAAGAAGCTGTCTTTTTTGCTTGCTTTGCCAAACTCCATCCAATCTTGCAAGGTGTTTTGATACAGCACAAAACCATTGATATTGGACAGCATATACAGAACAAGCATACACTACATACACACTCTCCCACCTTATAGCAGCAAGTTGATCTGTCTTTGAAAGGAGGGGAGGAAGTATTAGTAACTTCAGTGTACGAAAACTGCGAGGAAGTGCAAGAATTTGATGCCTTTCGTGCCATGTCCTCACTCACAGGAGAGGCTTTTTGCATGAGCAACTTTCTACAGGAATTTACCCTTATGACACCGACTTGCAGCTGCAACACCAAGATATTAACGATGCAGATTATGATGGATAAGAGTTATGAAAACCCAATAGTATTTCTTGTGGAAAGATTGCATCTCATCATCTATAAAGTCATGAACAACTCATTATATAGTTCAAACAATGGTAGCATCATATTTGCCTTTTCTCTGTTCTCTTGCTTCCATTCCTTATGTTCGAAGGTGGAATATTTGTTGTGCCTTCCATATGCCAGATTCCGCAGTGAAAAAGACCATTCTATCAGTTCCATGTGGGTAATTTGAAAAAGGGTGGCCGGTAATTGAGCCGGTAATTGATTTACTTTCCTCAATTTCTTTTATTTGTTTGGCACACTTTCTCATTTCCACCTAGTAGGGCAGACCTAGATAGAATCTGGAAAGGCTAAGCCTAGTCTGAGGAAGAAGGCTTGATTCTTATGCAACCATGACATTACTGGGTAAGAAATCTGTCAGCTAAAAAAACGTCACAAGCTTTAGAAGTTCACTTTACAAAATTCATCTGTGTACTAGAAACCTGAGAATTGCCCCAAATTGCAATGCCAATGTTAATTAAAAAAGATTAATAAAACAGCAAATAAGCTTTCTTTCAGACTCCCATGTCAGATATTCTCCACTGGGGGAAAGTAGAAAAAATCACAGCAAGCAGGATCCGGACCCATTTTTAGAACTGTAAACGATTGCAATATCGGGGGAAGTAGAAAAAATCACAGCAAGCAGGATCCGGACTCATTTTTAGAACTGTCAACGATTGCAATATCTCTTCTTTAACCAAATAAAGAAAGGGAAGGACTATTATCTAAAAAAAAAAAAAAAAGAAAGGGAAGGACATGCGATTTCGTTTTGATAACTTCGTCATGGCTGAAAAGCAGTTTCCTTTCCTGACACCTACCTAGTAAGGAGCCGTTTGAAAGATTTGTCAGGAAGCATCAAACGGGTGACCTATTCTTCGTTCACTCTACTTTTTGCCGATACCACAATAGCAAGTTACAAAAGGCTAAAAACAGCTAACAACACAAGATAACATAACGGTCCCAAGACGCGCGATTTTCCAGTGCCAAAAATTTTCAAAGATTAATGAAATACTACAAGCACAAGTCATTTTCTTGTCTTTTAACATCTATTTTTTCAACCATCCTAGTATGTGTTAATGAAGCTCGTACATGAAACAACAAATGGTCCATAACTCAGAATTAACTTCAACAAATATTTGTTACATACAGCCACTAATTGTCTTCATAGTTGACCAGTATCATCAGAAAAACAAAATCTCAATCTGAATCAAACTCTTTATCATCACTGTCGTCGTCGTCGTCATCCACTCGTGCCTGGTTAGGCAATTCCTTCATCAACTCCTCATCCATCTTATCAGTCTTCCCTGATAGCTTCCTCTTCAATATTGCTTCAAAAATTGATCCAAATGCATCCTGATCTCCATCATAGAATTTCTCTATCTGTTGTTTCAGCTCTGCAAGACAAAAACAAATTCCCAAAAGATATTTCCATTTAAGTTTAATCTACAAAATTTTCAGATGCCACTACAGACTGAATAACTAATATTGAAATTGATATCTTTCTTGGTACTATTTATTAACTTCATATAAAAAATCAACCTTTTTTTCCCCAGGCATCACATATATTTTGAACTATTTAATCCTTTACTTAGAACTCAAAGATTCATCCTTTTTTCTTCCCAGTTCAAATCTTTTCCATCTAAATTCATTTATCAATCAAACAATTGAACACCCCAACAGAAAAAAGAAATTTGATAAAGTTACAACCTTTTCACAGAAATTAAGATATTCCAAAATTGCAAAAGGTAAGAAGACTTATAAGCCACTAGTGCTTCTTTTATACTAATCATTGAAGGAAAAAAAAAAAAACCAAGTTACTGAAGTTGAATCTTGAAATATATAAAACACTTGCCTTGGTTGTTGCTGAGTTTCTCTGCATCATCAGCAATGTGGGATTGGCCCAAATTTGACTCTGGTGACTTGGGAACTTCAGAAGAGAAGAGCCTACAGTAGCTTGAGGAAGATAAAGTAGATTGGAGAAGGGAGATGTGAAGAGGGTTTGGTTTAGAACTAGTAGAAAGAAAAGGCGGAAGAAGATTGGCAGTGAATGATGAGATGTTTCTTGCAAGAGATTGTTTCATGGTTCCCACTACTTCCCTGCAATTTCTTCAAGGGGCTTTAGAAGGGTTTAGCAATTGGCTTCTTAGGTTTATTTGTTTGGCAATTGCTCCTATTTCTATTTGTATCCAAAAAAATAAATAAATACATAAAATAAAAAGAAAAGGAAAATGAAAGATGACCGGGGGAAATATTGAGCCTGTTTGGATATGATCATTTGAAAATTATTTGGTTAAATTTTTTAGTCAAGTTAAAATAATCATTATTCATATTTTTTTAACAAAAAGTAAGTGATGTGACCAGGAGACAAAAAAAGTTAATATTTTTGACACTAAAAGACCGGTAAAGAGAAAGTTAATATTTTTGTCATGAAAAGACCAGTAAAGAACGGTATGGTAAACACGTGTCGGAATGAAAATGTCAACAAATGCCTTTTTATGACTATCAAACGCTAGTTTACTATTTAGTATCCAGTGCCTAGTGCTCTGCCATTTAAACATATTAAAAGTAGGTTTTATTTTTATTGTCACGATTTTTTTCAATTTTTTTGAATAAATTTTGTAAAAATCTGCTATCTTTTAGCCACAATCTTGTAAAAAAGTGTATAAGTTATTATCCACTTTTCAAATCTGGTTAAAAAATTTTTCCCGATCCAAACACCTTTTCACTTTTTCTAAAAGTCAATAAATAGTTATTCCAAATAATTTTCTAAATAATCACATCTAAATAGGCCCATTATTAGTGTATAAATACGAGGTCAGAAATGTAAAATTAATGATAACATGTTGTATAGTTGATTATTAGAGAAATTATTGTTAATAATAAAGTTTTTTCCTTAATATTATTTTTACTTATGACTTAAATTTTAAATTGATTAACTCATTGATATGACGAAACTCATCCCAGTTGCAAACCAAACTTCATACCAATGTTAGCTTTTTATAATTTTCATTTTAATTTCAATTCTTGAATACGAACTGAGCCGCACTTATATACTTACAAGAAAATGACATAAACACTATATATAATAAAAAGTTAAAAATACTAAATCCCTTTTATTGCTTTAAATTTAAAAGGCCAATGAGATTTCATCTTTATTAAATGGGCTGATGTGAAATTTAGTTGGACTAATAAAGCCCATGACGGCTAGAAGGCCTTGGTTAATAAAATTTCTTTTAGTCTCCAAAACTAGGTGGACTCGTAAAGCCCAGAACCTTCTAAATCCAGTTATGAAGAACTGATTCTAAAAAAGTTGTTCAAACATTCTAAAAAAAAAAAAGTTATGGAACTTTCTCTAAAAAATTGCACAATTAAATCCACAAAAAAAATGAATAAATCCCTGGTAATTTTGTATAAGCAGTTTCAAAAATATGCAACATTTTGCCAATTTTATCTAGGCAATGCTTGAATGTGTGGAAGCATATTTTTCTTAATTTAATGTGTTTCAGCTCAGGCAGGTGGATTAGAAATGTTAATAATTTTTCCTAATATTTTTTAAAATGGCCAACTAATTCTTCAACTAATCTACATTCACTGCAAAGTCTAACACTCTAAACAATAGAGTATAGAGTTAGTTACTTGCCCTGTTCTAAGCTTGGTAAGAGTTGGTCACTAAACTTTTTGTCTTCACCATTATATATGATGTTTAGACATTAATTTCTAAATTGAATGTTATTAGGGAAATCTGTTCTTCTTTTTTTTTTTTTTTTGGGTTAAGGTTTATTGTTTCAGGTTTTAAATAGCAATAATTTTAGGTGGAAAACAATGGAAGAAAAGAAACATTGGTAGATATTTCATTGTGCAAGAATTTCTATATAAGTCACAGAGGAAATATAAAATTAAAATCAATCTTTAGAAAATTATAAAAAATGATTAAAGAGTTTTATCATCTTCAAAATTTTGAAGTCTAGGAGATAGTTTTAAGATTTGTTGTTTCAATCACTGCATATTATTAAATAAAGCGTAGCAATGGTGAAAATATTATCTCATGGCAAAACGTTTTACGCATTATTGATCCATCTTAGAGCAATTAAAGCTGATATTGACATCATAGAATATGGTTTTATTGCAGAATAAATCTTATTCAAAGCCTTACCTACCTTTTAAAAAGATAACAAATTTTCTTATCTTTAATAGAAGAATAAAAAATACACAAGAATAAAATGGAATATACCATTTATATTCCTTCTCTTACTAACGTTATGTAAAAAGTATACGAGTTTGATAAACGATTCTTGCAGTGGTATTTAATAGTTATTTTCTCTAATAGCATCACATACGCTGTGATATTCAAATTCAGAACATATATCGAATTTCAAATTTAACTTTCTAAGTACGAGATTATGATGGCCTAAGTATTTGAAAAGATGTGGGTGGGTAAACATAAATGTTAGTGACAGAGAGAAAAAGAAAGAGCTCTAGTTTTGATAGATTAACAGGTAGTTTAGTCATATTGTAACCAATCAACCAATTAATATTGTTTGTAACTTTTAACATTACAATGTTTGCAACAATTTTTGACAGATAATACTATGGGTATTAGCTGGACAAAAAATGTGTTTAATTTAACTATCATATGTACCATAATGCATTAAAAATTGACATAAATTATCCTATAAGCTTCTAGGTTCTGGCTTATAAATCATCTAGTAATGGTCCATGATAAGCTTCCACATCCCATGGCAATTATAGAGCTTGCATTAATGGTTCTTAGTTGGATTTATTCTGAATAATCTCTTTGCTTGCACACAATCATACAAAGTATTGAATAAGATTAAATAGTCTTCTAATCCCAACATAATCATTTCTTTATTCCTATAAATCCAAAAGTATTTGTGCTTTCTTGGCCAATCACGAGTAAGAACTATTAAAAGATTGCACAATGCTCGAGTAATTTGGCACTATTTTGTTCACAAGACAATGACAATGTTGGGAGGAGTGGCATATATGATTGTAATGTGACTAAAAACCAAACAAAGAACAGTCAAAAAAGCATGTGGTATAAGTAATTTAGCTTTCTTACCTAATGAAAAGTACCAATCAGCTTCTCTTCTTTTTGTAGTTTCACATTTGTCAATGAAATCACTTCAACTTTCACCTTTAAGCTGTTTTATTTGTCAAAAAATTTTAAAAAGAAGGGTTTCAAACCAATCAATCAAAACAATGAAAAAGTAAATTGTTTTATTTTAAAATGCAATTTTGTGTATAAAACGTTATTTTCATAAGTAATAAACAAAAACATTCTTTATTAAGAACCGTGTGAGGAACCTTGACTTGGGATTTTTTATAGTGTTTTCCTTCACCCACGACAATATATTGTTATTTTTATCATTTCTAAGTTTGCATTAATAAAAGACATAATACCTCTAGCCATAATTACGTTAAACGTTAGTTAAGACGTGTAACATTTTTGTTTGTTGACATTGTATATGACTTTATTCTATTTGCAAACGTAAAGCAATGTCTAACAAATACTAATTAACTACTGAGTCAGTTTCATAATCCTATGGCTAGTAAAAGTGTTAGCGATACAAGTAAATTAATAACAAAAATAGTCATTAATTATACTGCCTCCGTTCCATTTTGATAAGTTTGTTTTCTTTTTTCATCCGTCCCAAATTATAGTTCACTTTCCAATTGAAGAATGTAATTAATTTTCAACTTCTCTAAAATATCCCTATTTAATTACTTTGTTATAAGTGAGAGGTACATAGCGAATGTGTATTCACATATCAAATGGAATTAATTTGACTTATGGAGTAATTTTCTATTTGTATTTAATGTAAATATTTAATGATAAATATAAGGGTATTTTAAAAATATCATAAATTAATTTATTCATTCAATAAAATTAGCTACTTTTTCTTAAACTGTGTAAAAAAAATTATAAATTTATCAAAATTGAACAAAAGGATTATCATTTTTAGAGATAATTACTTGTCCCCACATCTTTTTCTTATGATATAATATGCTCACATGCAATATGAAACTATGTACAAGAAAGTCAAACTCAAAACAGTATAAGATATTAGGTGAAATCATGGCTCAAATGCAATGCCTCTCAACCAAGGAAGATTTTGTGCCTTCAATTTTGTCACTTTGGTAAAAGTTTTCTGCTCATATATCAATGTCACCTGATAAAAAGAAAAGGAAATAGTTATATAAATCAGAGGGCATGAAAGAGAACTTGAGTGACGTGTGTGCGCGCCTCTATATATATATATATATATATATATGTGTGTGTATGTATATTCAAGTCCACATTTGAGTGACGCATGAATAAAAAAGGCAGCAACAATGTTATCAATGCAGTCCTACTATCATTTAATGTACTCTTGCCTGGCAACAAGGTAGTCAATTTCTAGTATGGAAGAAAGTGAATTGCAAAACAGCTATTAATACCATAAAGAAACTCAGAAGAATAACAGTAAAAAGACTACGAGTGGTCATATTGATTGGACCACCATTTCAACTTACCAAATATTCAAGACATCCCAGGAGTCAAGGTAGACTTTGCTCACATGATTAAATGTGTTATTTGCCGAACAAAAATGCCAGGATGATATATATCATGGAGTATTAAGTATTTTTACACTATTTTCGAAAAAGAAAAAAGGTATTTTCACCCCTTTCATCCGTGATTGTTGACCTTGTTCTTGTGAATTCTTGTGTGGGATCCACGCAAATTGGCATTGTAGAAGAAAAGTATATAGTACATTACGTGTATTATTACGTGGTATATTAGAACTAATAATTTATTATTATATAGCAATAGTGAATCATACCTTGCATTATTTGATAATATGTGATTAATTTTAATGTACTATGTAACACGTCATATAACGCGCGGGATGCACGTAATACTCACTCCGTTGTAGACCCTGGCTTGGCTTCTTACAACTGCATGACAGTTCATACACTTGTTTGGATTTTGCCATGCATCTAAGTCTTGAAAATTGCACTGCACTTCTATTTAGAAAAATATTCGTCTACAGAAGTGATGAGCAAGAACTGACAAGCAAGTAATGTCTTTTGTTGTGCTAATTTAGTGGACACTTCTATTATGCACAACACAAATTTATAAAAAATAAATAAAATTTTGATAATTTATGTAAATCTGTCTATTTGTCAATTAAATTAACAATTTACGTGATTCTGTCGTCCTTATTCTCATTCATATATTAGCTTTTTGTATTATACAAAGTTGATTCAATTTTATACTATAACGGAATCCCTAATTTATTGATTCAAACTTGAAGGCTTGAATGTTAAATATCAAATGTACATAGAATGTGTATAACATATGAGATTGGTGAAGTTCATAATTAGATTTAAGCCCCACTATTTGGCTGCTGATTGTAATGTGCATTGTTTCCATAAACTAGACAATATTTCATTAATGTTGAAACCAAAAGAAATGGATGAATACAGACCTTTGTCACTTTGTTTAAGGGTAGAATCATCCTAATTATCCTTCCAATCAAAAATCATAGAGCAACGCTTAAAAACCTATAAACTAAATAATGCAAAAGTAAATTCTATTAGTACTATACAAATTCCAGGAGTGTAGGCCTCAGACTGCTGCCTGCCAGCAGGCTTCTGCAGCTATATTTGGCTACCATTTAAGTCATGGAGTCCGCCAGACTACCAACAAGAAGACAAAACTGAGCCCACCTATGACCTAACCAATCTCTAGAGATAAGTAAATGTGCTCATCCTTCTCTCATTATTTTAACAAATTCAACTCTAATCAAATAAATTTCCCAAAAAAAGAAAAAAAAAAGAAAATCTCTAATCGAATAAAGAAAACCATTATCTCAAATTCTTTTCCCCACCACACTGTCTTGAATCTCTTTTTCCTATATTCCCTCCGCCTAATTCCATTCCTCCACCACTTCCCACTTCTCACTTTCTACTTCATCTCATTTCTTTTACTCTTCTCTCGCACACACGCAAAACACACATTCAACGCACACATACACACAGAGCTATACACAAATTCAAGAATACAGGCTCCTGTTGAAAGTGACAGACTTTATCTATTCTTCTTCCAAATTTCATCAAACAAAAGTGGCCCTCTTCCTCTGTCTCTGTTCTGGAGATCATTTACAATCCGTGTTCTGTCTTTCTTCTACACAACCATGGCTATGGTGATTCCAGAAAGCTCAGGAATTGGTGAAACCAATGGATATAGAAGATCAAGAAACCTTGGCTTTAGCCAAAATCAACAACAACCCATCTCAGAAACAGATCCAATCCCTGCAATCATCAATTCAACTCGCCCAAAATCAACCATTTCCTCTCTGCTTTTCCCCTCCAGTGACCATCCCACCACAGCCCCTCATAAAAAAAAGAACTTTTCATCAGCAACATTCAGGGGATTGGGATGTACTGCATCATCACAAGTCTCAGTTCCTGCTGTTATAAGAACATCAGCTGATTGGGAAACCAAGAAAGTCAAGAAGAAAAAGCTGAAGAGCAAGAAAAACAAGGGGCCCAATTCAGGAGGAGCTGCTGTGGTTTTGGGTGGAACAACTAATTCAACAATGACATCTGGGACTAATACTAATAACAGCAGTAATAATAATAGTAATAATAACCCTTTATCATTATCATTATCTTCCAGTTGTGTGGCTGTGCCTGATGTTTGGTGTGGTCCTGGAATGGGGTTAACCACCGATGCTGCCTCTGTGGATTGTGTTGTTACAAGAAGGCCTGTTTCTGGGAGGGGAAAAGTTGATGGTGAAAAGATGAGCCATAGGGAGGTAGTGTTTGGTTTCTGTGAATATTGTCTCATTCATCAGTCTTTGTTTGGGAAAAAAAATTCTCTCAAGTTTGCAATTTTGCTTGGAAATGAACTTTTTACTTTTTTTTTTTTTTTCATTTTGCTGCTTTTTGTTGATCTTGGTTTTTGATCATTTGAGTTTCTGGCGATTCATGATCAATTTTGTGATTTTGTTTGTAAATGCTAAAGACTATAGGATGACATGTCTTTGTCATGGCTAATTAAATTTGCTCGGATTGTTTGATTGCTTGGTGATGATTTTGTTACCCCTTCGGGCTGATTGATTGTTTCCACTCGTTTGTCCTTTAGATGGGTAGGATCTTCTTTGTTCAGTTAGTTTCCTTATGTTGAAGAAATTGATTGTTTTAGGCCATTTGAGTTATTTCAGATGATAGCTTTTGGATTTCATGTGGTAAATATATTATTTATTTACCATGTACTTTATTTTGCTTCTGCAATCTGTACTTGGGAATTAGTCAAGCTTTAATAATGCCAGTTCAATATGGACATTTTGCATTGACTATAATGTACTTCTGTTCAGATTTGCCTCTGGTATTTTGTATAACCTTTTTATTAGTTTTCTTTTTAACAGTTTATGGCTGTTGCATTATTCCACTAACCGATCTTTACCCTCGTTGCTTTTCTCGAATACAGCATTTCATTTTTGCTGTCAACCTTTGGATTCTGTGTCGGTGATTTGTGCTTTTACTTTCCTTTATCTTCTTGTACCATCATTGTTGTGGGACCTTGCTGTTTTCATTAGTATGGAACTTGCAATGGACTTTCTTGGTATTCTTGAACTGACTCTGCTTTTTGCCAGCGTCCTTCATATTCTGTAAGGAGAATGGTGACCCCAGAGGACATTCCTTTTTTTGATTCTGATACTACCTTTGTAATGCCACGGTCACGGTTAGATGCATTTAGATCTAGGCATCATCGCCATGGTCGGCATAGTTTCCCCGAAGGGCTTGCAGAGGTTTGTTTATGCATTATTTCCTTTAGTTTTTTCATGTTTGTATGGAACATGAAATCTGTCTAATGCTTATTTGAAAGTCTGAACTGCAATATTTCTTTCCTTAAGCAGTCAACTTCCACTGGATAGGGAGGCCTCCCTAGCCTCCACTACCATGCGCTTCTACAGTTGTAATTAGTTTTCCTTGTATATTTAGTGTTACCTTATAGTGCTCGGCACACGCAAGAAAAATATTTGTCTAGAAATGTAGTATATATAACACAATAGCATTGGGACCTGTGATGTAGAAGGTTGCAAGTCATAAACTTACTTTAGATGAGAGTCACTAAAAGACAAAATTTGTTAAAATATCACTTAGCTCTACAGAATTCTCAACAGTACTAATAGATTGAGTGATTGCGTCCAGAGGCTGCTTTCGTTGTTAGTATGGATTTTAGGATTAATAAGCAATAACCATGTTGGCAGATAGTGCTGCTTTGCACTTTGAACAGTGTTAAGCACAGCTCGGAAATATTTTAAAGTTTTATTTGACTAGTTATCCAAACAAGTCTGTCTGATAATGGCTTCATTGGTGAGCTATGAATTTAAATGAAGACTGAAACCCTTTGAACAGTTTAAAATGCTTGGAAGCTGATATTGGGCCCTGCGAATTATGTATGTTAGAACACTTATCGATGCCGTGTCCTCTGTAACTGTGTTTGTTCAATGACTTTACCTAATTACTCATGACGTCGAATTAGGTTGATATTCCCTTCTTGCACCCATATATCCTCATGGTGAATTAAAGCAAAGATGACTTGACTTATCAATAGATTTGTGTGCTGCCAAAGCAGATTCTAAAGATTTCTTTGAAATTTGAGGATGTTACAAATGTTCTGATTATTAGAATGCTCAGTCAAGTGTTTTTAGTTTGAAATCTTTTGTTCACTTCATTTTGTAGTTTTAAATAAAATTAGAACTTCCTTCAAGAAACTAACAAATATTCTTTGAGAGATCTTTGGCTAGGAATTGACGTTCTGAACTGAACTATTGAGCCGATAGTTACTGTTTTATCAAAGTACTTTTACTTAAGACACGTATCAATGTGTTTAGTAAAAGTGTCATGGTGGGTTAGAAAATAATCCCGGGGATTGGAATTTATGCTTTTCTTAGAGATGTGGAATAGGCAGGTCTAGGGCCCCAATTAACTTGTTAAAGATAGTAAAGGAACTGCTTTCTGCTAAAAATTGACTTGCATCGTGTATTCATACGTTCCATATTAGAATAATCACTTTGGCATTGTGGGTAAATATGTCCCGTATGACTAATTGCTTGGCTCTCTCTACCATCGTTAATTTTTACCTTCTGAGACTCTAAAGAATTCTAATATATCTAAGAGACTGGACTATGGTGGAGAATCGATAGGACAGTAGGAATCCTTTAGGATATTCATCTCTATACAATGGGATCAAAAGGGGAAAAAAAAAAAATGGCTACATTAAGGCAGATAACTCTTACTGGGTGCCGTAGGACTAAGCAGGGTCCAGTTGCTCAAATATATGGAATGTTGAATGAGTGTATTGGATCCATACTGCGGGTCGTAATAAAAAGGGAAAAAGCATCAGAAAAGATCACCAAGTGTTGATATTGATAAAGATTATATCCCTTGTCCAAAGACGTTACAAATTCTATAGTATGACTGTTTCTTGAAGGGTAGTGTCCTGTTTGGAACGAACTGCTTGAAATTTATGAGTTTAGTACGGTAGATCATCAGCTAGTGTTCTAAGTACATTGGTCAAGTTTATAGTGTAAATGTCTTGATACAGATTGTTATGCTTCAAAGTAACCTGCTGATGGGAGGAAGATTAGATGTGCCTGATCGATATAGGGATTGGAGACTTGATATTGATGGCATGTCATATGAGGTGAGATAACTTCTCATAAATGTTACCCTTTTCTTGATTAGTTTTGCTTTCCTTTTTATATCTTTCATGCATATATTGTTTTGATGGTATAAACAGGAGTTGCTGGAACTTGGTGATAGAATCGGGCATGTGAGCACTGGATTGAGAGAAGATCAGATAACTCGTTGTGTTAGGAGAACCAAAATCCCTGTCACGGATAATTTGCCATCTGGAATGGAAAGGAAGTGCACTGTTTGTCAGGTTAGTTCACGTCAATTTCAGTTAACGTTTTTTTGTTTAGATACTTATCCCTCTGTCACTTATTTGTTTGTTTTGTATTCTTTGGCTGTGTTCTTATTATGTAGGAGGAATATGAAGCTGATGATGAGATGGGCAAGCTGAATTGTGGACATTATTTTCACATTCAATGTATAAAGAAGTGGCTTAGCCAGAAAAATGCCTGCCCTATTTGTAAAACTGAAGCTGTGTCACAGAGTTAGAGCAGATGAAGTATGCTACTATATTACCTTTGCGGCTTGTTTTCAGTGTATAGAATTCATCATGTTTAAAAGCAAAATTATTTTTTGAGATGTTATCTCATTTCTATATGCTCAGCAAAGTGATGAGCTTTTTGTTTTAAGCAACCTAATCATCATGTAAGAACGTCGTCATGAAATTCAGGGGGAATGATTTCGGCTTCCAACAGTGCTACGTTAATCACAAAGGTTTTGCATTTTTTCCCAAAAGTGTGCATCTGAAAACTGTAGATCTTTTAGATGATCACTGCCAATTCTGTTGATTCAGTGAAGTATTTTCTTGACTTGGTAAATCTATAAATAAGAGGTCAGACCGTCTGGATAACCTTTGGGTGAGCCTTGCCAGTAAGAATTTTGAATTGTGTCGTTTGCTTTCATTTTCAGTTGTTGAAAGCTTTCAAAACTTTTTCTTGTCGGGGAAAGGAAAACAAAAAGAACTTGGCAGCAATACAAGTGCGATGAGGGTATTCAACAGTTATGTGTTGCCAATAACAATAGAAAAGCAAAATGGTTTCTGTTTGCCATAACAAATCTGATTCAGAAAAGCATAGCTCGTGAAGAGAAATTGGTTTTCAACTGATGTGACGGGGAAGACTATCTTAATTACTTGCATTTTTGGGTTAACCTCCAAATTTTCCACCGAAAGCAACTCGTAATTTTTGTTGTCAGCATCTATGGCTATAAAGTTTTTGAGTGGTCTTGCTGTTAAAGTAATGATCTTATCAATCTAATCAAGAAATCGTGATTTCAAAGTTGATGTCAATTAATTAAAAAGGTTAGAATGGTAGTGCTTTGTAAGTGGAGAACTTATCAATTCAATCAAAGGATCATGATTTTAGATCTCCATTAGGACAGAGCTGTACACGACAAGAAAAGAATGTCAGTTGAAATTATTTTCCAATCAAATAAATTCTTTTACTACACATATTCTTATGTTGGGGTGAGTAAAAGAAAAAGATTAGTTTGAAGAGCAAACAACATACAGAATTTTGATTATGTCTTTTAAATGGTGGACTGTGGACACAGCAACAGGGAAAAACCAAGAAGCGCCTGTGAACCTCGAGTTGCAGATCACTCTTTTGGACAATTATTCTGACCTCCAGTGAGATTAATTGATTTCTTGAAAGATCTTTAATGGCTTGAAATGGACAAGAGTCAAGAGGAAAGGCAGGCTCTGCAGTTCACACCTTGGTTATCTCTCAGAACTCATGAACATGGGTTTAGCATCCATCTTAGAAGTTCACCTTCACTTTGTTCCTTTTGATGAACTGACAAGAGAAAGGATGTGTCGAGCAATTTCAGCGGAAGCATTTGGCTTTGCAGCCTGCAGAGCCCTCTGAGACACCTCTGCCATCAAGCTCTCATTGCCTGCAAGTCGAAATATGAAAAATTTTCATTGTTGTAGCACTGTTAAAGAAGGCAGGACTGATCACTATAGCTACAACAAGAGAAGGAGGGATCCCTTTTGGAAGGTGACATGTGCATTCAAACAGATGCATGCAGAAATACAAAACAGCAAAAGAAATTGATTTGATCACTCTTCACACCCCAAAAATTACATATGTAAATCACAAACATTTCAAAAAGATTATTCCTGCAATGCTCCAGAGCTTCTGTCACAACTGAAACGATAGATGATAAATGAATACAATTGAGAGGTTTGAAGAATAGGTTCTGTGATCTTTGTACATGTTAAGGGTAAACTAAATAAAATTAAATCTCGTCTGTTTTTGTTGCTGCTAGTAAAATTAAGCTTTTTGTTGCACCTTTTTTGGAAAGAATAGGTTGGAGCATTTTGGTCAGATGCCCGCTATACTTAGAATTTCTTCAATAGCAGTTCTCATGGTTGTCGAGTCAAGTTCATCTTCTGTTATAACCATTGAACCGGCGAAATCAGCTATCAAAAAAGTATCGTTCAGTTGATGTCCTTCAGCAACATTGGGCGATGGTATCTACAAAACACGAGGAAAGGTTAAAAGTTAACTACGAAATATCATGTTTCAACTAAATAAGACTTTGTTTAGAAAATTGGTCCATATGTTACTAATCTGCAAAGACAAAATCACAGCAAAAGACCAATTTGTTTCTGCAAATTTCCCATGAAAATCCTCTATTGCCATGAAGTATGGCTACCCTTTGTACCACTAAAATTAACAAGACATTGTATATGACAATCTCAGCAACCTAACGGCCTTGAAATCCTCAGAATTGGACATTGCCTACCCATGCAATCGGGTTGGAACAACTCATCTGTTTATTATAGGATCTCGACACGACTAGAAATTAGACTGATACCAGAACACAAGGTTTTCCGGTTGCCAAAATCTCAGAGCAAGTCATTGCCCCGGCTCTTGATATGATTAGGTCCGCTGCTGCATATGCCAAATGCACAGAATGCAAGAACCTTCACAATGATAGAACTAATCAGAATCAAGAAAATAACTGGAGAAAAAGATCATTGATTCTATTAAGAATTGAAATGCTCTCTAAGGAAAAAGATCAAATTATAATACAGAAGAACTCACGATTTAAGAATCAATCTAGGGTGGGTCTTGACAAGACTCTCCATTTCATCAAATGATGCTACCCCAGTTTGCCAAATGATGAACAAATCTTTATGCTTATTGAACATCTCATAATACGAGTTCAACAATGCAATGTTGATTGCACTGGCCCCCAAAGATCCTCCAAGAACCAAAATAACCTTCTCCTGCCCCTCCCCCGTCCTCTCAACCACCTTGGGAAAACAATGCTTTCTTGCCCTCAGCTTTCTCCGCGTTCTTACTTAATGGCAACCTCACTGGATTCCCACAGACAATACATTTATTCCTTTGCCAAAAGCAATCCACACTTGAATTAAATGCCACAAAAACCTTCTCAGAAAACAAAGAAAGCACCCAATTTGCAATCCCTGGAACTGAATTTTGCTCTTGTATTACCAGTTTTTATACCTTTTATTGCTGCAGCTAGGCAAATGGGGAAAGATACATATCCACCAGTGCCAATTACTATTTTTGGGTTGAATTCTTGAAGGCTTTGGAAGCTTTTGATGAGGGATTTTGTCAGGAGGTAAGGTAAGATGAAGATGTTATGAGAAGAGAGTAGAGGGCGGGCTAAAGGGGCAGCTGGGATTGAATGGGTAGCCTGCAAAGGGGACTGCCGTGCTTTCCATTCCTGTTGGGGTTCCTATGAAGAGGTGGGTTTTAGGGTTTAGTGTTTTAAGCTCATCTGCAATTGCCACAGCTGGGGATGTGTGGCCTCCTGTCCCTCCGGCGGCAAATTCAACCTTGAGATTTTCTGTGGTGGTTGCTGCAGTTGAGACGTTGGTGGTTTTATTACTAGGTTGGTTAAGAGAAAGACAGCCGATGACCTTCAGTTTGAAGTTCCTGATAAACAAAAAGAAGGAATGTTAATTTATCTTAATTTGAATTTTAACTATTGATAATGGTGAATGCAGCAATTTTAGAGTAACTAGAACTTGCCTGGAGTACTGAAAAGTTGAGACTTTTGTGGTGGAAAAAGAGTGGAAGATGGTTGCCATTTTACAGTGTGTGAAAATGAAGGTCAAATATTGTGTGAAACCTGTCACTTTCAGTTTAAGGGGATGTTGATCATAGTTCAGAATCCAGGTGTCTACTACTGGATTTCAGTGTGCATAATATGAGGGCGGAAGATCCAAAAGGGCCAGGAGTCATGCTTGTCAAGAATTTAGTTCTGGTTGGTTGGACTTTCCAAGTAAAGTTCTTATGTTGTTTAATTGATGAGTTTCCTTTGTATAAAATTTTTATTGGGACTGTGGAAGTTGGAACTTGAATAGACAGGCAAAGACTAAAACATGTGCTGGTCCTACAAGACAATGCTGTAAGAGACTCAATTGTTAATTTATAGTAGACCGATTAGAGCTAGTGGTTCTACGTCTCTCTTTTCTTATTCCTGTTGAAAAGAACTTGGTAAACTCTTGTTCTATGCTTCTTCTGTTTGAACTTAATCAATTTGGTTGGTTTCCATCAAATGAGAATTATCTGATGTCTTGATACCATACTGCTGAGCTAGGAGGTCCTTATAGATTAGTTATTTGAAGCTCCTTATCATGTACTAATACTGTGTTGATCTATGGCGCATGACCTTCTTTTTTTTTTTTTTTTTTTGGGGTCCTTTTTGAGTAAAAAAATTAAGTTTGATCTTAAATCTTCAGTTGAACTGATGGTTGAACTTTGATTTGTGAATTTGGAGTTGTGGGGCCTTCTTGAACTTTTCCATCTTTATGGTATTTTTTAACTTTTTAGCAGAACTTAAGATTTATGCTTTGTTTCAAAGTCACTCTGGCATTAGAGGCATTGACCTCTGAAATCATTATTCAAAATTTCAGTTAATACATCAGACGTTGTTTATTTGTTCTGCACCATTTGTCCTTAATTGATGCTGACTCACGTCATTTTGTGTTTTCTTTTTATTATTTTCTTGGAGATTCTTGTAGCTTGTGGACATTCAGCAATTGCATTGTTATGGCATCAACGAGGGAAGGACAATTTGAGATTAAGAAATAATAAAATTGCATTGTCAAGGAAAATGTAGCCATTGAGAATGATGACCATTTGATATATCAAAAAATATGACATTTAGTGTCTCTAGTCCATGAAGTTATGATTCACTTCGGCCTTACTTCTTGTTTTTTCTTTCTACATTCTGTGGAAGAACCAGCAAGCATCCATCAGGGAGCTCTTCCTTATCTTTTCTATGCATAGTGAAATGACCATTGCATAATTTGCCTGCCTGGGCAGGTAAACCCACTTAGGCTAGTGATTTTGCATTATACCCTTTATAGTGACCTGATAATATTCGAATTTACTTTTCCCTAGCTAGAATAAACAGGTAGAAAAAAGAGCCATTGTAAATGCACTGCGTGGCCTATTTTTAGGGTAGTTTCCTCATCAGTCAATTTTTCAAATAATTCAGGAATAAGGGAGGCATACACCGATTAGTGACTGAACCAGAGCCTTTAACACTTTAAGATCAAATAAAATTTCTCTCCCTATAACTTACGTGAGATCAAGAGGATGAATAAGATCACCCTATTACAGTCTTCTGTTTCATTGATGTCAAGTTCAATGTTTCAGCCAATTCCAAGGTAGGAAGTAGGAAATCTTTACAGCATGGATCAAGTTTTATTTCCCGATTGATTCAGAGTAGCTGTTCTTTCCAAGATAAAATGCATGAGTACAATTAACATAAATAGAAAAACAGAAATGAAATGTGTTCTTTTATTGTTTACCATCAGTGCATATGGAGAACAGCCAATACTTGATTTATCAAATGGCCCTATGGACACAACCAAATGGACCAATTAGACATCCCAAATGCATGATTCAGATGAAAATGACCTGATTTTCGTATTGTCAATCATGGAATATGATTAATAGCTGTGAACATCACTTCAGGTGAAAATACACAGAATTTTTGAATTCTTTCATCGTTTATAATTGTGAGCTACTGATCTTTTGTGAGGTGTTATCTGTGGCCAACTGGGTTGAAGCTTGTGATAGCGTTACTGCTGCAGCTGGTGCCATTGTTTGGTACTGAGGTAGTGTGGCAGTTGGATGTTGGGCATAGTATGCGTGATCAAGTGCAGGCTGAGTATATTCATAACCACAATTTGTAGCAGAAGCAGAACCAGCAGCAATGGATTGTGATGGTGGAGGCATTTGAGAAAGGCCGTAATATTGTTGCTGAAACTGGTTAGCAGGAACTTGAACTAATGTAGGGGTTGCTGTACCTGGTGTTATGTATAAATTTGGTGGCACTTCAGGCTTTGGCGTGGTTGTTTTGGCAGGATATATGGGTGGAGCAATTTCCTTGTAAGCTGTGGCAGGAACAAAGTTGGGATTTGGTGGTGTTAGTGGCCTGCTTACAGATACTGAAGTAGCATCAGCGATGTTGGATTGCACAGTTAGGTTGTAAGGCTGAGCCTGAGTAACAGGCAGCAAGTACATTGGATACTGTTGATCATTCTGTTGAATCGCCTGTTGTGGCGGAGGTGCATAGACCGGATAGTAAGATGACATTAGCATTTGACCTGTTGCAGGGTGCTGGATATAATGTGCACTGGTTTGAAGGAATTGTTGTTGTTGCAACTGGTTTGGTTGTAATGATGGCAGAACCATAGTGTCGGGAACTTGCTGCATTTGAATCTGAGTGCTTGGATCCGCAGTATTGCTTTGAGGATCAACCACGGCAGCAGGAATTCTAGTCTCTCTAGTTGCAGTGGGAGCCGCATCCTGGTAAATTGCATGTTTTGAAAGAGATGCAGCAGATGCAATACTTGAATCACTGGAAGGTGGAAACACAGATGGATAAGTCATATAAATTGTCATGCTAAAAACCTATAATTACTTCAGATTGACATTCTTGAATTTTTTTTGAAACTAGAATATACATTCCAGTGTGTGTGTGTGTCTTTGTCTATGTGTGCGTGCGTGTGTGAGTGTGTTTATACACGCACATTCCAAATTCTGGTTTATTTCCCAACATTAGATAAATCATTATGTTAGGAAAAAAAAATTTCTCATTACTTATTTTCCATTCCTCAGATTTTTGGTCCTTGATCGTACAAAGTTATATCTCTCCCTCCTCTCATGACAATTTAAAGCATATGCTAGACAGTAACATTCAACACATCATAGTTAAATGTAATGGAAGAAAAAAATTTGATCAAATTTATCATAAGTATCTAACTTTTTAAAGTCTGCTAAATTTCAGTATGCAGCAGAATAGTTTGTGAGTCTGATTTCACGAATTTGTTTAGCTATAGAATAGGTTACTAAACAAAAAAGGATGTAAAAAGAGGAGAATTTTACCTTGCTACAGAATCAGGTGAATGCAAGTTGTAACCACCAGCATGCTTTGAGTCTGGTGATGGCAAACTATAAGCATCTCCAAACTTCCTTGGTACAGGCTGCAATGGCAGAGGAGGCTTCCGTGTCCCACTAGGCGCTCCTCTATCTGATTTCTCATCATCAGAGATAATACGATTCAGATTCTCCCCTGTAGCAGCCGCTGTGTACATTCCAGCCCCACCAACAATTGTAGGAAAAGGTGGTGGTACATTTGTCAAATAATGGGATCTATCATCTTGTCTCTGTGCATTTGAAGCAACATTCATCTGAGAAAACTGTTCGTCTAATCCCCCCAATCTTGCATTTGCCTCATCAATTCTGACCTTAATAGGAGGAAGATTCGACATGGATGGGGATGAAACACTAGAATCAAATGAAGAGGTTGTTTCAACTATAGGTGAATCAGAAAGTGTTGATTGTACATCCTGACTGACATTAATGATGGCTTGCTTGCTATCACCACCAGAAGACACATTTTGAGCCTCTATATCTGCACCTGAATCCCTATTTACTTGAGGCTCATCAAGTTCCACCAAGTTATCAATGGTAGCTGAATCTGAAAGCCCTCTGGGAAGCAAACTGGCACCATTTAGAACATCAACAAACCATGTTTCAGACTTTGCATCATCAAGTAAGCAACCCATGGAAGCTGCAGTTTCAGGCTTGACAGGAAAGAGAAATAAACGAAGACGAGAAGGTCTCAATGGTGAGGTTGAGTTTATACGATCATACTCTTCTATCATGTTTTCCAGGTCTTCATCAGTGGTGATAGTGACAAGGGAGTCCAGGTCTTCATTCGGAAGCTGGTACTTGAGACTGAATTGGCGGCCATTAAGAAGAGTATGAGAGAGCCTGGAATGGAATTCAGAGAGAGAGGCTTGGCGATCCACCACCACGATGCGTGTGTCACCTCCCACATAGCAGAGGGACTTGTCATGGGGACGAGGCATAATGTGTCCTCCATAGCTGCACATCAGGCGCAACTTGGCACCTGGAACAGGTGGTAGAGGCTCATCCCAAGTATCTGTGTGGTGAGACCGTGGAGAAGAGTTTGCTGAATCCGGGTAATTGAGGTGGTTGGTGGTGGTGGTGGTGGCAGTGTGGATTGGTGTAGGTATGGTGGTGGGTTGAGGTTGTAGAGGAGGTGGATCCATCAGTCTGGTATTGAAAAGGTGGTGTCCTTTTAGATGTTGGGAGCGTTGGTACAGAGAGAGATGTTTATAAGACAAATCTTAATGCTTGATTTTTACTGATGCTGTCACTTTTGGCAATTCCTAGATAATGAAATGAGGTTCTTGATGATTAATCACTGGTTACAGCTAGCCCTATATAATATTCAAAGAAATATGAAATTTACATCTAGCAGTTGCAAATGATTCTTATCACTTGTACTCCCAAACTAAAAATTAAAAAAAAAAAATTTGTTGCGCACCATGTATTATTTCTTGGCTTTTGCGATTTGGTCAAGATTTGGTTAAAAAACACCAAAAGTTGCCATTAGCATACACTGTAACTGTCAAAAAGGTAAATATGATGACAATGTGTTCATGAACTTAATGAACATCAGCCAGTTCCTGGTGAAGTTTAACTGCTATCTACTGTCCATTTATATAAAATGAAGGTGTGCCATTTTAAGGCTGATAAGAACTACATAAACTGCATGTCAACCACCAATGACAATTATCTTTCCTTAGAATCTGAGTTGCAATTGCTTGTTAATAAGATTTTTGGCTTTTTCTTATGAGTAGTGCAAGTAGTAAATAGTCTCTTACAGTGTACGCTTAGTTTTGGTTCAAATTCACCATTCCTTTCCTTAATCTTGCCCTCGAATGCATCCAATAAGAAACAAAAACTTTATTTTACGGAACCAAATATAGGATCCGTTATTGATGGTCTGTGGAAAAAAATTTTCAAATTGTATTATAAAGTACACAATTTTAGTAGTCATGGTAGTAGAATCAACTTACAACTGTCAAATAGAGTTACCAAAAGGAATGAACACAAATGAAGGAGTACAGCCCAAAATGGGCTAGAAAAACACGCTAAGGATCACGTGGTACTACAGAAGAAATGTTAAAGAAAGGATTGTTGCACATGAATGGTCATCTAAGGCTACGGTAATGCATGAACAGTTGTGAGTAAAACGGCGGGCAATTAAAGCAATCCTCAAATCAATGGAATCTGGCTTTGTGCTTCTTCTTAAGATTTGTGAATTTTGCATTGGCAGAGTGGAACCCAAGAGAGAAACTTTTGCTAAGAAGTCGGTTCCCACTAGCCATGGACAGTGAACCACAATCTTTTTTGTATTGGATTGCACAGAGGCCCAATAGATCAAGGAACGGCCCATGGTGTCAAATTTTACAAACCCTATTGGTCTTTCTGAGATAAGTTTACTTGGTTTGGGCTAGCCAATTATTGTTCTAGCTAAAGCCACAATTTTGATTCTTCTAGTGGCACGATGCAATGCCTCCAAAAATATATATATATATATATATATATATATTTTTTTTTTTTGTGCTAAAGAAGATTAACAGTGAGATGTCACCTACCGTCTTGGTGATTCAAATTCAAGACTTATAAATCGCAGGTGAAGCGTTTTATTACTAATTAAGTTGCGCTTCGTTGTCATAAACAAATTACCTCCTAAGTACATAGCTGTCGAGATGAATTTTTTCCCTTTATTATTTTTGGATATACATGATGAGCTATAGAAGATCTCGTGGTTTCACAGTTGAATTTTGGCATTTTTCTACAAGGACAGATAGTCATTCAATAATATTTAGTTCTGCCTTAACATTTGAGATAAATTCCGTCCAAGTCAATTGAGATTTGAAGACTTATAAACAATTAATTTATTTTTTGAGCAAGTATACTAAAATCATGCATTAAAATATATGCCATAATTATATACATATCTTTTCTTTTCTTTCTTTTTTTTTGTTTAGAAAAAAGGACAACTTAAATACTTATTCTACATTGCAGGTAGATTTTCAAATATACAACTCCAACGCATCTTCTATGTATATATGAATGAATACCCTCTTTAATGAATATAATTAATTTATTTTCTTGTTCAATTATTTTTCCCTCATTATTCTATAAATCTTAGAATTCAAAGAAACTTGGCAAGCCATTTAATCTCCTTTTATACTAGATACTCTCAGCTTCATTGCCTTCACTTACATTTAAAGTTTTGGACCTTTTGGTATTGAATTTCTTCCCTATGAGTTCCATAGAGCTGCTACAGCATAGATCCACATATAGAAGAGGGGCGGAACTATTTATTTATGTTTGACTTTTAACACAGAGAATTTAATTGTCAAAAAAAAAAAAAAAAGAATTTAAGAATCATTTCAAGAGAAAGAATATCAGGGGGAACTTTCTCCCATGTGGGTATTTTAATTCTACATACAGCATCCGTCTTATCACATGTACGTAAAATTCTCTCTTGATAAAGAAAAAGAAAGGAAGGATGGTGTAACATGCTTGATATCATGATTTTGATCCATTGTTATAGCCACAAATATTGGTAAATGAATAATGTATTAGCTAAAATTTGTTAATTTATTATGCCCAGATTACTTAAACTTCTTCAAAAGCCAGCAGCCTCAAGAAATTTGCAAGATTTTCGAGCAACCCACTCTGCTTCTTTAGATTCTATCGAGTTAAATGGATAACCTACTTTTAGACCATAAAAACCCTTTTCAAAATCTTAGTCTTCTCCTCTGTTTCTCAATCCTCAGGTCATTGCATGAAGTCATGTGTCATTCATAGCCACATTTCTGAGAGCCCTTGTGTCCTCATGGTCTTGGATTTCTTGCTGATTCTTGTCCTTTAAGGGTATGAATTTTCTTTTTCTCATTCAACTAATGTTTGAATTGAGAAACTTAAGCATGTACACCGTGTTTCGTGAATCATAGGATTTCACGAAGCATGTTCCAGTTTGTTTCAAGAATGAAAAAAATCCCTTTGTTGTTTTTCCATGTATGTTCTCAAAGGGACTAATTGCTGATGTTATGAAGTTTATTGGAACTAATTTTTGCACCAAATATGCTAGCCTTATTTTTCTCTTTCCTATTCAGAATTATTTCTGCAGTCTAATGTCAATCCGACTCAGTTGAGTATTTGTTATTACCACAGTTGTTTTAGCTTCAGCATCATTCTTTTTAGTCAAGATTTAAAGTTCTCAACTTGAATTCATTATCAATTGTTTGAGCTGACACTACAGTTTCTCTTGTAGATTACTCGTGAAGATGCCAGGAATTCAATTTATGGGGCACACATTTAGATCCCATGGAACAA
Organism: Mitragyna speciosa; assembly: GCA_024721245.1. Taxonomy (NCBI): domain Eukaryota; kingdom Viridiplantae; phylum Streptophyta; class Magnoliopsida; order Gentianales; family Rubiaceae; genus Mitragyna; species Mitragyna speciosa. Next base: position 3,980,155 of record CM045566.1, on the reverse strand, counting down.
AGGTTGCAAGAATGCACATGCATGACTGGTTAATTCTCCTGCTCCTAGTAGTAATAGATGTTGGTTTGAATTCTACAGAACCATTTCATCGCTACATTAGTTCGGAAATGATGGCAGATCTCAAATACCCCTTGAAAATACCAGACACCGTGCCTTTTTGGGCAGTTCCTGTATGTATCTGAATCCCGCAATTGTAAATTTTACATACAAGAAAGCCCTTTAAGAATTAGCACCTCGCCATGGAAATTTTTAGCTAGTCTTTTACTTATCGTGCTTTCTGTCTAACAGATATTTGCAGTGATTATTCCCTGCACAATATTTCTTATCTATTATCTCATCAGAAGGGATGTTTATGATTTGCACCATGCTACCTTGGGTATAATTCAGTTAATTTGAAACTCAGATTTCATTACCCTGTGGTTTGTCAATTGTGATTCATTGGCATGATAATTTTGTCAAATTTGTGCATCCTATTGCAGGCATTCTGTTTTCAGTTCTAGTAACTGCAGTCATAACGGATTCCATCAAAAATGCTGTTGGCCGACCACGCCCTGACTTTTTCTGGAGATGCTTTCCTGATGGAGTAGCGGTGTGTATTTATGTTCATAGTTTCACAATTGATCATAATATCTTTAGTGTTCTTGTTTCAGAAGTTCCCAATGTGATCGAGCAAAGGGCTTACTTATGCCAGGTTCCATGCTTTACCTGCTTAATGTTGTCTTATAAATTTTCAGGTGTTTAAGCAAGGTAATGGGGATGTTCTGTGTTCAGGAGACATCAAAACTGTAAAAGAAGGATACAAAAGCTTTCCAAGTGGGCATACTTCATGTAAGTCAACATGCCTATTAGCATTAGATGACCTGCAGTCTGAAAATGGTAAATGCTGGTGTTCAGTTATCCGTTAAGCATATCTGTACAATTCAGCAGCAAGCTGTTTTATGATGGCTTGTTCTTTACTTCTCACTGGGTTTTTAATCTAGAGTTCCACAATGGCTTTGAAAATATTCTGATTTAAAGGCTTGTTATTTTGCTACAATTTACCCCATGGATAATGGTTTCATTTGATTACAGGTTCTGTTGTTGAACATGTGTTCATGTTTTTCTGGTTTTGCTTAAATTCTAATGAACTAATCCTATGATCTTCTCTGTGCAGGGTCCTTTGCAGGTCTTGGTTTTCTGTCATGGTATTTGTGTGGGAAAATTAAAGCATTTGATCAAAGGGGGCATGTATCAAAACTCTGCCTTGTTTTTCTTCCTTATCTTTTTGCCGCATTGATCGGCATTTCACGCGTGGATGACTATTGGCACCATTGGACAGATGTACTTACTGGAGGCTTTATAGGTATGAAGTATGAACCAAATAAATAATTTAGATTTCTTGAGCTATCTCTGTACCTTGTTCTGTAACTAGTTGCATTTTGCATAATGCAGGATCAGTAGTTTCCTCATTGTGCTATTTGCAGTTCTTCCCCTTCCCACATAGCATAGATGGTGAGAATCCTATTCCAAACTATCAGCATAACATGTACCCTTACCATTCATCCATACAAATAAGCACATTAAAACAAAACTAGAAAAGAAGAGTCTCTGATTTCTGTGAAGTATATTAATGAATTTTATTGTAGTTACTTTTCGATAAGCTTATTCTATGCTGTTTTTACAAAATGTAGGTTGGGCAACCCATACACTAATTAGAATGCGAGAGGAAAATGGTTCGCGTAATTCTCTGGATATGGAAATGGACTATATGCGAATTCGCAGGCCAGGTATTTCTGAGATCAGCAACCAAAATTTAGATGCAATGGAAAATGGGAGAAGATACTGATTTCACACACTCAAAAGCAGTACATAGGCGTGCTAGCCCTGAATACTCTATAGGAATAATCAATAGGTACTCTTTATATTTTTCTTTTTCTTTTTGTGAATTTAAAAAGTTGACCGTTGAATGGTGAGGTAAAACTAGAACTAGAACCTACAGCCTCAAAGATCATAGAGACCCCTCCACCTAGGAGGCAAAACTTTTGAAGTTATTTTTGGACTTGCTCAAATGTTCTTGAAATTCAGTTTTGCGAAGAAAGGAAAGACCATGCTTCCAAATCCTTGAATTACAAGTTTCTGTCTAGTTTTATTGATTGAGGTGCAAGATTCACAAGGTGCATCTCCACATCATCAGTCTATGATACTACTGTAATTTGCAATATATAGATACAAATTTTCTTTCCTGCTCTTAGTCGGTCTACAGATTGCAGTATGCCTTGGACTAAAACAACACTTCTGCAATGTTTCATACAACTTGCACAAGGTGAGCTCAAAAGCTCAATATCACCATAAGTTTATGGAAATTATTACAAAACTAGTCCAAGGTACAATCCCACAAACAACTTTGATTGCGAAAAAGGCAAATTATAGAGTTGGACAGAATAGACCGTAAAGCACTCTCCTTATGGAGCATTTCTTGATGTACCAGCAAATTTTGTTGTCTTCGAACCACCCTGGCATCCTGCTTCATCGTTGATTTCTTTAAGAAGCTGCCATATAATATATTATACAGAGTTATCTAGTCAAAATAAACACGTTAACCGCGTAAAATATCTAAAAGTGTATACTATGAAATAACTGACCTTCTCAGGATTAACCTGATCAAAACAAGCCATTATTTCGCTGTGGCCATCATTGCTTCCCTTCCATTGTTCTAAGTCTGGAGGGTCATTGACAAGAAAATCCATATCTTCTCCGAGCTCAAAGAAATCCTCAGATGGTCGTCTTCGATTTGGCAAATCACCATAAGGTGTGACCAGAGTTGTACTAGTACTACCAAATGCCAGCATGTTTGGTCCAAAAAACTCAGAAGTCATGTACAAGGCATTGGTAGTTGCTGGGATACCCGTTGGAACCAAAATCCCTTTGTCGTTACCATGTGACTTATCAGCAGAGCAAACAAAATAACTTAGATTCCCATTCAACATTTCCATGCTTCCTTGTTGCCCTGTGATTTGGGATACTTCATTTTGCCTAGAATTCTCCCCTCTTTCATCTGCAGAGATGTTATTGTTGCCTGAGGCTAAATTGTTTCGAGTCGTCACAGAATTTTCCTGGTTCTCCGGCTGACTAGCTTTGCATGACCGAGGCATTGATCCAAATCTTCTCACATTATCTTTTTCTTGAGAATTATCATTTTTCGAAGACTCTGGAGGGGGACCATTTTTATATCTACTACGCTCTCCTCGGGGTCTCCAATTCTCGTGACGGCATTTCTAGGCAAAATTAAGCACACTTCAGCACATAATTTGAGTTAACAAATGACTAGGTAAGTGTATATTAACTAAACCGAAATGCTTTATAAATAGGAGACAAATCTAAAGAGATCAAAGAAGGCAAACCTGAAGGTGACTGGCTACTTGCATCCTCGTAAGACCAGGCACATTCATGCTCTCCAAAATCTCCTTTGGATAGCATCCTTACATATTCCGAAGTGAAAAATATATATTCAATGGCCCAAAAACAAATAATTAAACATATAGGAAGGATGAATTCAATTAAGTTAGGTTAATAAAGTGCACCTACATACTTGCTTTCGTGTGCCTTAAAAGTATTTATATCCTATCTCATATTCCTTTGTTATTCCTAGTAAAATGTATGCGAGCGTAACACTACCATAATTATTCTGAGCAACGTAAGTATGTATTAACTAACAAGTTAGGAGAAGAACTTACTTCCTTCACCAAGTTGACCAACGGCATCCATGAATTTTGCATGCAGCTCGGTCGTCCATTGCATGGTACAAACTTTTTTCTCAGCCTCGCCACAATTGCCATCTGCCTCTTGGTTCTTTTGGTCCTCTGTTGGCATTTTTCCATTTCTCACCTTCCTTTTCCCGGTGACATTTGTATTGTCATCATTTTCCCCTCCTCCATTATTCTCCTCGGCATCCTTGTTCTCTCCAACTGTAACTTTTTCTTTATTTTTTCGACATCTGTCCCTCAGTACAAGCTGCCACAGGTACTTCACCAGCTCTACGTTGATTGGCTTGTGGACAAACATGAGGGCTCCATTTTCTATGGCTCGGTTTGCCAAGAGGGTTTCTTCATTGGAAGACGTTACTATATGCCAAATCAAGCCAAGAATCAATGAATGAAAGAGTACAAAATTCAATTAAAAAATGAACAAAATTTAAAAAATAAAGGAACATTAACAAATTATTAATAGTACTCACGAATGACTAACAAGTCCATTTTAACCGCTTCCTGGAAAAGATGATTCTCGTGCAAGTCAGGTGAGTGAATGTCTGCTATGACCACCTCAAATTGCTTCTTTTGGGCACGAAGCATGTTCAAAGCAGTTGAGGCATGTTCCACCTTGGTTACTGAATTATAAATGTAGTACAATGTTTAGGTATTTTAACAAAAAATAATAATAATAGCAAAATATTGTATTCTATCCTTGTTAGTTGCTAATAACAACTTTTATTATTTTTTCCCTACGTGTGCCAATTCCCGACTCGACCCAAAAAACAAAACTAATTTAATGCGAAAATAATAGGTTTGGATAAAGGCTTGGCGAGTTCGGTTCAGAATTGGATCAAACTTGAATGACTTGCTACAAAATAGGTCAAGTTTTGATCCAAAATCGGGTCGACCTGTTTGACAAAAAAAATGTTAAAAATAAGGTTGGTTTCGAGTTAGAATCGGGTCGACTCGTCTGACCCGAAAAGGAAAAAGAAAAAAAAATGTGGTTAAATGATTCTAAAAAAAAAATAAAATTTTTTCAAATCAAATGGGTCGACCCGCCAACTCATAGAGGATTGTGTTTGGATCACGTATATTGACCATTTTCAATTGGCGGATCAAATTTGGGTTAGCAAGTTTCGTATTATATTTGGGTCTCAACCTAAAACCCAACCCGTTTGTCACCCTATTTTTTCACACGTGTACTCAAAAGGGCTAAAACATTATAATAAAGGAAAACAATCTTGAAGAACTTCCAAGAGGAATTAATTATTGTCGTGCATATTAAACTAGTGAGTCAAAGTATTGGTCAAAACAAAATTAAAAAGACTTTGGAATTTTTCGATTTTACATGAATCTCTTTGCTACCCCGTATTTAAATGAATTGATAAAGCTGTAGCTACATAACAGACTAAAGAAAAAAGTTTTCTAAGCTCATACTATCATAAACACAAGGCTACCAATTCTGTTTTCCTTATGTACCTTTTAATGCATCTTACTGGCGAAAAATGTTGTGATGACGCTGTATATTATGAAAAAAAAAAGTAACTTTTTCCAGAAATTAATATAATTTTTGTTAACTTACTATTTTCTTGAAAAAAAACTTACAAGTATTTTTTATAGGATTAAGTGATGCAGTGTCACCAAGCATTGTCTAACATGTAGTTCAATTTTTGAATACCCTTGATTGTAACTTCTCTATGTCCTTCTACCTACTTGCAAATTCTTACCTAACTCAAGTATACAGCCCTTTTTTTAACATTTACTCTGTATAATTTATATTACCCCTTGACTAGTCTTGATTGATCTTTACCTCTATTCAGTTTTGTGTTCTTTCAGGTTTGCATTCCACATATGACTTAATTTTTTTTTTTTTATCAATTCTAATTGGTTAGTTCAGTGATCAATCCATGATTGATTACCTCATGAAGTTTTTACATGTTTTGTATCATGTATGTGCTATATATTATACATGTTTGTGATGAGAACCTTGCGTTCCAGAACACTATAAGATGCAAGATAACTATAAAAAAAAATAAAAAAATGGAAGGGGCTACTACAAATAACAAATGCAACAACTTTTGTACTTAAAAAAGAATAAGTAAAGCTGATTCATTGGACTAAATCTTCCACTATTCTCAAAGGACAAATAAAATGTACCTTTATATGCACATAGTTCAAGCAATTCGGCTGTTGAATTTAGGCATTCCTTGTCATGGTCCACTAACAAAATGTGAATCCCATGATTGAAGACTATGCGATACCAAGGTTGAGAATAACTTGGAGGATTGTTTCTTCGAGAACCACCAAGTTTCTCCATGAAGAAAAAATATGGTGGCGCAAGAAAAAATGATGAAGTTTTTGAAAGAAAATGTTCTTTGAGAAACTAAGAGTTGACAAACTACTGCTGCTTGAAACCAGGTGGGTTTGAAAGGAAGTCAAATTGTAGAGTGTTTGCAAGCTTTAATGGGAAAAATGTGTCGATATGTACTTTTTTTTTTTAGGCATTTCTTGATTGACCTACACACTTTTATTTTTCTTCTTGAAGAAAAATTACCAGGGGCACAAATTGAATTTTAAGTGCAATATGTAGATTTTTTAATTTTACCAAGGTTAAATTGGAATTATTAAATTGCTTGTAACGTTTCCTTTAAAATTTTTTGTTATCATCCTAACAAGCAATAGCACTTGGACAACCAACTAGGGGTGTTCTTAATTTTTGCTTACTCAGTTTATTAGATCAGCAGTCCCAACTTCTGTTGACTAAATCTTAGCATTAATCACATAAAGAGAACGTTGTTTTTTTTTTTTTCCCTGAGAAGCTAAAACAGTCCTAATTCTTCTCCATACCTTGCAAAAGTACTAATTTGAATTGCACAAATCATCAATGGATGAAATGTCTGAATATAGAAAGGAAAGGTGTAATTTCAATCCTTTTTTATAGCTGAAATAGTTGATTTTTTGAAGAGCAAATTACAGAGCCAGACTGACTTTTCACTTCCTTTAATATTTCAAGCTACGATTTCTATTTAGTAAAAGACATTAACATAAATGATATTCTACCATAATACAATTTCAGCAATGGATACCTAGTTTAATGATTTTCAACTTAAATGATCCAAATTACCAACTCCTACCCAAAATGGAAAAAGAATTACAAAATTATGAAAAAGAGTACAATGGACATGATTATATAAACTTTAATCATATTTGATGTTTTATTTTTGAGCATATCTTTAAAAATTGATGATAAACACTATAAATTGCATTTGATCATTGTTTTAATTTATTTCTTTTACTATAACTTTTCATTAATTTATCCTATGCGATTATACATGATATTTAGGTGCACCATTTTCAATCCAAATTCAAATCATTATCTAAGAGATGTTTTAAATTGGAAGTATTTTTGGCCTAATTATAGTTTATTTCCTTTTTACTTATGCATGAACAAATATGGATATATAACTCGAGTAGAAAGAGAATGGAGATAATATGTGAACTATAACAACATTCCATCTTTAATTAAATAGATAAAAATGGTGACTTATTTCTAGCCATGGGTACCTCTCACATAGGGGGTCGCAATGACTAGGCCCGGATGACTGATTACCAAAAATGTAGGTCTCCGTAAAGTCATAAGACCATGTTGGGGATTGAGTATGGGGGATGACGCCTACCCAGTGTCGGAAGGTTAAGGAAATTGGTGACCTCATGATAAGGAAGCCGCTAACCTAAATCACGGTGAACGGCGGCAATAACTATAATGATCCAAAGATAGCAAAATTCCTTGTTGGAAAGTTTCAATCCGTACAAAGGCATATCGATCTACGCATTGTCTTGGAAAGAGGCTCGGTGAAATAAACATGTCTGTGAAGACGTAGATTATTAGCACCCTGGGCAGAAAGACCTATGAAGCTTCACTCCTCGATAGTATTTATTTCTTTTCTTTTAAACATAAATGCATATAATAAAATTTTTTTATTACCTTCATAAAAAAAAAGAAAATTTATTCAAAAAATGGCATTGGCTATTGGAAGGTCACGTGAATAATATAGGCCATATAAAACATCCAAGGCTGGTTCAGCCTAGTCCGTGTGAAGTCGGCCCACGTTGTCTCATGCAGATTAAAAGTTTGGCCCAGCTAAATGAATAATTCTAGCCTACTTGGTTGTTGCTGCGTCAAGCCCAAAATTTGATGTTGGATTGGAATGAAAATAATTTAATAAAAATTACAAAGGAAGCTTGTGGTTGACTACGAGTGCAAATGCGATGATTATTAATCTTCATCGGTAAACTCAATCAAAAATCCATATATTAAACGTTGAATTACACAAAATATTACTTGATTATAATTTTGTTATGATATGTATATTTAATATAACTTGATGAGGGAAAAAGAATCGGCATGAAATAGTAATATGTCGAAAATAAAGAAATGAACGCATAATGGCAAATTATTTTCCATAATTCTCTGGCCAAATTAGTTGGTGAAAGAAGATTGCACCACCGTCATATAATTTTAATCATATGACTAATTTGCTACTTTATTTTCAGAATTATGTACAAAATAATTGTAAGATCCTCAAGTGTCTCTTTATGATTTCTTTTGATGATATATCAATATTAGTATACAATCAATTAATATAAAAATCATTACAATTTATTTCGTATATAATTCTGCTCAATTTTTGTGTATAGGATGAAAAAACAAGTATTTTAATTAGTTGAATCAAAACCCTTTTTGATTTTTCTTTAGAATTTTAAACTTCAGAAAATTTATGCATACTAATGACGTGCATATGATGAAACTTACCTTAGCCTTTAGTTGAGAAAGCAACCTCTCAACCAATGTCACCAATCAAAGCTTAGCGTTTCTTTGAAGAAAGAAAATCAAGCATCTCTGATAGACAGCGAGTGACATCTAATCAGGTCAACTTTTCACGCGGTCAAGTGGATTTAGTGTAGTTAGGTTTCACACATTATTAAAGGATTTAAATAAAAAAAAAATTCTATCAGGAAATTGCTTCCAAATATTCTCAAAGTTTTAAACGAATATTAAATATTGGACACCACATGTGGGTTTCTTTGTCAATTAATTTATCTTAAAGAAAAAAAGTAACCTGAAATGATGAGGCTTTATAGTTTATTTATGTATGGTAAAGTAAGAATTAATTAAACTTGTTAAAAAATGATCAATTAAACTTGTGAATTAATAAAAACCCTGAAATAATTTTCGTATTGACTGGATAAAAATAAGACTATTTCATATGGAAGGGGAAGAAATTAATTGGAGCATGACTATTTCTCTTAGAAAGATTATAAAGGCATATATAGCACCTACATCCACAAGTTTTATGGCCAAGAACAATAATTTTATTATTTCTTTATGATGGCATCCTATTTTCTAACCAAAAAAAGATTACGAACAAATTCAAACAACTATAACAAATCTTCTTCCTTCCTTCAGATAATCAGAAAGGTATTTAACATGTTGATTGTGATTGTCTTCATCACACAACATATTCATCAGGTCACAGCAGGTATAAGTTATTTCTAATTACAATCTTTACATTTATGCTTTCTTTTCTGTTTGTTACTTTCCACAACTCAAACTAATAATTAAACAGATTGATTTTCTGGTAATAATATAAACTTTTGGGGGAAAAAATAAAATTAGAATAAGTACAACATAATTAGCAAATATGTGTTTATTGTTTTGGTTTTTTTTTGTTTTTTAGCCTTGTGGAAAATTTTTGTTGGAAAAATATGCATCGGCATGATTACTACATCAATTCCTGCTCTTCAATTTTCAAGCCCAATTTAAATAATTGACTGAAATTATAGTTGCTCTTTACAAGATAAATGATGAAATAGGACTCTACATTTTTATTTGTTCTAAATCTTTGCTGCTTATGCTAATGGCAAATTCTAGTAATGGAAATTATCTAGGAAATAGATATTTTCATTAGATACATTTATTGTGCTTCGGACATGGAAGACTAGAATTTCCAATTATCCTCAACTAATATTGACAACCAATAATTTTTTCTAATCAATTAACAAAATTGTCAAAAAAAATAGCAATTTTAGTTGTTGCTATATTATTTTGGACAAAAAATAAAAATTAATTACCTCAATTCGATAGCTTACATTTTGTCGATTCAAATCCTCTGTCTAATTTTTTTAGTGTTCAAATCATCAAAATAACTATAATAGTAGGCACTGATATAGAAAGATTAAAATCCTCTCAATAAAACAAAAAAAAAATTAGAAACTGGAATTAGAAAAAAAAAATGTGGCTTTTGTGTTTATTCTTTCATGGGTCAAGAAAACACAAAAGAGAAAGTGTACTGCAGTACAACTTTTAACAAATTTAGGCCTTAGCAGGTGATCCAACAATGAGAATATACGGACGAAGAGTGTTGCCAAGCCCACCCCCTCCCATTCCCAACAAATCTTAGCATCAATTCCAGCCGCAAAGCCAACCACCCCCACCTGCACTGCCTTACTAATGTTCAGTTGTGACCAAATGGGATATAAATTTAATGGCCTTCTTCAGGCTTTGTGAATCATCAACGGATAAGAAATAGAGAATCAAACGGTTAGAACCCTACCACTCCACTCGAGAGTTCGAATCTAATTATCTCCATTCACTATGTACTATGTTTGATCCAAAAAAAAATTCATCGATCATATTAGCACTGTCTTTTGTATCTCTCATCTTTCTGAAAATTTCTATGACTCACGAATCAGTGAAGAGAAAGGGAAACGTGCATGTGATCAAATGAGTAGCTAAGGAACAATCAACTGGACAAAAGAAATTGTTATTTACATTTTTATTGCTTGTGAGGCATATATGATTTTTTTAGTAAAAGTATATGGTGATAAAATTTTATCTCCTTAAGGCCACTAAGCAGTAGTAAAGTCATTCTCATCATCTGCTAAAGAAAGTTAAAAAAATATATTCCTCAATAAAAAGTGAACAAAATATTAATAGTTTTGCAAAGCACGAAAATTCATCAAGATCTATCAGAAAGCATCCAGACATTAACTTCTTGACATAAAATTTGTCCAATGTTCAAATTCCACATGTTTGACAAAATTCCAGTATAAACAGAAAAGTGGACTGATTAAGATTTGAGAATTGCAAGATGTGGACAGAAGCACATTAGTACTGATTTCTAGGAGAAAAAAAAAATTTAAACGTTGTCAAGCATGTTGTATAACCTTATATTATCTTCATCACTAACCAAATATGTACAAGGTTGAAGGACCTATAATGCAACAATTTTTCTTTTTGGCTTTACATCTACGATTCAAGTCTTCAATAATTCTCTTCTTCCCTTTTTTTTTTATGTTTTTTTAACGAATAGGCCTTCAATAATTCAATCCTGCCACCTGATGTATCTGCACTAACAAATTTGACTTTGCACTCGACAGGACAGTAGACACTACCAAGTTGCCTTTAGAATCCAATTGCAGCAGCACATGAGAAGGTTTCCTAGATGTAGATATGCCTAACAAGACAGGAGACTTGATGGCCATACGAATTATTTTCTTCTCCTTTAAGTTTTATTGATCATACACTATACAACAAACGTTTGGTTCAAATTCTACAATTATCATCACTATGAATATCATTAACCCTACTATGGATATGAGTTTTGATGATTCCGCCCAACCTGTTTGGTTTAGTAATAGAATGGGTATTATTTCCCTGAAAGAGTTAATAAATTAGATAGAATAGTATTGTGGGAGAATCATAGAGACGAATAGTATTGTGAGAGAATTATAGAGACCCTAATTATTACTTTTATTCTAATTAAATGATAGTGATAATTATTTTTAAAACATAAATAATATGTGGCATTACCACCAACACCCATTTCTTTCCCTGATTTTCCTAAACTAAACACCTCCTCAGGTCAATTTGCATGCCCATTGACTTTATCTATCTTCTTGACTCGTATAATTTTTCTCTCATTATAAATTATAGAATTATGGTGTCTTGATCGGACACCATGGCTACATATGATCCGTATAACTGACTCTACATAATGGAACAAAGGCTTAGATATTGTTATTGCTGCTGTAGTATTTAAATAATAAATTTCTAAATTCCTCTCATTAATTGAATTTCTTCTCGTTCAAATAACATCTTGGCAATTAGGCCTTGATATTTAAAACCTCAATCTTTTTTTCGGTTTAAAAAAATCTTAATCTTTTACTGAGCTATTTAGAAGATTGACATCAAGATTTCATAATTAATTAATTAGAATCACCCATCAGTTATGTCAGTCCAAGTTAAACTTCATCTTTTTCAACCCTCAGTACTAATGTGCTGAAGTCAAAGTTTATTGAGTTCAATTTAGTCACTTTTATAAATTAGCTTAGGTTAGAAATACATGTGATTCACAAAATTGAAAAAAAAAACAAATTTATACCTACAAATTCTATTTCCCAATTAAATAACTATGAGGAGAGCTAGTTAGAATTAGACCTAATGTTTATTAAACTACAAAAAAAAAAAAAAAAATCATAGACATATGTAAGATGATCCTTTGTAACAACTAAAAATAGAAAAGATGTCACTAATAAAAAAGTGAAAATCAATGGGCCTTTTTTATAGCATTTTTGTAAATTTTTTGGGAGAAATTTTGACATTGTGTTTGGATTGGTGAAAAAGTTTTTGAACAAAAGTCAAGAAAATTATCTTTCGATTCTTTTTTGAACAAAAGCTGGTTGACGTGAGTTACATGTACAACCAGACACAAGAAGAAAATATGTCAGAAATTAAAAACAAAAAGAAGAAGATAACATTGAATGTCATAATTGCTGCTGTGTAATGTTTTTGATTGCCACTGGATGCTGGTTTCATATTCAGCGTTCAATGCTCAGTACTCGGTTGGTATTTAAAAGCTACTTTGATTGGGACTTATCTTGATACTATTTTTTTATTTTTCTAAATAAATTTTGAACAAAAATTTATTTATTTTTTAGCCACAATGGGGTAATGGTGTAAAAAAGTGTCAAAGTTGTTAGAAATTTTTTTGAACTATCCAAACACTTTTTCACAATAATTATTCACTTTTCAAACAAAGTCAATTCAAATAAAAAAAATTCACAATCCAAAAGGTTGTTTATCTTCTAAAAAAATCAACATAAAATTTTAAATAAATATTCCGAATAATTCTCCGAATAATTCATATCCAAATGGAGCCAATATGGTTACCTCGTTATTTTTATCAACTTGATCTCTGCTTAAGGTTGTAAATTCAGATCTGAAATCTAAAAAGGAAACAAATATACCCTTAGTTGCAAATCGAAATAAATATACCCTTAGTTGCCAAGTAAAATTTGTCCTCTAATATATGCATAGCATCAAAACAGCAAACAAAAGATAGTGCCCGGTGCCCACACATATCATTCAATCATGTTGACTTCGGCGTAGTTGTAACGCTAATATTGGATCGCGTGAGCATCAGAATATGAAAGACCAGTCAAAATTATTGATACTTGATAGATATGGGGTGCTCAAGAACAAACAAACAATGGGTGACGGTCTCCATTCTATTCTAGATTCTCCGTTCTTCTAGCTAGTTATCGAGAAAGAAGATGCATGATACCCCCTACGCAGTGAGCTTTCGTTTCTTGATTTGGACACTTTTCAAAGTTTGGGCCAACCAAATTCTGCACAAACTAGAACATCCATCGGGATGAATGGGGAATCAAGAAATTAGACATTTATGACTTTAATCAGAAGTTAAGAATTCGAATCTTATCAACATTAATTATCCTTCTTCAATTGTAATTGTATAAGTTTGATAAAAAAAAAAATTCCACCGCAATCAAGTTGTCATCACATTAGGATTTATACAATAAGAGATTTTCTTTTTCTTTCTTCCTTTGATTATCTATGTAATCAGATGCTATTGTTGGGAAGGTTTTAGTCGAAATTCACTCTAATAGCAAGAGTTCAATTTTTCAACATTTGATTTATCAAAAAAGAAAAGGGAAAAACTACTATTCTAAAAGTACTCAAATGGCTAAAATTAGCTATACACAAAAGATGAAAGATGGACTAGGAGGGGTTGGAAGTATTTTCATTGCACCCTGTATATTAGTTTCTCAACTCAAATCCATTTGACTCCTCCATAATCCATTCTCTTCCATTATTTTTCTTACCCTCAACAAATAGATAAGTGTAATAAATGAAAGTAGCTTTCTTATCTAGGTAATGTGTACGAGATCATATTTAGGGGGTGTTTGGTTTAGGGGAATCAAGGAGGGGAATAGATATCACAAGTAATGATACCCATTGTTGATGTTTGTTAAACAACTATCACTATCATTCAATGGGAATGATAGTGATTAATTGGGGTGTTAATGATTCCTCCCAAAATACTAGTCTATCAAACCCATTAACCCTTATTATTAAGGGCAAAAACACACCCGTTAAAAATATATATATCTTTTGAGTTACCCACTCTCAATACTCTCTCTCTCTCTCTCTCTCTCTCTCTCTCTCTCTCTCTCTCTCTCTCTTGATTTTGAATATTTTTTATTAGTACTTTATAAATTTTTTTACAAAAATTCTTTTTAATAAATTTTTTTACATTCAATAATTTTATAAAAAATTGTATTGAAAATCAAAGATATATAATACTCTCTGTTAATATAATAAAAATGACTTTTTTTTTAAGATTATCATTTCCATAAAACTCAAATTAGAGCATGACTATATTTAAAATTGAAGAAATCTTTTTAAATTTTTCTTCAAATATACAAAATAAGAAATCTAAAAAATATGTATATCATAAATAAAAATTTTAAAATTTACTTGAAAGTCATTTCAGTATACCAAACAAATATTCTTATAATGATACCCCTTCAATATACCAAACAAATATTCTTATAATGATACCCATTCCATTATTAAACCAAACATGTTAGGGGGAATCATCAAAACCCATACTCATAGTAGGGTTAATGATACCCATAGTAATAGTGATTGAGAAATTTGAACCAAACGCCTCCTTAGTTTTCTGTCAAGACCAGAAAGATAATGGATATATCCTGGTGGAATACTTTGTAATGGCCACATCTAACTGAGGACGTGCAATTATCCCCTCAACTTTGAGAAAATTACTTATGAGACAGAAAGTTTTGAAACATTTTAAACTTTCTCTATTTGCTGCCTGATGTTTGTGAAATTATCTTTCCTTTGAATTGCCCCTTTAAAAAAAATTAAAGTTTATTAATTATTACATTTCATAATAATTTTTTAAGCACAACTTAGGCTCAAAAGGTATATTTAATATAGACTTATATTGCTCTTAACTGTGCTCTTATCGCATTTTTCAAGTGTTGGTCAAAGCTCCGAACCATAGGGTCCTATTAGAGATAGCAAATGGACGGGATAGACGAGATTTGAGTGAGACTTAATTGGGACTGTGAAATATGAGTCAGACCCAAACAGTCCTATATTTGTTATGGGATCCATATGGGCGGGACTAAAATAGATTAGTGATACCGCCCAAATACCCAATAAATCCTATTTTATTAATTTTTTTAAAACCATTTTTCCTTATTAGTCAATTGCTTTTTTTTTCCTAATATCATTTAGTTTTTTTAATTTAACCTTAATATATTTTTTTATATCATTCATATTTTTAGTTTATTAATATCAATAAATTTCCAATTTTTTTGTTTTTATATTATTCTTTTTTAAATCTCATTTTTTTAATATTTTCTAACCTTTCAATTATAAACTACAGTTTTTTAATGCTTTCTAACCTTTCAATTAAAACTATAATTTTTCAATGATTACATGTAAAGAGGATAGATTGAGAATATATAGAGATTTAATTTATCTACCCCTTAAAAAAACTAATTTGAATGTTATTTTATTAAAACATCTTATACTAAAATTCATCACTTTTGCTCGTGTATGTGTTGAATTGATTGGTGAATCTCAATTTCCTACTGTTGTTCCTATGGTTAATAAGTTTGGAGTTAAAATGTTGTAAAAAGAATCGAGCATGAATGGTTACCACTTTGCAAAAAATTGACCATTTAAAAAAAAATTGCAACGCTTAAATCAAAGCCTCAATTTGTGTGGGTACAAAAAGACAAAAGTAATTGCAAGCCTATTTTGGAGAGTGGAGAATCTAGTAATATGGCTAGCTTTTTATAGATTAAATGATAATAAGAAATTTCTCTATAGTTTTGCCACTTAAAATGGCAAATAATACTACAACACTTTTTAGAGTATAATTATGTGACATAAAAAGATGAATTAAAAACTTTAAAAGTGATTGAAAAACATCTTTAGAGAATATTCTAAAATAATCTTCTAAAATGCCTTGTCCAAACTAAACTCATTGTTTCAAAGACAAAGTGTGCAGTGGCTTCTTTGAAGGATGTTGCATGAACAATTGTAGACTTAGAATTTGATTTAAAAAGTTTATAGTTCTACATATTTTAATTAAGGCACTCAACATATGAAATTTACATGAATTTTTTTTAGTACAAAGATTAGTTTAACTACACAGAATTAATGTCAAGAGGTAAAATTTAACATAATATTCAGATGGGAAATAGATGAATTGAATAGACTAAAATGAAGAAGCCAAGAATGGAGAAATAAAATTACAACATGCCGATTATTGTATCAAGGACGTCAGGGACCACAATATTCCACTGTCAATGAAAAAAAATGTTAAAGTCAATAAAATGAAGAAATGATGAAAGATACTTTGTTAATGTAGCTTAAAATGAAGGATTTTTTCAAGAGAGAATACGGAAGAGGTGGATATAATCAAATATAAATTATTCCAAGGTTATTTTATATTTGGGTATGAAAGTTCCAATCAATTTCCAACCATAGCCATATTTAAATGGATATTAATGGGTATAATCCCAAATAAAGCTCAATCTCATATTATTGATACCCATCTTGTCCAAATTAAATATGGACATGGATCCCAGTGGGTTTTGGGACACATTGCCATCTCTAGATCCTATCCATCAATGCTTGTAACTTCAGTATAGTTTCAAATTTTGATGACATACTAAAAAGCAAGATTTTGACGCTTTCACCCTCCTATGTAGAATCAGCTGTTCATTATTCAGTTTTCTATTCATTAATTAGCGTTTCAATGCACTAAAAGAAAAAGAATATTAGTTGGAATGTAATTACATCATTAAATTTTTTACTTGTACGAGACTATAAATAATTGTTTCTTCCCTTTGACATTGTATTTCTAATGTTATTTAGCTACAATGCAAGTGCAATGCATGCCTCTCTTGTAGAGTCCAATAATAAGTAGCATCAATTACTAAATAAACAAGATAAGCAGAATTTGGCAGTGTTTCAAAAGCATTACATCCCAACAAAATTACTTTCTCTCTCAGTCCAAAATCCAAATTTTCAGCTAGCTTTCTCTTCACTATTGTCATTACATGAAATTTCCGGCCTATTTATGTTCAGATGTTTTCCACGACTTAAAATCCCTGTTCCATCTATATATGGTTGTACATCAATAAAATAAATAGATGTATAGTGCATGATCTGATAATCCAAGATCTAATACACATATAAAGCAATATGAATGGTTGAAAAAAAATTCAATATGCATTGGTGATCAAATTTTGGCAGCGAACCATATATTGAGAATTATCTCCAGCCTCAAACCAATGGAATTGCTAGATCTATGAGTAAGCACCCAATGGATCAGAAGTCGTAGTGTGTGATTTAAGTGACCTTGAGTGTAAGTATAATCTAACTTAATTTCTAACATTTCTTGATTTGTTAGACAAAAAAAAAAGTGACTGGGTTTTGGGGCATACTCCCTTTCCATTACTCAAAAAGGTTAAAATAAAGTAAAGCCAACGGAGACATCCTGTTCATTAAATGGGCACATATGGAGGCATATATTTCCTATTTGCCTTTCACTAAAAGCACCATAAAGGCTAGGAGGTAGGCACAAAGCCACAAACTTTGTTGAGAGAAAATCTCCTCCTCATCATCATCTAACTCTTCCAAAAGTCATAGAGACGCCTATGTGGGTCATGCACGCAGTTCACACACTGAGATGTAGCTTTCTCCTAATATTTACACTACAAAAATGTATACATACGATATATGCATAAATATGCGTGCTTTTGGAGGTTTTGGGGGTTCAAAGATAAGTGTTTTAATCAGTTTGGCTAACACACAGCCATATGGCCAAGAGTGTAGATTTTTCTACCAAAACATAGCATCCATGTCATTTTCTTTTTATTTTTTGGTGCAACAAAAACAAAGAAGAAACCCCACATTAAGTGAATGAAGCTGTGGGGGTAGTGACACGTTAAGTAGGATCATTTGGGAACTTTCGGAAGAAAATCAAACAGCATATGCATCCCACCGCCCCATTTGGGCGTCAGTTTCCCTGTGGATCACTGCTTTTAATAGGGAAAGCAGTTCGGTTTGGAATCTGGATAAGGCTTGTGTGTTGAGGGTTGCTTTGGCCTTCTCCACACTTCTTGGCAACTTGCAACATCGCAATTATTCAAGTGGCAACAAATCAAACCCTTCTCTCTGTCTTTCCATTTCTCATCTCTCCCCACTACATCATAGACCATTACATCGAATGATTCTCTATGATTGAAGCCCACAAGTCTTCTCGTTTCATCTCAGAAAATCCTCCCCACCTCTGACCATCCCATCCCCCAACCCACCCCAAGAAAACAACAAAAAATGCCATAAAATCTCAAGCTTATGAAGATTCTATAGCTATATTTACTTTATCCAGGAGAAATAAGTAAAGGCTAATACTTGTTTTTGATTCTTGATAAAGATCTGTTGATTTGGTCCTGTAGTTTTAGGGTGCAACAGTTGAAATAAAAAGCTGATTTGTGTTGCATCAGTTGTACTATTAGTCTGCCACCAAATGCGACTTGCATCCTTTAGATACATGCATTTGCTTGTTTAAATTCCAAAACTTTACAAAATTTTCAGTTTGCCATGATTTTATGTTTGAAACTAAGCACGAGTGCTGTTTGTACGGGTTTTTTTTTACTATTTTCTGAAGCACATAGATTCAATTCTTACTTTTAATTTCGCTATCAATTCGTGAAATGATTAAATATTCACAGTGAAACATCTTGTGTATAGCTTTATAAAGTTTACGATTATGTATAAATCTACCACCATACCAATTTTTGAAGGAAAAGAAAAATGGAAATGCATATTTAAATTATTGAGCTTTATTTAGGAGAATAAAAAAAATGAAGGAAAAAATCTATAATTTACAGCATAGTTCCTGATTCCCAGTAGAAGATAATGGTTCTTTTACTATTCTCTGACCTCTTTTTTATCAGTATACAAGAATCACAGCATACGCTAGATAAGGAATGATCTACAAGTTGCAAGATTTTCAATTTTTTTTTAATAAAAAAGGAAAGAAAAGTAAACTGGGAAAGAACAAAGGGAAGCAAATGGGAATTGGGATTCAGTATCTTGAAATCTTGAGAATATATTACTAATACACATGTAAAGCAAGATATGGCTTTCAAATTCGTTTTCGCTGGAGATGGCAAGAGAGAATGAATCTTCATATGTATGGACCAGTAGCTTTTCAAACCAAACTACCAAATAAAGGAAATGGGGTTACTGGTACTCAGTTATATTCTTCTTCCACTGGAAAGTCTTGTTCCTTTTTTGTTTAATAAGTCACATATTTATTTTTTTGTTTTTATTTTTTTACTTTTTTTTTGTGGTTGAAAAGAAGTATTTCTTTTTTTTAATTAACCCACACTATTACATTGGGGGAAGGGAAATGACGTTGGTAGAATTCGAATCCTGACCCTTAGAGTGGAGTCGTAGAACTTTAACCATTCGATCTTTTATTCGTTCTCAATCAAAATTCCGTATGTAATCAAAATTGATCTGAGAAAATCCTTTGTATATGATTCGAATCCTGACCTTTAGGGTGGAGTCATAGAGTTTTAACCGCTCGACCTTCTATTCGTTGTCAATCAAAATTCCATATGTAATCAAAATTGTTCAGAGAAAATCCTCTGTATATATTCCTTTTCATATACAGAGGATTTTCTTTGACCAATTTTGATTACCTACGGAATTTTGTTCTCTTTTCATCTACAAAAGTTCTGTGGCTAGCCAATCAAGTAATGGAGCAGGTCTAAATTAACTGACATAACCAATTTGAATTATAACACTATCAAATAATGAGGGGGTAAACTAAGTGACAAATTCAATTTGAATTGTAACACCATCAAATTCAAGGCTCAAATGGATGTCATGACAAAATTAGGGTAGTTCATGATTCAGTTTTATTTGGTTCGAAGGTTTTTTTTTTTTTTTTCCAAATTGAACCGGGCAATATTAGATTGGAATACTCTGAACCAAACCAAATGACAAACTTCAAAATCATACGTATATGTAATTGATATAAGAACTAAAATTAAGAATATTTTAAAAACTAGAAGGCATTAATAAATTTCAATTAAAAAATGCTTATATTATGTGCATTTTTTTTAAGAAAAAGGACACCAACCCAAAAAATTTTCAGTTTTGGTTCCACTACACGTGGTTCATTTTTTTTTTTTTTTGAAGGGACAACACGTGGTCCTTTTCATGTAAAAGATCACATCATGAAATAAAATTAGTTTGATTTGATAGGACTCGTTCTCCATGTTTCTTGAACCAACCCTAGGTAGAGAACCCAAAAGGTTTTTCCTTTGGGAGCCCTCAATTCAAATGGTTCACACTAAATCAAGCGAAAATCCGCTTTGATGATTGTCATAATAACAGAAAATTCCTCTCCAGTTTCTGAAATTACAAAAAATCCGCCCATGTCAACTTTTTAAAAGATTTTTCTACTATTTTGCCCCTCTAATTTCAATACATCCCTTCTATTGCATATCGACGCGTTTGTTATGAACACTGAAGAGTCACTTTAATTCCATATAACATTAAAAATGCTAGTCTACTTTTGCTGACCCTTTTCTTGAAAAGGAAAACTTCACCTTGACTAAAAGTGTTTGGCACACGAAATGTCAGTTAGAAGGTCAAGGGACCCCCTAATGAATGCATGCATCTACCAATTTGTAGTGGATAAGTATTTAGTCCTTTTTTTACCCTTAGTCTTTTGTCCTTGTGGCTTTTGCAAGCATCCAAGTACTACTTTTTTTTAAAACATTTTTGGAACTATAGATAATACCCTGCTCAGAATAAATTATTTTACAAATAGTCTTTAAAGTGTATGGAAAATCTTTCCTTTAAATCCTAAAGTTTCATGTATATCATGTTTGCCTTGTACCTTAAAAAGGAATTAGAAATCTCCAAAATATAATAAAAAAATTAGAACTCATAGACAATCCAATCAATAAGTAATAATTTGAGGAAAATTATTGATCCTCAAGAGAAATTTATTTCTCTATCATTGATACACAAGAGAATATATTAAGGGAAGCACTGTTAGAAATTCATTTCTTAAAGAGTTAGCATTGATGCAGAACAACTAAACCAAATATCAAGTAAAGTAAAATTAATGAGTAACTCAATATAGAGGTCCAATAACAGGGTAGTCATGACAACGGAAAATTCTTAGGTGGTCTCGATTCATAGTCTCACTTGTAGATCTTATGGTTTAGAATAAAGTTATATAAGCATTTTTTTATCACTTTCTTACATAAGCATACATCATTATGCTTATGCAACAATCTTTTAGACTACGAGATTCACAGATGAGACCGTAGACTCAGTCCACTACAAAATTTTCCCATAACAACAATCAGCAAATGGTCCTTTTCTTTACCTTAAGAATCACCAATTTTCAATCAAATATAACTTGAAACTATACTATTGAGTATGACTTGTGAAGGATTTCAGCTTAACAAACTTCGGATATGGCATGAAGTTCATGCTTTAACTAACACCAAAGAGGTGAAGGAAATTCATGTAAGTTTTAAAGAAATAGTCACGAAAGATTACAAGCAAACCTACCATGTAGTACAAATCAAATAAAGCTGCAGCAAGATTTGTAGAGTTGGATGAAAACTGTGGGCTATGCATTATGCAATCAACTTGTGAATTGTTCAACAACTAGTAGTACTTCCGAGATGCATTTCTTTGTGACTTCAAAATTATGTCACAATTGAATGATCAACGAACAACCACTCACCAAGACGAAATTAATTTTTCAGTTATTTGTCTTTTGAGAAATAGTTAGTAAAATTATACTTGTCAATTACTTAGATGATGTAATACGAGTGTAACATCACAAAATGTAATAAAGGATCCTTAGCCCTAATAAACCCTCAGGATTCAAGTGGGCCATAATAAAGGCTTTGCAAGTCCAATTTAATTACACTATATATATATATATAAGTAATCTCTAGAAAGAATTAGAAGTTTTTTTTTTCTTTTTTGTTTTTTGGTTTAGGATGAAAATTTTGATGAGGGTGAAAGGTAAAAGTCTGTTGAGTTGACAGATTTTCCCGTTCGTACATTGTACTGTGGAAATATCTTAATCAAAGAGGACAATCATCTTATGATGATTGGCTGGTAACTATCTCTATTTTCAATCCATGAAATATAAACAAGATACGGCTGTTTGCATGGTGAATAAGAAAAGATGTAATCTAGGGTTGTTAGGAAGAAGTTACAGTGGGCAGTGGGGGAGTTTTTGGGGGTGTCCTTTCCTTCATTCGCTTCGTGAAAGAACGGTTACAACAAGCATTTGAGTACATGAGACAGGTACTGTGGTACCCTTTATACCAGGAGTATTCTGCCCTTTTACTTTCTTTCCTATTTATAGAGCCCCAAAGAGGACCCCTAATATTGCCTAGCTAGGTCACTCCACACCAAAAACTCTCTCTCTCTCTCTCTCTCTCTCTCTCAATCTCTGTTCATCCAGCTCTTAGTCCTGTAAAGAATAGGTAATAGTAGGACTAGGGGCAGTACCACTACTTTCTTTTCTTCTCCTACTGCAACTTCTGTTGCGGTTGCTGCTTTTGCTGCTACAGCTTTTTGGGTATTCAAGACTTACAAGTGTAGATTAAAGGGTAGGGAATTAAAGTGGGGGTGGGAGAAGAAGCTAAGGTGATTTTGTTGACAGAAGATAGAGAGCACAGATGATGAAATGCATGGAGTATGCTGCATCTCACTCCTTTGTGCTCTCTATGCTTCTGTCATCACTTTCAGCCGCTCTTTCTCCTCACTTTTTACTACCCCTTTTCATCACTCTTTCATTCCTATCTAGTCTTGCAAAAAAGGTAATGAGATAGGTAGCTAGCCAGTTTGTACCACTACTGGACAATTTACTCCTAGCAATTTTCTTTTGACTTGAATTTTCCACCACATAAATGGTTGTAAAACTGAGATTTTATATATTTTTGTCTTGTTTTTCGTTCTGAGATTGGATGATGGGATAAAAGGGAATTTTTCTTTTTCAAATTGGATTATTGCATGATATACCTCAATCTAGAATGATTACTCAATTCAAAGTTTGCTGTCCTATATTTTCATTGTTGTGAAATTAGAACAAGATCTGGAGATATGAATTTGGGATTCCTTTGTTCCTCCATATCTAGGAAATTTCAACATCAAAGGATTATTATCCTGTAGTACGTTGTCGAAATATCATTGGGGAATTCAATTATTATTTTCACTTTCTTTGTGGGCACAAATAGACTTCAAATTATGACTTCATAGCTTTTGATTTACACATGTGTGGTCAATCAATAGATCCCTTGCTTGGTACGGTTTCTCTTCTCGTTTTCGATTAACTAGATTATTCCTTGTGATTTTGCCATTCTACTTGAGGATAATCATATGGATTTGGTGAACATTTAACCCTGTTTGTTGCCAAGAAACAGGTTGTAATTTTTAATGAATATAACCATTTTGATTTCATTTTTCAATTGTAACTTTCTTCCCTTACTTTTTCCCATCTTTCCACTTGAAAAGGTTGTGATATTGGCAAAACTTGCTCTTACTAAATTTGTTGATGCAAGCTGCATTTCATTGTTGACAATTTTATGATCCTCCAGACGTGTATACTTGGCCAAAATGCCTATCAACAGGAGCATTTATGGAAAAGACAGGTTACATCAGCCACAGGTTCAACTGGCTGGATGCTGGATATGGCAAAACGAAGGGGTTTTGTTCACTGCTAAGGTCATTTCCATTTAAGGAATTAATTTCTTGTTTCCTTTCTTTTTTTTCCCCCCTATGTGTGAGAGCTTTTTGTTTGCTGTTTTCATTCAAACCCATTGATGACATGGTGGATATCTTAACTGAAGTGGTTCTGACAGAAGTCAGCACCACTTTGCCATATGTGGACTGCAATATAGGAGGACCAACCATGAATAAATTGTAATTTTATTGTTCCTTCATAAGAAGTTATACTAATATTGTTTGGGCCTTGACATTTTAAAAGCCTATACTAAACATAGGTTACCAGAATACTGGCCAAAATGAGAGGAGAATACAATGGCTACGAGTTAATAGGGTTAAAAAGTAGGTCAAAATTTTTTGAGAAGATATACTTCTCAAGTTTAGTTTCTTCTGGATCAGTGACATTTATATCCATCTATTAGAAAACCATGAGAAATCCTTGAGTTTCAACTTAACTACATGTGGAAAGACCACTAGTGATCTATGCATTTTAAGCTGTTAAAATCAACAGGAATTGAGAGTTTATGGCCATTCTGATAATATAGTAAAATTGAAGATAATATATGCCTGTATTCATGTTGTACCTGCAGCCTAGCCTGGTTGATTCATATATGATATGTGTCTAGTAGCATATAATTTAAGTGGCCAAAATAAAGATTCAATCAAATGAGAAGGCACAAGACTGTGACCTTTATTCTGAATTTAAGCTTGTAATCCTCATGTTGAAGCCAAGAGTATAGTGAAGAAATGTTTTATTCTGAATTTAAGCTTGTAATCTTCATGTTGAAACCATGAGTTCGGTGAAGAAATAAGCTAGAAGAAAAGTCATTTAGTGCCAATGGAGCTTTTATTCTCATTATATAGTTCAGTAATAAATAAATATTTTCTTCAGATATGTAACTAAGAGAACAATTACGAACTCACAACATGGTGGTATGTTTTAACAATGTCACAATTAGCCAAATCAGTGATGAAAACAATCCTTTATTAAAGAGTGTCAATATAATATGCAGGGAGCACCAATTGTTCCATGGTTTTCATTTATAGAATGAAAACCATTTTCATGCAAACATTCGTTTCTAGGCAAACAAAAACATTGATCTAAATGGTGTGAATATCTTTCTAGATGTGGTGTAGTGTGATGTAAGCCTGAGCTTTCATCAACAAGTGTAAAGTAATCTACTTAATTTCCTATTTTTATGATAAGAAAAGGAAAAGTGTAAAGTAATCTACTTAATTTCCTATTTCTGTGATAAGAAAAGAAAGAAGTGTTCTGGATTCTGATATTAACAGCATTCTACATACTTGAATCACTTGTTTACGAATCAGGAACCATAAGTAATATGCATTCTTCTAATTACAGTTTTGTCATGTCTAAAATTTGGTAATTAAGTGATAGTCTTCTCCATGGAAACTTTTGTCTTTATGCTTGCAAACAACTCTTTTGTCCAGCTTTGAAATTTACCTTAGCTCCTCCTGAAATTTAGTGAAAGTTAATGTTTAGCATATGAAGTTTTTCTATTTGTATATTTTGGTATTAACTATGTGAAGAAAACACTTTTCAAAGAGTGTTTTTTTTTTTTTTTTTGAGAATCAATCCTACAACCCCCCCTCCCCCCCCCCCCCCCCCCCCACCCAGCGGGGAGGGTGATGCCTTTTGCGGGAGCAAGGGTATGTGTTAAGGTGCTGATGCATTGGAAGTTCTAAAAGTAGGAGCCAAAGAACTGACCGGTGATACAAAATTATTAGAAAAAAAAATGTAACTTTTAAAGAAAAGTTTCAAGTTTTTTTTGTTGAAATTTATTGGTTTTTAATGAAAACGTGCTATTTTTGCTGAGAGTTGAGATAACAAAGAGTCACTGAATCATATCATTGTTTATATTTGATATGCATGTGATGAGAGATCAATTACCCATTACATGAAATTAGACATTATCTTTTACTTTGGTATGAAAACTTGCTATTGATAACAGCATTTGGAATACAAAATTTTGTTTATGGACTTTTCCCTATATTTCAGATATTACTGCATCAAATACTAGAAAGTAAACAAGAAATTTCTATCTCACTCTATCACGCAAAGATGACTTGATCTTTACTATAGCATCTTTACCTTAGAGTTTTCCACTAAACCAAATTCTCATTTTCTGATGTTGTTATTAGTATCCAATGCCAATGGAGAGACCAAAAAAAAAAAAAAAGTTGCTGACATTTCACTTCAACAGTTCATGGAGTTTTTAAGTGGCTTTACCCAAAAAGAAGACCTTGCTAGTAGTTGTCCAAATAGAAATAAATGGCTAATCTCTCGGATGAAAGCCAAAATAGCAAAATTTATAAACATGATTCCTAAGATATTACTTAAGGTTCCCTTTCTGAGAGGTAATAACATTGAAATCTAAATTAGGAATTTTGTACCAGTGCTCTAGCCTTAAACCTTTATCCAAAATTTGACAAAAATGGAAATGAAATATACGTTGGCTTAAAGGAGAGAAAAAGAGGTCAATTCGACCAAGAAGATAGAGACTTTAATGATTGGAGGATATTTATGATTATTGGCTTGCTAAATTTAGCAATTGTGGACCAACCAAGTGAGCCCTCAAAGCAAACAAAAGGGAAAGAAAAGAGATTCCATTTTACTACGACCAACCAGTCAACTAATTGTATCTTTCTAGGAGTTTTTTAGACTTCATTTTTTAATTTTTTTTAATCTTGATTGCAATATTATATTGGCAAATGTTACATTGATATATTGATATCTGCATTTTGTGACAATTTGTCTATATTTTTTTAATCAAAGATCTTGAGGGTGCTTAAACGGAACTTTTATTTGTTTTCTTTGTTTTTGTGTTCACATATTATGGTTAATTACCTTTCTGAAATTCAGATTTTTTTAATACTCGACGACCTAGCTGAATATTTGAGTTTCCATCACCTGTAAATTCCAAGTAAATTACACTTCATGCCTACAAATTAATATGGAGTTTGCTGTAAAAGAGTCCATTTTCACTTTCGGAGACAAACAGAAGACTACAAACTTGTAAGCTATACTTGATCGCAGAATTATTGCATTTAAATCACATCATAATAGTCAACTAATCTTTGAGAAAATTTACATGCAATTTCACAATAAAAAATGCAATATAATAACCGATAGAAAGACATATAAATTTATCATGATCAGTAAATAACATTCAAAGAAATTTTCTATATTCCAAACGTATATGTAGATGTAAATAAAACTTTTACATATGACATTTAGTTACTTTACATTATAATTTAACTTGATGCCATCAGCAACTATAAAGCATAAATCAAGATATAAAAAAATTAAAAAAAATACAATATATGTACAATAACATGCAAACTATACACTATAAAAGTCGAGATATATTTGATAACCTACAATTTATAATGCAGATATTTTTGTATACTTGACAATAATTAGTACAAATCAAGCATTTTCAAACGTTAGGTCACTCAATGCTTTTTATCTGTTTCTAATTTAACTTTTGCATCACCACATTTTGACTTGTAATATTCTCAATCAGAAGGATAGATGTTTCTCTCTTATCCCTTTTCTTTTGTTGCCTTTAGATCATGAAGACTAAAAATGGACATAATGTTCACGATCCTTGATCAGAATTGGGAATAGATAATAAGATTTATCATGAATGCCAGTAAAAAGAGTACTTGGAATTATCCCTTTTTAGTCAAAATGGGCAGCAAAGCTAGTCGTTATGATAAAGTTAAAGCCACCAAAGCTGAATGTGCCTCGAGATTTTTCTTATGGGATGTGGCCAAATTGGGCGACATGCTTGTGCAATTGGTATTCAATTTGGGGTCCTACCATATGGTTGAGATGAGATGAGAGATGATACTGATTCATTTTTATCATGATCATCTAATTGTTCCCCCTATTGGTTCTTGAGGGTGAAGAATTGTTGAATGATTCTTGATTTAAAGATGAATTCTAACTTCTATTATTATATATGATCAACTAATCAAATATATTTGGACTTAAAAGAATTATTTACATAGTAGGAGATCTCTACAAGGGTCTAACAAATCAGTTGAGCCTTACCCATATTGTGTGTAGCAAAATTCAGAATTTCGTCCCAATTATATATGACACAAAAAATTTTATTATATTTGAATGTTGTACTGAAAAAAGTAAAACCAATTGATCTTTTATATGAAAAAATGAAATGACAGTACTTGTTTTCCCAATAAGCATAAGAGATAGCTTTTTCTTTAGGATAAAGATTGATTCTTTTACGAGACTAGAGAAACAAGATGCCAATGACTCTTTTTTTAAAAAAAAGAACTAAGGCAAATGGATGTATTTTTATTGCTGTATCAATGTCATAATCCATCAATCTTTTAAAGGAAAATTACATTATACATTGAAGTGTAACATCCCTTTGATTATGGCAATCAACTCTTCTCAAAACCACACTTGTAAAAGACATATACTATTATTCTAAGGAGTTAATTGTGGATTAATTAGTACACGAAATGTGAATTTATATAATCCAAAAACAAAACAAATAGCCTGTTTCAACTCATTAATTAAGGGCAGTTGCATTCATAATCTCAGGATGCCAATGCTTTTTTAAGACAGTAAGAAAAATCAGATAACTAATAGGATAGCTCTACATGTATATTTCCACCATGTCCTATCTGATGTAGGCTCTAATTTAGGTCATTAATCTAATCACCCACAAAGGAACAAAGACAGTTTAATATACCTAATCCCATGAACCAAATACAATTTCCATTTTTCATGTACTTGCTAATCCTTTTTTCTTTTATATTTTTTAACAAAATTAATCAGAAAGGTATTATTTTATTAGAGACAATGGATTGGGGAGTAGGTTCATTTGTCTGTTGTAGCCCTGTTTTTACCTTTGAAACTAGACTACTAGAAACCAATAATACAATGACATCCGAAACTCATCGTATTTAGATTTAGTAATCAATCAGATTACAATCCACGTGCGGATTAATTAACCAGTGACTGACTGTCGGTACCAATCATTAGCTGCTTAAAGCCAGCAAGATTTTACATCAACTATTAACAATTTTTTTAAAATCAATGTTAAATATATAACACATAGTAAAATGAATTTAATCAATGATTAGTTTTGAGCTTAATTTTTTTTCTTTTTTCATCTGTTTTTTTTTTGGAGTGGGGGGGGGGGGGGGGGGGGGGGGGATGCTTCTACAAAAATAAAGTTCAGTGCTCAAAAGTGAAGAATAGATAATTAATTTCATGGAGGCACTGTTTTATTGTGGACCGTTCAATCATAGGCCCACCAAGGACACCTCCTGCTGCTAAGTGTCGTACATAGATGTGAGGGCCTTGAATAAGAGCATCTCAAGCTCACAAAAATTCTTTGATTTATAAATAATGAGATATTCTATATTCACAGTATTATCTTAATTTCTACTGTTTTTTGTACAATCATTCCCCCCCCCCCCCTCTCTCCACCCGCCCAATACCCACAAAAAAAAAATCCAGAAAAACCCCCCAAAAAAAAAAGAATAGAAAAAAAAAAACCCTTAACTGAATACCCATAAGTTGTTAGAATCAAATTCATGCCAACTTTTTACCTGTTTGAATGGAGTGTTATTCAAAAAGATTGTTCTTAGAGAATTCTAAATATGTTTTTCAACTACCTTTTTATCTCATTTACACATTTCTTTGGAACTTATTCTCGTTTATTTTTAATTCCATAATTCTTATATGTTTAACTATTGGTGCTGTGATTAATTTTTAGCCTAAATGATGTTTATGTGAAACCCCCCCATTGAAGCAGCTTATATTTTCCAAAACTAGTAAGATAATTACTAGAATTTGTTTTACAAGAAATGGAAAGAGCATCCGTGTATCACATTACTGTACTTAAATAGACTCACTCAGTAAGCCAAAGGACGATGGAGGATCCTCAAAACAAGCTGATGATCAGTGATCAAGTACCAACCAGAGTGCCTCATAGATGCTCCAAAAGTCACATCCTAAAAAGGTTGTTTCCAGTGTGCCTAAGTTGAAGAAGCAGGCTAAGTTCTTAGGGCAAAGAAATTTACCATACAGAAAAGGACAAGCTATCTCAGTTATGGGATTACTTTAAGGTAATTTGGATTATTTGTTAACACTGTTACTTGGAAATTGGTTGTGCATTAGCAGCAGTGCAAACATTCTTCCACGACAAAAATGTGACCAAGAAACACCAATGGATCGTACTGACGAAAAGCAAGTAATAATGGTAGGTGTTGACACTTGATACCTGATGCCACATCAATGACGAACAAGGACAATAACAGAAGAAATAAGAAGAAAATACCCAAGATTTGACAGTGGGGTTGGAAGAAATGGTCGTGTATTTACTCGGTAACGACAATATAGATAACAATAATATAATCAAAGTGGAGTGTAAGCCGGAATAACAGTTTTATCAACTTACTCAGATTTGTAAAGGGTTGTTGGATGAATGTAGTGCCCTGCATGCAACATTGGCAGTGTCAGCTATCAACATCGCACCAGCAATAGTATAGCAAAATGTCATCAACATCAGATATATAGCACCATAAATGGTTCTGAATTTGCTTTCAAATATCAAATAATGTACTCTAATCTTACCACAAAGATGCAATGGTAGACAGATCATATGGTACGGTAAATGTAGGCCAAAGATAAACAGCAGCAACAAATGCAAAAGTGGTCCATTCTTTTAGGTCTCTGTATTTAGATGGCAGATCATTTGTCAAAATCAAGTGGGGCATAAATTATTGGTTCTTCCCTTGCACCAAAAATCAAGAACTTTCTTGTTTTCATCGCTTTCATCAAGGAAACAAACTCTCTCTAGGCCTCCACAAGTCCAGCACACACACACACACATACAAATGTAAGGCAGAAACACAAGTTGTAAAGCATGGGATATTTCGGTATGCGTTCAAATATTGTGACATAACAGGACTCATTGTCGTTCTTTGGTTTTAAAAATAATCATATTCTATTGTAGTCCGCATATAATCTTAAAAGTCACTCAACATTAACAAATAACAATCCTCAAAAAAAAAAAAAAATAACAAATAACGAAAGACCACGAACTAAAATATATAGTATGCATAACATTATGCGGACATTATTATCCCGTTCCAGACACTCCGCGTACATCTTCATTTTCTATAGGATGGGCTATCTACTGATATTAAGGTTGGTGGTACTAACAGTTGCACTTTTAAGCACCTGAAAGTATTATGAATGAGAATGTCAACAAAAACAGCAGGATTTTCCTCAATTTTCCTACATTCTAGCGTTAATAACTAACACGAAATGAAGAAATCGCCAAATATCGCAGAAATCAAGGTCACTACTCGCAAGCACTTTATTTTGGGAAAAAGAAACGTATCCATGAGACTAACAGGTGAATGTGTAAATGTGCTTCTGTGATGCATAGCAAGTCAAAACAGAGTATATTCAATACAAAGAACCAAGCTCAAGCTGAGAAATATGTGCTTGCCATGTTCAAAGTCTTCGATAGGAACACTTCTCCTGAGGATAACGAACTTAATAGAACCACTCTAATTTAGAAAGGAGCCAAAGATCAGTGCATTTCTTGTAAATAGCTGAAAGGAAGAATATGAAACCATGCAGATTTAGAGAGGATCTTGGTAACCAAGAGATCCATTCAAGAACTAATTACATAAACGAACTGGTCATTCTTTAAAGAAATTATTACAGTGAAACTAAAAGCTCTTGTACAAATAGAAGATATTTGTTGATTGATTAAACTCCAACAAACTTATGACCAAGTGTCTTCTTGCTCTCAACCTCTACAATGAGTGGTGAAATGACTCCACATCACTGGCTTTTTCTTCGTCTTTCAGTGACTGACAATGGAGATCTCTTGTAAAATTTGTAGTTGTGTCCAAGAAGTAAAGAACAAATGACATCACACAGCAACAGGCGAACATGGGAATGGGTCCAAAAATCCAAAGGAAGAGAGGGAATGACAAATAAAATCCTCGCAATCCAAGTGACCAGAAGAAGCTTCCTCTATTCAAATTTCTTGCAACATACTCAATACAGTCGTTTCTGTCCTTGAATGTAGCCACGGTAGCTAAGAAGCTAACATGTGCATAATATCTAATGGACTGCACATTGAAAAGAAAAGCTACTAGAAAACAGAGCAAGATAGAAAAGTATTTGACAGAAGTGAAAATCGAAGTTTTATTTCCATAAACCAATTTTGATGACGTAGAGTTTGATGCACTGCTAACAAATACACTTATCAGTGAGCTAAGTGTAATGGCTGTTGTTGCCAATAGAGTAGATGCCATTATGTTGTTGCGTATAGTTTGAACTGTCAAAACACCATTCTTAATTGGGTCCTGCACAAAATTTACAAGAGTCAATATGATAATTGACGTCAAACTAAAGATGAACTGCTACTTTTACCGTTTACCATCCATTTCAACAAGCTGGGAAAAAGAATTAGAGAATGGTAACACTACAGAGGGAGATGTAGTAACAGCATTTGGAAGACAATCTTACAGTAATTGGACTATGCCATACATAGCCACTTTGATCCTTTCTGTTTTACCTTAATGGTAAAACCCGCATGGGAGGATAGTGGTTCCTACATGAAGTTTCAACCACCTAACAGGTATAAATTGCATAAACTCATCCCTGAAGCATTACCGTTATAAGTCAATTAAAGTTTTTCATAAGGAATTTCTTGTCCACCCAATTGCTAAGAGTAGAAATAAGTTATAGCTGAAACACTCTAAGGAGTTCAGACTTGTAAGTTCCCTATAACTTGTGACCAGTTTTCAACCATTCAGCAACTATGTTTTAGTGCACTTGGATGATTAGTAAAACCAACTAAAAGATTCTGAGAAAAAGCTCCAGCACACGAATAAACCCTAGATATAAGAATAATAGAGTTTTCATACGACCGGTTTTTACAGAACAACAACAACAACATTATTTAAGCCTTTGTCCCACTATGCAAGGTAGGCTATATGGATCATACGTCGGGTTTTTACAGAAGATTAAGAAAAAATAGACATCAGTCTCAGATCAGGCATTACTTAGATGGCACAACAGAACATAGACATTACATATGTACAGCAGGAAGACTAGTTTCTATGTCCAAGTAATCCAGCAGTTCTGAAGGTTGAAGACGGCAACTCCTTATAGAGACAGTGACGGGAGAGACTCTCTCTCTCTTTCATTTCTTCAACTACATTACAAACTCGAGCATTTACTCCAACTCAAAAGAATATGGAACAACTTTTTCAAGTAGATTGCATTCACAATATCATATCCTTCTCGACCTTATAACATTGGGTGGGTTGGACACAAAATGGGATGTCTTTAACGGCAATAATTATTAGAGCAGCAAAATTTTACCATTTTATTATTAAGTCTTGTTTCCTTCAACCAAGTTTAATGAAATGACTCACCCTGAAGCATGCAACACCACTCATACAGACACAATGAAAACTCTCTCTCTCTCTCTCTCTCTCTCTCTCTCTCTCTCCAAACACATCATATGGAGGGTTAAATTCACCCAAAGTTCACATGCAAATCCGGAAGTTGTGAATTAGCACAACTCAGTTTAGATTTAGCCAGTCCCTTAAGAGAACCATCCTAAATTTTAGAATTACAATGGCTTGCCAATTTAGATGATAGTATATGTGAGTCATTGACTACGTGTATGATAGTTGACAGATATAATTGTTTGCAGTATCAACTAGGACCCAAAATCTATTGGCTGTAGTTGTTTTTGCCGGTAAGTCTATTGTAGACTTATGTAGGGTGTTTTGCTCAAAAATGTGGTGGTGGCCGGGTTATGCCCCTTGTATTTTGTATTTCCTTCGGTACTGATAAAA
This sequence comes from Mitragyna speciosa, assembly GCA_024721245.1. NCBI lineage: Eukaryota > Viridiplantae > Streptophyta > Magnoliopsida > Gentianales > Rubiaceae > Mitragyna > Mitragyna speciosa. The sequence continues at coordinate 3,946,339 of CM045566.1, read as the reverse complement.
TTTTATCCCCAATCCCCAAACATCCTCCCACGAACCAAAAAAAAAAAAAGGGGAAAAGCTTCCAAAATTCTCTCAATTTTTAGACTTGCAGTTATATCACCAGTTTGTGAAGAACTCAGTTGTTTTGAGAATTCATAACTTTAGTATCCTTTTGTTTCAAGTAGATCCCAGTGTTTCACCATCTCAAGTCATCACCAAATGAAATGACCTATCTTGACATCAACTATAGTTTAGATCTCCGAAACTAGGTTCACCCACATAAATCTTTTACTCTTTGCAGTTGAATAACTGATTAAGGAACTGTTTTCCATTAAGTCCCAGCTCCTATATTTTCTAATCCTCTTGATCCATGTTATCTCATGTCTTTCAAAATGCAGCGTGCTCAAGTTATAATAACTAAAACAGTAATTCTTTTGTTCACAGATAAGGCACAGAGAATTTCTTTTATATCATTATTCACGAACAGCTAATATAACCATCTCGATGAATATGATCAAAGAGACACAAAGTCACAAAAGAAAATGATAAATCCATAACTATTGGCCTTCATAGGTACAGGAGACCTGAAAAAATTAATTCTGCCTCAGCATTTTCCTCCCATCAGAGCATAACTTACTATCACCGTGAACTCTCCCTTGGGAGTGGACCACCAAAGCATTATCACGTCACTTGCATGTCTGATACTTACTTTGAATTCCATGAATTCGCTCTCAGATGATGTAGCACATTCACGAGTTTCCTTTTTTTTTTTTTTTTTTTTTTAAGCATGATAAAATAAGAGGCAGCCAGTGAAAATTTCTCATAAGAAGAAAGATTTTATTCCTTGAGCAGAGAAACTAAGTCAATCCCACTGATTCAAACCTGCTTTTATTCTCCCCTTCTCGTGACAATCATAAAACTCTCACATCTAGACATTCGATGTAATGGTTAAATAGTAACTCATTATAATTCAAAAGAAGAAAAATTAAAGGGAATTAAAGGGACTATGTTGCATAACTAGGAAAAACTACAGTCGACATCTTGATCTTGTATGCAAAAACAACCTCAAGAGATCATAGCTCAAAATGAGGACATCACCGCGCACCATCAAATAACCAAACCCCCCCCCCCCCCCCAAACCCCCAACAAAAAACACACACACACACCAAAAAAAAAAAAAAAAACGCACACACACACACCCAAGAATAACTCCCAGATGCTATCTTCTAACTAATTCGACTCATACCATGTCATGAACTCATCAAGATCAGAACTTTAATTGAAAATCAAATCATCCCACAAAATTTCAATAGCAGAAATCAACATGCGTTTCCATACAAAAATATTTGCATATTTACATAATTCCAATTAGGAAAAAGTATAAGTACCTTAATAACTATCAACCCTTTTGTCAAATAAGAGGAAAACAACTAAACATACTACGATTACTCATAAATATCACCAAACAGAACAGCCCTTAAAATTGCCAATAACAAGAACAGAGAGAAAAGTGGGACTTGGAAAACTTACAGTCATCATCGAGAAAACCCAATTGCGACGACTTTCAGCGTTGAGTCCTACAACAGTTCTTCTGGGATGGTAAACTATAGTGAAAAGAAGCCAAATATGATAAGACAAGAATATGAGCATTCCCAAAGGAACTAACACATAATCCAGCTGCTGTTCCTCCATTTGGACAGATACACAGTTTCTCTGATGTATGATCCTTTTCAGCCTTTGAAAAAGAATTCCAAGAGAATTATGTCTTCTCTACTTCTCTTTTCGACAAAGAAGAAAGTGAGACAGTGAATTCAACTAGTACGATGTTTTGTTTAGGCGGAACGAAAGTGACTTAGTATGCTGAGGCCGAAAAATAGCCCGCTTTCTTTTTTTTTTTTCTTTTTCATTTTTTTTTTCTAGCCACGATGAATCATAAATACGCTAGCCTGGCCAACTCGCATCCAGGTATGAACTTTTGACTTGCTCATGTAGAAGTAGATCATACTGATGCAGTAGCTCATACTGCCAAGCATAGGATGCGCAAGAAAGTATAAAAATTAGTTAGTGTTATGGTGACAGGAGATCATTGAAACTGAATTAAAATATTCTAGTAAAAGATTGCTTGACAAATCTGACGGTTGAAAGTCATTTTCATTGTGACCCAAAAAAAAAAACCAAAAAAAGTCATTTTCATTTTGAAAATTTCTTGTAACCGTGTCAAACATCTGTCCCTTTAGGATTGAAATTATGTCCATTCCACGACTGGCTGGAGCTTTCACAGATCACGTAGAGGAGTTAAAGACGTGCTATTGTTTGCCCCTCAAGGAACAAATATCCTAAGGGTTGATTCCAAAGGAATATTTACCAGTAACATTCAAATGGGACGAAATGCTAAAAATTAATTAATTAATTAATTAAAAATTTAAAAAAAATGTTTTGATGGCTTGCTCTTTAAAAAATGTTTTGAAAATGGCAAAATCTCGAGAAAGATGTACGATGTGAGCAAGTAGAACTCTAATGAATGGGACATTCACAAAATATTTCAGCTGTGGTCACGGGGAAAAATGACAAATCCACACGTACAATACAATAGTTACAAGTACAGCTTCTTATACTACTACTATCGTCCTTGTGGCTACATTGGGTAAGCCCCTTTTTTTCAAAAGCTTTAAAATTGACAAGACATAATTATGTTTTCCAAAAAAAACATATATATATAATAGTAACCTCATTTCCCTTGTATGTAAGATTGTTGAGAAATTAATTTGTGGAATTTCTTGAAAGCTAAGGACTTTCAGAATTCCAGAACCAGCTGAAATCAATAGGAGACTTTTGATCTCTCCTCTTTTTATTAATCCAAGAGGGGAGAGAGTAAAAGTATTGTTACACTGGGGAAAAAGGGTGTTGAAATCACATTATTTGTACAACATAGAAACTTCTTCGCTAGCTCTTCTTGTCAAAAAATGCATATGGCTCCCTCTTATCTAGGTGCTTTTGCCAGTAGCCTTCGCCAAGGAGGTGAAGTTAAACCTGCAAACACAAAAATGGGTGGGAGAGAGACAAGGGACAGGAACAACAGGTTTAAGTAACATAATAAAACTACAAAAATCCATTCACTTGAGCTGGATAATTAATACAATTAATTGATGAATTGAATCTGAAATTTAGCCATCGCACACAGACAGAGGAACAAATAAGGCTGCAGAATCTACATCCATGGGAAGTAAACTTTGCATGACAAGAAAAGATAATCTGTCAAAATCAGTTTATTCCCATGCTAGAAAAAGTACTTCTCATGCCCGAAATATAAGCATATCCTTCAGGAGATTGAGCATTCCAATAACTTAAGTGTTGCCATAATTGTTGTCAAGTACGCTCCACACTTAAAACAAAAGCCAAACAACTATTTTCCATTGCTGGTTTAAACGCTTCTTTTGGTCAGATGCTATGATCCAGTAAAATTATCTACAACTGTGTCTCATGAATGATAAGAAACACTCTTTTAGGATGTCAAATTTTCAAGAGTAATGTGATACCAGTCCTGAAAGTTCCCAGACAAAAAAAACAAAATGGGAAAAAGAAAAAAAGAAGTTGGATTTCTTAATAAAAGCACAAGATGAGCCTAGCAGAGACTTCAATACAATATTTCTTAAGCAAGGAGTTAGCGCACACAAAGGCCAAAAAGTCCAATTTATCAAATAACTACTGAGCTGATTAAACTGACATTACCTCAGAACTGGCTTCGATGCTGAAGTTACAGAATTCGAACTGGATGCTGGAGGCAGAAGTTCAGGTGGCTATATACCACAGCAAGTAGAACCCAGAAAGAAAAGGGGAAAATAAATTGTGTCAGTAGCACTTCAAGTAAACAAATCTCCCAATTCTCGCCTCAATAAGTAAACATTAAGTAACTAAAAAAAATAACCCCACAACAGCTGTTGCACAAAGAGACACATGAAGAAGCCAAAGAATTGCAGAGGCAGGTCAGAGAATGAAGATTTTATACATTTTGAGAACGAGGGATGCAGGAGGAATGCGGGAAGATGAAATGAAAGACAACCCATCCAATTGACAAAGATTCAATATGAAGGAAAATGGAAGCACATAGGTCACTCTATGCGAGAACAGATGATGCTAAAAAATTCAGAGTCTATTCAAGAGGACTTGTTCTATAAATAATGAACGAAATTCACAAAAAAAAAAAAAAAGGAGAACAAGGGGTAAACCATACTCTGAAATCAAAACAAGGAACAAAGTCAAATAGCCTGCTTGTTATGGTTGGACACTCAGTTCCTGTCCCTATATACAGTTTAATAATTTTCATACACAGATTTGATAACTTCCTAAATCTTCTATGCATGATTCCTTGAAATTAAACTAAGATTTTTAGAATTACAAATACTCTACTAGCAGGAAAAAATATACAGATGATCTTTTTCTGTAACAGCATTCATGAACGTGATAATTCTTTCCACACCATACAAGTGAAATATATATTATAACTTCTAAGTGTAAACCATATAAAGCCCAGTTGCAAGTATAGATCGCTGCAATTATATGTCAACATCCTGAAGCTCAAAAATTTATGAGTAAAATAACTAACAAGAAAAAAATCCCTATATGCACAATTTAATGGATCCAAAGGCAAGACCTCAAGCTCTTCTACTTTCCCACCCGATTGTAAGCTAGAGCAAGAACCAGCAGCTGTGCTATTAGCCAGAGAAACTACAAGTGACCCTTTTGTAGTTGAGGATTCCATGGAGCTTCCTTTCATGCTCCCACCAGAAATCTTTGTTTGCTTTTTGTATTCAGGGTCATCTTCAAGCTCATCAAGTTCTTCAGGAAACGTTTGGTGTGCTACATATGGATCAGACATCATCTTTTCTATAGCAAGATTTTCAGCATCTTTAGAGCTTAATAACATGGAAGCAGCAGATGAAGATTGATCAAGCTTCAAAGACCCATCTAATTCTCCACCATATTGAGTAGGAACCTGAGACAGACATACGGGATTTGCTAATCCATTGTCCATATTATCTTCAACCTTCTCTCTCAAAAATGTTGCTGATGTTTCTACACCAGCATTGCCAGAAGATCTACTCTCACGAACTAGCTCACCTGAGATCCCTACACCAGCTAAATATTTTAAATCTCTTGAACTGGTCGCCACATCAGTGTCATCACTTTTTCTCTTCATCCCACCATTCAATCCCTGAGGAAGGGCACTCTCTTCAGCATGGCTAGAAACTTTAGTTTGTGAAACCCGTCTATTTTCTCCAGCTACTCTGGCAGGACGAGGCCGAACTCCACCAGGAAACACAAAAATGGGTAGGTTCCTACGTTTTACATGGCTTACATGGATTTCCATTCCAGGCTTCCACAAAGAGTACATGCCAACAGCATGTTTGAATTCATCAACAGTCATCCTAATATCAAACTGCTCCCCTTCATTGGCAGATGCTCTTTGCTTGCGTTGGAGACCCATGAAGTAGCAACAATAAAATGGTCTTGATGTGTCTGAAAAATCCCCAGGGTGTGGGTGGCACTGAAGCATGTTGAAAGTGTGCCTCTCAATCTAATTGTGAAAATGATCAACGTGTGTCAGGAAGACATAAGTCACATCTGTATGACGCCTACATAGACAGCAAAAGATACAGAAAAAAAAAATGAACACGGTAAAACAAAAAGGAGTCACCTTTAATGTAAGTTGACGCAAGCGGGATTCAACCCAACCCTTCCAATTCCTCAAATCATCAGCATTTGCAGCATTAACATCTATCTGCAAATAATTCTTATATGCCTCAAAGAAAGGAAAAGGCTCAAAGAGTTTCTCCCAGTTGAATTTGTTCGCATCCATAGCCTGAAGGAAACAGCAAATGAGAATAAGCCAAAATACAGAAAGTCGCCAACAATTTTCCAAATACAGGAGCATAAAGTCCATGCTCCATTCTTAGGACAGGGTCAATCCCATAAAATAGACTGAATTTAGAAGCAGTTCAAGACAAATATAAAAAACAGAACTACTTCACCACGGTTTCTGTAGCTGCCAAAGCATACCAGAGTAACATAGTTGTTAATACATCTTGAAAGTATCCACAACAATTACATTATTTGGGTAAAAATCAAAGACAAGACTATTGTAGTAAGAGCTCCAGGCCACGTTCAGGATTCGATGACACAATGTCAAATGTCTATTGTCAAAAGGCCTAAAAGTGATCCGATCAACTGACAACCACCATTAACCAACAGCATCTACAGTACCCAGCCAAATCCATAAATGCCAGAAGAACTCCTCAAAAAATAACTACAGCACTGTGCACCCACCAAAAGAAAAGGGGAGAAAAAAGAGGGGGTTATAAGAAAGGAGTGCAGTTTCACTTGGATGACGGAACATGATTGAATACCATCTCAAGTTAGAAGAGACAATATAACAAACAAGTTAACTTTTTTTTGGTTTTTTTTTTTTTCCGTTGGTTTGGTTTTTTTTTTTTTTGGGGGGGGGGGGGGGGGGGGGGGGCGGGGGTTAAATGCAGGAGGAGTGCAGCAGTGGTACTGTAAGACAACAGAAGCTGACACTATTTATTAATATTAACAACAGAAGCATCAAGATAGTACAAACTAATAAAAAAGACATATCGAATCTTAACAATTGTCCATACAGTGAAACAAGCAATTTTATTAACTAAAGAAAACACAACTTCATTACAACAACTGTACCTCACAAATTTCATTTCCCCTTTGAAACTCGTCTGTCATAATCCGCAGAGTATTTGATGATACATTATAGCTAGAATTCATGCAAGGATAAGCAGGAGTGATTATGGGCATCAAGTGGTACTTGTCCTTTGGATTTCTTCTTGGATCCCAAACTTGTAGTCCAAGTGATCCATCTTCAATTGCGCACAGCATAACTGGATTAGGCCAACGCCACTGTGTGTAGACCCTGAAGAACCGTGAGACTAGCATGTTGGGCAGTCCATTGGGATAAAGCTGGCATATGCGGGCAACAAGCAATGCCCAGTTTATACCACCTAGAAAACCTGCAACCTGACCATAAGACAAATTATATGTTCTGCATCAAGATATATAATACGAAGCGTGATCATATTGTAACCTTAGGATATCTAAAACACAAGCCCATACATTTGAATAAACACCACGACGCTTTGCCCAGTACCTCATGCATCTCAATGTGGTCCGAAAGTTCTGCATCAGTACAAAATTATATAATTAAAAGTGTGCAAGGTGCAAGTTACCGAAACTTAGATATCCTCATATGAAGAATTTAGATACCCACAGATGAAGAGTTACATTGAAAGATTGATTATGACCTGAATATTTGGCACTAATCGTAAAATTTGATCAGTAACTCTACAACCATTTAGACTACGAACTGTCTGCTCATCAGCATTCTGCAGTATTGATTCTTGTGAAATGTCCAGATCCTGTAGCAGAATAGTTAATCAAAAACAAAATCATAAGATAAACCCTTTTTTTCTCTTATGGATTATGTATTACTCTAACTATAATTATGATACCACATCCCTTGTTTCTCTCCATGAGCGGCTCCTCTATGGAGTCATAAAAAATTATCACAAATGTGAACCATTAAGTATTGATTTAATGTATTGATTGCTGAGCGCGAATTCATGAAGACAGCAAGGTTAAAGACAAGACAAGAACTTACTTCTGGAATAACCCATAGAGACAGTTTTGCATAAAGAAGGTCTATGGAAATTCCACTAAACTTGAATTTCATCACAGGTACATGAGCATCAGGTACAGGATGCAACTCCGTCACGTCAGGCATTTCTGACAACATTTTATGAAGCTCACCAAAGAAATCTTCCTGCATGTGGTAATAAAAGCATTTATAAACAAATAAATTTAGTACTGCTACAAACAAAAACATATATCTGCACAACAATAGGTTAGAGCTGATCTCACATCTCGTGTTGCATGTCTGGGTCCAACACAGAGTGTATCTATATCTGCTCCAGGGCCATGTACCTAGTTAAGAAGAAACCAGCATTCTAAATGAAGCACAAAAGTACTCTGTATTAAGTAGATTATTGCAATGGCTGAGGATCAAAAACAACTTGTGCTTGTTAGTTATTTCAATAGTACTGCACAGAAGGCAATAGGATGACACACGACTGCTCAATGAAGGTTGACAACTACAACTTAAGATGGATTCGTTTCAACAAGTTAACATATAAACCTCCTAAGTGTCATATCAATTTTTCTCTTTTTCTTGTGGTATATGTGCTGGAAAAAGACAAGTGATAGAAAATCTTCATACCCCAAGCCGATATGAGCCAAAGGTGAATATCTTAGCATTCGCTTCTTGCACCAGCTGCTCATTTAAACCTTTAGCACGACTTACATTTTTCACCCATGTCTTAACAATCTGCTCAAATGCCCCGCAATTACAACAGCAATACATATCACAATCATGAACTTATTGAATCCATAAAATCCAAGCTAACTAAACCATCAAACCTGATCCAGCCTCCCCAGCACTTCCTCCCTACTAATGGCTTCCTCCTGGCTTTCATACAATCCTACATCTGCTAAAAACTGCAAACACATACAGGCATTACCTATTCTTCAATCATTCTATATTAAACTATTGATCATGAGCAAAAGTATAATAAACAAAAAATTCATTTTTACCTTTTCAAGCTCGCAGGTCTTCATTATATCATATTCTGTCGGTCCACTCCACGAAATTGGCTCAGTAATGCCTAGACGGCGCCCGCCGTTCTGATTGCCAAACCCAGGGCCAGCCATTTCTTTGCTCTATAGTTTCTACTTTTTAATGCAATTCTTTATAATATCATTTTTTTGTTCTTTTTTTTTTCTCTTCTTTTGTATACCGAGTGATTTACTATGAATTACAACTCTCCAACTCTTTTCTTTTTTTTTAATTTATTTTATAAAAATATCTCCCTAGCTATCTATTACAAAGCCAATAACATCCAAAACTGAAAAAAAAAAGATACTGAAAAATCACAAATTGTTCTCAATAACTGTTTATACAGCAGTAATAATCTTGCAGATTATTCAATAAACTCAAAACAAAAAGCAAAAGACAAAAAATCCCTATAATTGAGATTAATGATTATATCAACAGGAGATAAAGCAGTACAACATCACTCAACTGAACCCTTTTCAGCCCAGAAAATCTCTACAATTGAAAACCCTAAAATCAAAATTTGCACCCAAAAAACTCAAGAAACTGTATAAGAACCCCAATTCAGAGACCGACCCAGCTTCCGAATCATCCAAAATTCACCTCCAGTTCAATTGCTTCAATGTAAAGACTCCTCCTTTATTGAAGCCCTGCAATAAGTGGTCAAAAATAACAAAGCCCAGACAGTTATTTATTGGGATTGTGATGTGAAAAATCCGATCTTTCTAAACAGAAACCTGAAAAAGAACTGAACTTGGTGCTTACGTAGACTCTCTGGATTATTATTGCCTACAAAATTGGGAATAATTTGTATCTAGTTCATTCTGGTCTGAGATAGGTTATGCCTAGTTGTTGTTGCTTTTTGTTTTGGTATGGTTAACAAACCCCATTGCCATTTGTCCCTCCACTAGGTAGGCTAATGCCTTTTCATTTTAATTAAAAAAATAAAGCTAATGCCTTTTTACGGAAAATATTTAGGTGGATTGGGCCCATGAGTGACCCGTAAATCCTGTGATCCACCTAAAGTTACATCCATAAAAAATATTATGGGGTTCACGTAGAGTCTACAAGAGACCTACAGAAAGATTCACTTTGGGTGGATGTGACTTTAGGTGAACCACAGGATCCACGACCTCACCCGTACACCCGATCCACCTAAACATTTCTCTCCTTTTACACCCCTAACATTTTTATCAACCTCGACTTTACACTCTTAATTTTTATTTTAGACACTTTACATGCTCTCATTAAGAAAAATGATATTTATTCCAACTATTAAGCTCTTACTAATATTTAAATGTTAGCGCATTAACACAACCTATGCGAACATTAAAATCAACTAAAAACGTTAGTAGAAATCTTAAAGGAGATTTACAAGTTTCTATTTTTTCAATCTCAATTTGGGAATAATTGTTTTTGTAGCGTCATCCCAACAATCAATGTTTGAAAAGGAACATAATATATGTCACCTAATGTTTGAATTTTAATTTTTGCAATTTTTTTTTTAGAAAAATTAAGAACTCGTGGCAAGAGTTATCATTAACTATGCATTAATCTCTCTCTTTTTTTTTTTTTTTTTTGAGAAATCAATAACACTTTACAAGAGTTATCATTAATTATGCATTAAAAAGGGATTGAAGTTAGTAACCTCTATTTAAGAACTAGAAATCTCACATTAGACATGATAAATATTGAAAAACTTATTATTGACATCATGTTTCTGTAACAATAGAATTCGATTTAAAAATATTATAATTTTTTTTTATTTTCTCAACATGACATATAGGCTATCTATAACAATATGATTTTCCCATCCCTTAATAGGCTATCTTTACATTTCACAAAAAAAAAAAAAAAAAAAAAAGGCTGTCTTAATCCCCGTTGGGAGGTCTCTTTTATCCTCGTTTCTTTCCCTCGTTTATCTTCTCCCCACTAAAACTAGGGTTTACCAGTTTTTCAAATTTTCTTCGTATACCCAAAATGAATCCCGATACGAGCAATAAACGTGAAGGCGAATCGAACGAATTAAGCTTAGCTTCCAAAAAGGCCAAAACTTTAGCTGAAGAAGATCAAAATAATGGTGAAAAAAGGTTTTTTTCAGTAGAAGCTGATGCAGCTGAAGATAAAGGTTCAAGGCATACCATGGAAGATGCTTGGGTCGTTCTTCAAGATGCCAGCTTGGATTGTCCTGGAAAATTAAGGTTTTTTCAATGATTTTTGAATAATGTGGGAATGGGTTTTTATTATTTTTTAAAAAATTTGTTAGTTTTAAGTTTTGATTTTTTTTATGAAAATTGAAAAAGCAGGTGTGCTCATTTTGCGATATACGATGGACACGGAGGTCGATTGGCGGCGGAGTATGCGCAGAAGAATTTGCATAGAAATGTTCTTTCCGCTGGATTACCACGTGAGTTGGTCTGTTTTGCTTGGTCTTATGATTCTTTAACCATATACATTGCTTTTAATTGTTGTGTTTTCTTTGGATTTTTCGTTTATTGTCTTGGTTGAGTAAAGTTTTGATTTTATCTTTTTTTTTTTTTTTAAATTGTAGTTGGATGTGAAAGTGGCGAAAAAGGCTATCCTTGAAGGTATGTTATGTTGCATATTATTCTATTTGATAACTTTGAATGAATGGCTAAATTCATACCTGGTGTTAGGAAGTTCTTCACTAGCTTAGTCCACATTGTATTTGTTAAATGAAGGGTTGTTTTTCTCTACTTCTCTTGGTGACAGGGTTTCGGAAGACTGACGAGTCTCTTATCAAGGAAAGCACTGCAGGTGCTCTCATCTTCAGTTTTTTTCTGCATTCATAGAGTGTATAACCATTAGGTGTTAAGTTTTTTTTTTTTTTTCCCCTGAAATGAGGATAAGTGGATAATTCTGTAATTTTAAGTACCAATTTGTACTCGAGAAATATCAGTGTTTCAGAAGTGAGGATTAATTAGGATTTGATTGGCTTGGATAGTGCATTTAACACATTGTGTCTAAAGCAGAAATACTCTTAATAACTTGCATTGTCACGCTCCGGCAACATTTATTGCATGGTCAGTTTTCATTCTGAGAGGCTAGTTATTTTTTGATAATCACCTTTTGGTGTTTCTTTTGCATCCATGACATGACATGTGGGATTTAAATGATATGGGACTGCTGTTCTTTGGTCTGTTTGTGCTTTTAGGTCCTTAAAATGGTTCTTTGTGATACTTTTTTATGCATCTCTGAACTTTAAGAGGCTGCAAATACACTAGAAAAAAGTGCTTCTGGTTTTATTAAGCTTCTTTTAACATGGTTCTGGGAACTCTTGATAGGAGGATGGCAAGATGGTGCTACAGCTGTATGTGTTTGGGTCTTAGGCCAAACAGTAAGTTTTAATTGATCTGTTTTGCGTACTGTATTAAATCAAGTCTGAAAATTTTTGCTTTGACCATTAAGAGCTTTAACATACTGGGGTAACTAACCAGTAATTATAACACTCTTGATTGATAAAATTGTTGTCAGCCTTCTTTTTCTCCCCTTTTCCTCCTATTTATTTTATGAAAAAACCTGCTTATTTTTCCATACGCACATGCATTAGAACGTACTGGAGTAACTAATCTGTAATAAGAACATTCTTGATTGATAAAAATGTCGTCAGCCTACTTCTTCTCCCTTTTTCCTCCTATTTACATTATGAAAAAACCTGCTTATTTTTTCATACGCACATGCATTAGAGCTCTTCTTTGCATGAAAATATCCTTTGAGTTTTTTTTTTATGCCCTGATTTTTGAAAAAGAATCTAATAATCCTTGTAATGTGGAAAGTTTAAAAATTAGCATGCAGAAAAATTGTTGAAGAGGAGATTGTAGAAAAGAACTTTATATCCGCTTATCCAGTTACTGCTTCACGTTTCTTCTTTTTCTTTTTCCTTCTAATTCTCGCCTGCCTTGTTTAAATGATGTTAGTTCTTTCTTGATCTAGTCTGTTGCAAACCATTTCTAATACCACATTTAAATCGTAGGTGTTTGTTGCTAATGTTGGAGATGCGAAGGCAGTGGTGGCCCGATCATCTGTTGCAGACGGATCACAAAATAATAGTTCTGCAGGTTCAAGTTCATTAAAGGCCATTGTTTTGACCAGGGAACATAAAGCCATATACCCACAAGAACGAGCACGAATTCAAAAGGTATCCTTATATAATTTTTTCCCTTTTTCTTCTGAAATGGTGAATAGTTGGGTAGTGAACTTGTTTCGTTCTCAAACTATTTCACAACTCAGTTCAATAGATTGATGATAATATGGTTTTTCTTTATGATTTATTTGCTTAAATGAAATCAGTGAAAACTGAATTCATGCATCTTCAAATTCCATAATTTGATTAAGATCGAATGGAAAAAAAAAAAGGTTAAGTTCAATCAAAGGGACATTGTTGGCTATTTTGATGGTTTTAAGTTATGCAAAAGCTGCATTCATTAGGTTGAGTGACAGATTGAGTTAACTTTTTAAGTGGATGATAAGGTGACAGTTGAAAATTTGTGTCTGAATATATCCTAACCCTATGCTTGTGGTTTTTCTTTTCCTTTTTTTTTTTTAAGAATTTATTTGCCTTTTGGAACCTTAATTCTGCCAACCTTAATATTATTGAATTTTCCTCATGATAAACATGCATACTTTTTTAGGCTGGTGGTACTGTGAGTTCAAATGGACGGTTACAAGGGCGACTTGAAGTTTCTAGAGCTTTTGGAGATCGTCAATTCAAGAAGGTTTTTATTGATTGACTGTTCAGGATGACTTTCTTTGTTCATTTATATCTACCTATTCTGTTTATTGTCTTCACAAGAGTGCATCCATTTTAAAGAAACTGAGAGTATATTTTTAAGATATGATCTCTTCTTGATGTCCTTTTGCTCCCCCCCTCCCCCCCTCTTCTTCTGTTCTCTCTTTCTTTCTCTTCATGTTTGAACCCATTATAATGTTGATAATTTATTTTTGCATTCTTTTGCTGGATGATTGAAGAACTTCTCTGGGTTTATTAGCTTTTGTTGTGCTGCTAATTTTGATCACCTCATTTAGGAGAAAGTTTAGCAAATGCAACCATGTGTGCTTTTAAGTTGTCAAAGAAGCAGGAAAGTCCCTTCTTTTTTATTTTATCCCTCTCTGTACCTTGGGACAAGCATGCTTCTATCCTTTGTGAACTCTTTGTAATGTTCAGCCTTTTTTTCTGGTGATTAAAGGCATGTAGAGTTTCAGGTATGGATGATTAAGTTTCTGGATTAATGAGTTTTCTCCAATCAATTTCTGGTTTATGATGTGAAAAGGTCCAAGGCAATTGCATTTGCCTTTTGAAGTGTTAAATGCTTATGGCACGTACGATGTATAGTTGGATTATGCTTGCAGGTGGGTGTTGTGGCAACCCCAGATGTCCATTCATTTGACCTCACAGAGAGAGACCAATTTATCATTCTTGGCTGTGATGGCTTGTGGGCGGTATATCCGTATACTTCACTTTTAATCTGCTGGATACTTTCATATGCATTGATTTCTTGGTGCTTCTGATACAAATTCCATTTTATTTAATTTATCTGCTCTTATTAGGTTTTTGGACCTAGTGATGCTGTTGAATTTGTCCAGAAGTTGTTACAGGTTTGATAATTATGCATCTTTGTTTTTCCTGTGCTGCCTTCAACTTGTGTGTTGTTCGGGCTTATTAGTTTAATGCATTTTTTTATCATTAAATTTATATGCAATGCTGATTTATCATTAAATTTCTAATAAGTAATGCACGTAGAAAGTTATCTCTAAATAAAAATAGCTGTGATACTCTCTTGAAAGGATTAGATCATACGTGATATGGATGTAAGCCAATACAAAAGCTGCCATCTCTTAGTAGTAAACTTCGTTAATGCTTTGCGTTCTTTCCGCTATTTCCCTCCTTTTTACCTGTAAGCCAATACAAAAGCTGCAATCTCTCAGTAGTCAACTTCGTTAATGCTTCGTGTTCTTTCCGCTTTTTCCCTGCTTTTTACCTGTTCTAAAATGAAGGTTTAGATGTTAAAACTTTTCTGATCTGAAGGTAAATAGGTTTAGATGGCAGAAGCTTTGAGGTGTTAGATGTCTAAGACAAGTAGATAACTGCATTTTTTGTACTATTTTTTGAAGGTTATGTGTGAAGCATTTGAGAGCTTTAAAATTATAGCTTTTTAACCTTTGTAATTTGCTGGCAGGACGGTTTACCTGTTACGGTTGTGAGCCGCCGCCTAGTTCGTGAAGCAGTCCGTGAGCGCCGGTGCAAAGACAATTGCACTGCAATAGTTATTGTTTTCAGGAACAATTAGCTGGAATTCCTCAAGCTAAATGAGAAGGTTTTAGAAGGTTTTGCTTGTAGGAGAGTAAAGTTGGGTCTTAATTTTTTCTCCAAATTCTTTTCTTCAAGTATGGTTGACAACATTTTTCTGGTTTTCCCTTTCTTGTACTGTAAGGATGGTTGTATGATATCTTTCAAGGGTAATATTCTTTTCGAATATGTGATGTTAAAATTCAATTTACATTTCAGGTAATTTACAAGCAGAAAAACTCCACATTGGGAAAGAGTAATATATTTTGGATTTGAAGTTTACAGTTTAACCATATTTTTCCCCTTTTAATGCGTAATTAGTAGTTCAATTTAGACAGGTTGAGCAGAATTGCATCAAATTAACATTCTGAATAACGAAGATAGAAGAAAAGGTCCCACTCACTCACACAGACGAAAAAAAAAAAAAAAAGATTCATGCACAGACAAGACAAACAAAGAATAAAAAGAAAAAGAAGCCGAAGTGGGTTGCCAGTTATGCTATGGCTCTGCATATTAGTTCTGATCTGATGCAGACCAGAGAGAGGAGTTATTGCTTTATTGAACACTAATATCAAGCATCTGTCAACTTGTTCACTTGACAATAAAATAGTGTGAAGATGAGAAATAAGTGTTGTCATATTTCATGAGGTGCAGAAAGAGGTTTTTTGACCTCATTCATGAATCTCTTTCAAGTGGCCTGAGGTAAAACAGAAGGAAAAAGGCAATCTTCGTTAAATTCGGGGCATTGGAAGTTCTGGTAAGGTTGCAATGTGGAAACAAGAAGAATATTCTCACCAGGGCCAACTTCCTCTATATATTTTTTTAGTCTGGTTCATAGGATCATGATGATCCATAAAATAAACCAAATAAACATAGAACTTAATTGGCTAATTGGAAAATTCAATGATTTGCATAACATGGGGTTGTCTCTGAAATCATGAAATTTTGATTTGGGTTGACATGAGCTTCACTCTAGTTGTGGCTTTGGGGGAGCCACCTTCTCTTAAAACACAATATTTTATGTGGAGAGATTCTAACAGTTTAATGATACGATGTGTTTGCGCCCAATCAGAATCTATCTCACGGAAGAAAACACAGAACTAGCCTTGAATTAGACATCAAAACTTGACTACAGGCATAATTTTTTGTTTTCATAGGGGGTCTTGGCCAACTGATCCATGTATCTATCCACCCTATACAAAATTGCAGTTGCAAAACTAAAATAAGAAAGTATTCTTTAATTCTTGATTATTTTGGTTACCATGATTAATACACCAACTAACAAGATTCAGACTAACAACAACTCATCTAAAAACTTACGTAAATTTTAAATTTTACCCTTATTTCTGATCATCTATAATTAATTTCACCAAAAAAAAAAAAAACCTCCAGTCCTTTTTGAATTGCACGTGTTCAGTTTTCTTCATGATAACTAATGACGGCAGAAGGATTGAAGTTCCCTTAAACTGTTTTAACTTTTCTAGTGTTGCTCCAAGCTCTAAACTGTTTCAGTTCCCAGTTAACATTGCCAAGCTTAAAATAAAATGAAAAAAAAAAATGAGGGTGGTATTTTGGACCTTATGGTCAATGAGTTGAAAGGTCAGCCTCCCCCTCAATCACCTTGCCAACATGTTCCACCTCTTCATTGTCTCCCTAACAAAGTTCAAATTTCAGTCAACAATCCAAGGAGATTTAGATAAAGAAAAATCACAATGACCAAGAGATTACATGCAGACCATATTAGAAACATACATTTTTATATGTATGCCCACAATCAATGCACATTGTGAATTATTTATAAGCCATTTCAATCTCATAATAACCCTAATGATTAATAAGCATATGGTTGCGAGGCTGTTTAGCCTCCATTGTGCATAAAATATGTACACATTTTCCAAATGTGTTCCTATATATAGTACTTCTCCTTGTGTCCTTGCAGTACTTCATGATCTAACCCATCGTATAGAGAAAAGGAAAAGAAAAAATGGGACAAGGGAGCTTTGCATCTGAGAAAATGAAGCTGCTTCTGGCATTGCTCATTTTGCAGCTATGCTTCGCAGGATTTCATATTGTCTCTAGAGTTGCACTAAATATTGGTGTTAGCAAAATTGTCTACCCAGTTTATCGGAATATCATTGCATTGCTCCTGTTAGGACCCTTTGCATATTTCATGGAAAAGTGAGTCTTCATGTGTCATATATATATATTTGTGAAAAAGACAATTGGATTACTAATCAGGTTTTTCTTGATCTTTCTTATAAATTTTTGCGTCCCTCTTCCACAGGAAAGATAGACCACCTCTTACTTTCTCATTGCTGGTTCAGTTTTTTCTCCTGGCATTAGTGGGGTAAGCAACTATTATTTCAGCAACATAAAACATCAATCAGAATTGCAATATGCATAGATCTGATTTGTGTTTTTCTACAATCTATAATAACTTTAAGTTTGTACTTCAGAATCACAGCAAACCAAGGATTTTATATCCTAGGTTTGTATTATGCATCGCCAACCTTTGCTTCTGCCATGCAAAACTCAGTTCCAGCAATTACTTTTGTCATGGCATCTGCTGTGGGGTGAGGAGTACTTTTACATGTGTGCTTGTATCTGCAGGTGCATTACAAAATTCTAATTTAATCTGTTCCTATTCAGATTAGAGCAGGTTATTGTTGCTCGAAGAGATGGTTTAGCGAAGATTCTGGGGACAATGGCAAGTGTAGGTGGTGCTACTATCATCACCCTTTACAAAGGTCCTCCCCTTCTACACCAGAGTTCACAAAGTAATTTGTTAGAAGTGGACATGCTTTTCTCTTCAATGAAAAGGCAGAACTGGACCTGGGGCTGTATTTGTCTGCTTGGCCACTGCTTATCTTGGGCTGGCTGGATGGTTCTTCAGGTAAGCCTAAAAATAATTTGACAAAATGCTTCTCTTTTGCAGTAAGGACTACTAATACAAATACAACGATGTTTTACCAATTACATGATGGCTCTTCATATTCTCATCTTGATTTTGGAGTAAACAAGAGGAATCAGATTTTGCAGCTGAATGCTATTAGTCATTTTTCCAGCTTAAACTGAACTCACGAATAACCATGGTTATCCACCTCCCAATGAAAAAGGAAAATAATTAGATGCATAAGTTCCATGGCAATCAGTATTGAGCCTAATCAACGAGTTTAACTGTTTTTTCAGGCTCCAGTAGTTAAGAAGTACCCCGCCAAACTGTCATTGACCTCATTTACATGCTTCTTCGGATTGATCCAATTTCTAGTCATAGCAGCTTTTGTGGAAAGAGATCCCAAGCATTGGCAGATCCAGTCAGGGGAGGAGGTTTTCACTATCCTATATGCTGTAATGTCTCCATCCAATCCAAACTAATAGTTCGATGTAAAATCCTTCACTAATCATAACACCTAACGTCCCATATTATTTGTTACTTCAGGGGATTGTATCTTCGGGAATTGTAATCTCTCTTCAAACTTGGTGTATTCAGAAAGGCGGTCCAGTTTTTGTTGCCATCTTCCAGCCAGTGCAAACAGTATTAGTCGCTTTTATGGCATATGTAATTCTTGGAGATCAGTTTTACACTGGAGGGTATGTGGAAGACCTGTGAAAAGAGCAATTGCAACTTTTGAGTTCTGATATACTCAGAAAACCAGTTCACAAACACCTTTGTGTCTCCAACTTCTGATCATTATCAACTTCTTGCAGGATTATGGGAGCAGCTCTTATTGTGGTCGGTCTCTATTTAGTCTTGTGGGGGAAAACTAGAGAGAAGAATCTGGAAAACCAAGATGACAATGAGACGTTGACAAAACATTTTCTTGATGACAACAGTAAATCCAAAGAGTCCCCTGTTCAAACTGATGTTCCATAAAACACCGACTCTTTTACACCTTTACGACTAAAGGATGTTGCTAGACTGAATACTTGTTGATCATATTTGGAAGAAAATCCACATGATCATAGAGATAAGCTTAGCAGCATCTTAACAGGTAAATCTCAGTGGATTCTCTGACCTACATAAATAATAATCGTGATCAAGGTGATAAACCTGACCTGGCTTCATACAAGTGCAATGAGCAGTGACTATCATTGTGCTATTATCCTCTCTGTCTAAAAAACCTTAATCATATCCCATTGGCTGAAGACTGGATTTTAAGGCCTGATTTTGCCAGTTTGCGTTCGACATGGATAAAAAAAATTGAAGTCAATTGGAAAATTTGTTTTGAATTGTATAATAATATTGTACTTACAAGTTAATGCCATACATAAGGCATTTGTATTGATATATTCGTATGCATCAGACAAATTTGATTGGAAATTGTGGTTGATTGTGCCAAAAATTATAGAGTCCTTGTTTCTGGTGTTACCCTTTTCATGATCTACTTTGTTTCAAACAATTGCAGAAGTCAAATCCATCTAATTCCGGAACAAGGATTGTGGAACCAGAACCAGCCATTAGTTCAATTCTTGATAAAAAGTAGAATAATGTCTTCAAAGAAGATGTTCCAAATGGCCTTATATTCACGCCTCCAGTGAAGAGTATTCCTCTTGTTGGGATAAAAATAGATTAACGCCTTCAAACCAGGGGATCACGGGGGAGGCAAAACAGGGATCGCCATGGTTTTGATTCGGTATTCTTAAAGAACTGAATTCACGCTCCATCCAAAATTTTTAATCAGATTGCTTTGAGCAATGAGTGTGAGGTCGTCTAAAACTTAAAAATACCGGTAATGTTTAATTATAGATCAAAATAAGATTTCAAATCCAAATCTCTCATAAATACCACCTTGCCCGAGCTGCTTTTGACCCCATAAGAGCTAAGATGTTTGGAAACGAGAATATGAGAGAAGAAACGGTGGGAAGAAAAATATCTGATAAATTTTTCATAATAGATGTTTAACAGTTCAGTATTGGTTTCCCTTGCACATTAAACTTAAAGCTATTTAAATGGCTGTCTGAAAAATGATCGCACAAACACAAATGTCTTCTGTATGATATTAAAATAGAATATTAATGTCCAATACATCAACCAAATCTCCAAGTACTTCAACTTGATTTGTCAATGGTATAATATGCTTAGCTGCCAACCAACCAAATCAGACCTCAAAATCCAATCTGCAATAAAGTGGGCTTCCTCCCCCCCGCCCCCCTCCTCTTTGCCTTTTTTCAATTATGTGTGAATAGCCACAATCACATAATGATCATTACCACTGTTCACACCGGGCTTCTTTTCCACATACTTGCATGTTGAAGACAGGTCAGTCTGATTACATGAACATAATTCTTATTTAAATAGGTAGGGATCCAGTAATATTACATGTTGAGCACTCAACTGGTCGGGAGTAGCAATTCCTAAACAAATTGTACCTATCTAAACATCCAAATTAAGAAACAAACTTATAATAAATCATACCTTTGTCCAAAAACCCAATCTCACAAACTAGAGGAATATTCATTTGACCGGGACTGGAGGACTGGAGATCACTCGTCCTAAACATGTTCTTTTCTCTTAACCTCATTGGGAAATATCATAACATACTACTTTGCTAAGCATTGCCTTGAATATTCTTAACCTTGCCAAAAACACCCATGGGCATATACAAATTTTACGTTTCATGCTTAACAGCTAATAAATAAGCAGAGAATCATGCAAAGGCCATTAAAAGTACCAAGGGAGATGAAGGTCTAAAGATGATTCCAGAGACACATAAAGTAATAAATAGCCACAATTGTACTTCAGCAACTCATCCAATTTGAAGCCAGTGAGGAAAACACATACATTCCAAGAGAACAGTATTAAACTGTAACCTTGAAGATCCATAAAGTAACAGAACAGCAGTGAGGTCAGATTCAACAATAGCTGACAAAAATGACCACAACAACATCCATTTCAGACATCTATCATCCAAAAAGTAAAGAAAACTCTAATCCTGAAGCAGATAAACATTTAAAAATAGAAGCAGATAAACATTTAAAAATAGACAATTTTCTCATGGACCAGATTCTCAGTTCTGTTCAAGTCTACCTCACAGTAACAATGTCGTCAATCTTCAAAATCATCCGCACACACTCTGTCGCCAAGGTAATTGCACTTGTGCTCACCAACAGTGGCTGCACCACATTCTCCTCTAAGATGTTAGTTATCTGACCTTTCCTCACATTGATACCAGTATTAATCTCACCCTGTGCGTGCCTATTCCTCAGTTCAGTAACAATTGCAATGGGATTCAACCCAGCATTCTCAGCCAAGGTATATGGAATAACCTCAAGAGCCTCAGCG
Organism: Mitragyna speciosa; assembly: GCA_024721245.1. NCBI lineage: Eukaryota > Viridiplantae > Streptophyta > Magnoliopsida > Gentianales > Rubiaceae > Mitragyna > Mitragyna speciosa. The sequence goes on along the minus strand of CM045566.1, from coordinate 3,925,075 downwards.
AAAGACCTCACACAATAACCCTCCATGCCCTGCAATACTTTCGCCCAAGCACCCAACTGCCTTGACAGCTCAATCTCAGGTGCCCCACCACCAGCAATCAAAAACCTCTTGTTCACCAGACACCTCACCACACACAATGCATCGTGCAAGCTCCTCTCAGCCTCATCAATAACCAACTGATTCGATCCACGAACTAGCACAGTAGTAGTCCTTCCCATATCCTTAATCCCTGTGATCTTTGCAAGCTTCCCACCATCCCCAAGTGAAACCTCCTCCACCAATTCTGCAAACCCCAACTTTTCTGCCCTGAAATGCTCAATATTCGCAATAGGCAAACAATTCAAAGTCTTGGTAATAAACTCAATCTCATCCCTCTCCACATCCTTGATTACCAAAATCTTTGCTTTAGACAAATAATGCAAGGACAAATCAGTCACAGCATCCCTCAAAATACTCTTCTGAATTAACAGAACATTACATCCAGTCGCCTTAATCTTCTTAATCATACCAAGAATGTAATTCCTCTCTTCCTTCAAAATCCTATCCATCTGGGTATAATCTGAAACAACAATACTCTGCTCAATATCAGTTTTGGGAGGTGAAATCTGAAACTGTATTACAGCAATCTTAGCATTCTCAACCCGGGTCGGTCCCCCAGCAGCATGACTAACCTTCTTATCAAACACTAAACCCTTAACCAATTCAGTATCATCAACAGTCCCTCCTAATTTCTTCACAATTTTAATGTCCCTCAAGTCGACTAAATCAGGTTTTGCAGGATCCACAACAGAAAGCACAGCATCAACAGCTAAAGGAGCTAAAAGAGTAGAGTACTGTGAAACTACCTTCGAATTCAAAGCCGTGCTAGCCGATTTCACCAGTGATTCGCGGTCGGAGAGCTCAACCGGGACAGCCATCGCAGTGAGGACCTCAACAGCCTTCAGTGAAGCTTTATGAAGCGCATCAGAGATGATAGTCGGGTGAATGCCGGAGGTGAGGAGGGAAAGGCAGGATTTTAGGAGTGCTCCGGCGATGACGACGACGGTGGTGGTGCCGTCACCGGCGACGACATCTTGAGATTTGGAGAGCTCGACTAGGAATTTAGCCGCGGGTTGGAGGACTTCCATTTTGTTTAAGATGGTGGCGCCGTCGTTGGTGATGATGACTTCGCCGTTTGCAGTGGAGATCATTTTGTCCATGCCTTTAGGGCCTAAGCTTGTGCGAACCGCATCGGCGACGGATTGAGCGGCGGAGATGTTGGCGATTCGGACATCGTCTTTCCTCTTGTTGTCGACGAAAGTATCGGTCTTTGATGAGGAGGTGACCCGTGGAGCGGCAGCTGCTGCCGGAGCTGCCATCGTTGCCATTGTTGAGGTTGAAAAATGGAAGATTGGAGAAAAACCCTAGAACAGAGAGGTAGAGAAAAGTGGAGGGTTCTGGAAATTGAAACCTTTGCTGTTGAGGGGCTGGTGGGTATTTTCAAGAGGGTTCCTTGGCTTGGCGGTCGAGTGTAGGGCCTAGATGACCCGCACGTTACTCGATCAATATTAAAAGTTAGTTGCATTCGACTCAAAAAATAAATAGTTTAATTTCCTCAACAAAAAAAAATAGTTAAACACAATTTTGAACTTATCAAAATAAATAAACAAGTTTGAGTTTTTCTTCTTTTGTTTTTAACAGTCAAAACCAGTTTTTTTTTTGGTGGAAGAACCCAACATTTTCATTACTGTTTAAAGATTACGTATTAGTTAGAGACATAACAAGATTACATAACAAGAAGTGTTTGATAATACAACTTAATATTGAAAATTAATAGATTAAGAGTTTTTTAAATTCAATTGGTTTGATAACAAAATTCTTTTATCACTTAATTCATTAAATACTTATTTAATTTGTGTACAAATTTTAAATGAAAAATTTTTCACTTAATTTGTTAAATTTTGATTACTCGTCTCCCCTTACACACACATAGACACACTCACTCATGCATACACATATACACACATACTCTTTTTCACATGCGCAATCTCTCTTTCTCTCTTTCACACACACACACACACACACTCTCTCTCTCTCACATACACCATGCACACGCGCATGCACACACTTTCACACAAATACACATATTCTCTCCCTGTCTCTCTCACACACACACACTCTCTCTTTCTCTCTCTCTCTCTCTGCCCCATACAATTTATTCTGCACACACCAACATACTTTCTTGCACATACACTTTTACACAAGCATACTTCTACATATATATTTTCTTTCGCTCATATACATGCGCACATATTTTAGTTTTTCTTCTCTTACATACATATATTTTTACATATATACATATACTTTCTCTGTCACACACAAATGCACTTATTCTTTATCTCTCACAAACAAATGATGTCTTTCTTTCTCATACATATTATTATTAAATTATTTTAAATTTTTATGATAAAATAATTATATTTATGAGAGGAGATATTTAAATTCAGTGTATATATTAAATTAATTATCAAACAAATAAAACTTTATCAATTCAATAACTTAACACTTTCAACACTTAAATTTCACGCTTCAAATTTCAAACTTTAGATTACATATTTTGAGTTTTACCAAACACCACTTAGGTCTTTTAATTGCTTATAATGCAGGCTCCCTTTACTGCATTTATCAAATGCCTAAACTTGTACCACAAAAGACGATGTCAAGAGAGGAGCAAACAAGACGAAATTTCAAGGGTGAAAGGCCTGGGAACGTACGATTGTAAGGTTGTAAAGAAACATGAGAAGGAAGGATGGAAACGGGAGGAAGTCATGGAAGTGCGAACGGTGGACAGAAATAATGAGAAATAGATATTTGGACAAGTGATAAAATTAGACCATAATGACGGTAAGGTTATTATAATTATTTTATGTAATTAAGAGATATTAATGTAATAATTCAGAACAGAATGGTGCTGACTGAAATTGTCCGTAATATCTGGAGAGATTTATGAATTATAAAAAAAAAAAAAACCACATATTTCACTGGTGATTCCAATAGCAGCGCCATCCACTGAGCATCAGTGAGAAACCACTCCTTTCCCTCCCTTCTTATCTTCTCCCTAAACCCTAAACCCCCTAAAGCCCAATATCAGTAAGCATGTCATTCAACTCAAATTCTCACCAAACACTGCAATAAAACTCCATAAAAATCCTAACTTTAACAGAATATCGGTTTCTTTCACCATGCCTTGTTATTCGCCATTCTTTATTCATAATCTCAGACTCAAAGCCGCCCCATTTCTGATGAAGCCCATGTATTCTCTGCACTTCACCAATCGTGGGTTTCATTTTTATCCTCAAAATCCCATTTTTTTCCGCCGTCGTTTGCTGCCCCAGAACCACCACTTCAGGGCCGGCTTGGCCTTCACTAATTGCACTTGCTCCGCCACCAGTCCTTCTTCTTCTGGCTCTGTTATACTGAAAGGGATTAGGAAAAATGGTTCCTCTTCCTTGTCGATGCCGCCACCGTATTTTTATCAGCAGAGTTTGGGGTATGGGAGGTTTGCATATGATGAGTATGCTTCTGAGGATGATGATTATGAGTCTGATCGAGGTACGGGGTCTGGGGAAACTGGTAAGTTCTTAATTTTTATAAGTTTTGATCAATTGGGTTTTGGATAATTTAGTTAGTTTATGCTTTTCTTGTAAAGTTTTTTTTTTTTTGGTTTAATTTGAAGTTATATTTTTTATGCAAAAAGACGAAAAGGGCTCGTTTATATTTGTATAGTTTTGCTTTAATTTCTGATATGAAAAATAGTCACTTTTCTTCTGGTGTTTTTGGTTCTCGTTAAAATGAGCAAAGAATGGCGGAAATTGACATCCTAATTTTCCTAATTTCGATTTCTTTTCCCTTTTCCTTTGGGTGATTGGAGTTTTTGTGACGGTAAAAGGAGGAGCTTGGTGATGTAACATGTTACAGATATAAGAGAACTTTTAGGAATGATGAGTTGTTGATGACTATTGTAGAGATATGATTTAGCATCCCATGATAATTTTATTCATGTTGCTTCACCATGAGGTCTCAAGAAATGAGCATATCATAGAGATAAAGTATTTGTCATACGAATTTTCTTCTATGTACAACACATTGTCCTCCAATGTTTAATATGTCATCACCAGTGTGCTTCAACCCTTGATAATATTGAAGAATGGAGGAGAAAGCTAACCATGCTTGTCCGCAATGAAGATCAACAAGAACTGGTATCTAGGGAGAGAAAAGATCGACGGGATTTTGAGCATCTTTCTGCCCTGGCAACTAGAATGGACTTGTATAGGTTTGTTAACTTTGTCCAATCAATTTATTTGACGGCTTTTTTTAAATTTTTTTAAATGTTCTCAATGATATCATGCTAATTTCATGCAGTCGTCAATATTCCAAAGTAATCGTCTTTAGTAAAGTTCCACTGCCAAATTATAGGATCAGACCTTGATGACAAGCGTCCGCAGAGGGAGGTATTTCTTGTTCCATTCTCTCTTTGTATCTCTATTGGTTTGCCTTATTAGGATATTGATGAAAAGATATATGAATTTTTTATCCGCTTGTGACTAACTTACAAAAACATATTTGAGGAGATATATACTATTATTTCTTCTTCAACTTTTGTGGACTAAAGTCCTCTACATTTCTTGTAGCTAATATGAACATTTTTTCAAAATTCATAGGTTGTATTGTCATCGGGAGTGCAAAGTCGAGTAGATGCTTATCTGAAAGCATATCTTTCAAGAAAGGCTAAGAACAAGGAATCTTTTGCGCATAGGTATGCCATCAAGATCAAGCAGCTGTGATAGTCTTTCTACTAATGATGATCTTTCTGAGTTCCAGGAGTCCACTACACGGAGTGTGGTTGCTCAGAGAATTCTCCAGCGGCGGAGCTTGCACATGCGCAATAAACAACAGGATTGGCAGGTTCACATTTTCCTCGAATTGGATGACTAGTTTTCTGCTATGGTTAATTTGCTGTAGAATTGAATTTTACTCTGGATTTTTTTGTCCTTTAATTCTTCTCCTCCATTTGTTTTGGGTGTATCTGTCGACCTCTGAAAATTCTCTTTAATATCTTTCATTTTGCCTTTGTGCTGATTGCACTTGATTTCTATCCATCCTTTTGTCCATAACTGGAAAATGTAATTGTACCTCTTTGCATTTAATGCTGACTGGAGATTTTACATCATAGACACAGATGTTCCCAGCAACATTTTAGTCAGAGTATCAATGTGAATGATAAAAGTAGTTAATAAAACTGTAGGTTCTTGCAAATTCAATGTCAATGTGCTTTGCCTACCTGCATCTTTTGGCATAGAAATTTATTGTAATTGGTTTTTACTGCTCCATGTTTATGATAGGAATCTTCAGAAGGCCAAAAGATGCAAGAATTTCGAAGAAGTCTGCCAGCTTATAAAGAGAGAGAGGCCCTGCTACATGCCATTTCTCAGAATCAGGTCATTGCCTACAAGAATCTTAATTGTCTTTTTTCCCTGACCAGTAGGAGTGGAGTAACTAGTATTTGGCTTGTTTTGTGATCTTGTTATATGTTCATTTCGATTTTTGTGAGATTGTGGGTATACTATTACATTATTTGATCATGTTATCCAACTAAAAATAAGATTGTCAAGGCATATGGAGGGACCAATTCTGTTTGGATGTTATCCTCGAGTAAATACTTATGATGCATAATACTTAGCTTGACCGACTTTCCTATGGTGACTTCTAACTTGAGTTTGGGACTTTCTTTTCATTGGTGATATTTTTCTTTGTCATTCAACATTTTGATGTGAATTCTCACCGAAGCTTGTTTTGTTAATGCTGGAGTAAATAGTTGCTGATGTGATAAGTGTCCATTCGAAGCTGCTGTGCAGGTGGTGGTTGTGTCAGGTGAAACTGGTTGCGGAAAAACCACACAATTACCTCAATACATTTTAGAGTCCAAGATTGAAGCAAATCATGGAGCTTCTTGCAGTATTATTTGTACTCAGCCTAGACGAATCTCTGCAATGGCCGTTGCTGAAAGAGTCGCTGCAGAGCGAGGGGAGAATTTAGGAGACTCTGTAAGATTTGGGTTTTGCTATCTGGATAGATATTTTTCTGGTTTGCCTAGGAATCTAACAGTAACTCTCTTCCATTTGCTGATTTTGGCCTTCTCAAGGTTGGTTATAAAGTTCGGCTTGAGGGTATGAAAGGAAGAGATACTCGCCTTCTCTTTTGTACCACTGGCATCCTGTTGAGAAGATTGCTTGTTGATAGAAACTTGAAAGGTGTAACTCATGTTATTGTGGATGAGATTCATGAACGTGGGATGAACGAAGGTATTGCGTTATAAGGTCCTTTTTAACTCATAAAAAGATGTTCTTTCAACAGTTATTAGAAAAGTAGAATTTCTCACAAATGTATGCACATGATACCAGATTTCCTTCTAATTGTCCTCAAAGATCTACTTCCTCGTCGACCAGAATTACGACTGATATTGATGAGCGCAACCCTTAACGCGGAGCTCTTTTCCTCATACTTTGGTGGTGCTCCAATGATCCATATTCCTGTGAGTGCGAAGCAGAAACTATAATTCCTGTTTACCTTAAAATTATTCTGTCAAGGATTTCTTTGCCTGTGCTTTTGTGATTTAGTGAGCTGAGCCCTGTTAGCAGTGCCTATGTCTATTAAAAGGAGAATAAAGTATTTTGAGTTAAATACTTTATTAAAAATTTTGCATTATGTACTTTGACTGTCTAGTGAGATGACACAATGGGGATACTTTGTGTAAGGGGCCATTGGTTTCCCCTTCATTTTATCTGGTCTGTATGTGCATCCACTGCTCTATGTCTTTATATGGAAGATGAATTCTTTTTTGTTAATTGGTGGATTTTTAGTTTTATTATAAACTCTTATATAGCTTATAAAATTATTTGTGTGCCTTTGAAATGGCTAAGTTGGGAATTTTTTTTGGTTTATAATTCTCAGGGTTTCACATACCCAGTTCGCACCCATTTTCTGGAAAATATATTGGAAATCACTGGCTATAGATTGACTCCGTACAATCAAATCGATAATTATGGTCAAGATAAGCTGTGGAAAATGCAGAAGCAACAGGCCTTTAGGAAAAGAAAAACTCAAATTGCTTCGGCTGTGGAGGTATTTTCTTTTAAGGTTTCTCTCTGCTTGCCTACATTATCTTGTCAATATACTCATCTGAAACTTAAAAATTTGAAACAGGATGCTCTCGATGCTGCAGATTTTAGGATGTATAGTCTTAGGACCCAGGATTCACTATCCTGTTGGAATCCGGATTCAATTGGCTTCAATCTCATTGAGCATGTGCTTTGCCACATCTGTCAAAGAGAAAGGCCTGGTGCCGTTTTGGTTTTTATGACTGGTTGGGATGACATCAATTCTCTAAAGGATCAACTCCAAGCGCATCCACTTTTGGGAGATCCAAGCAGAGTTTTGCTGCTTGCTTGCCATGGTTCCATGGCCAGTGCTGAACAGGTGAGTTTCCAATTTGTACTTTATCTGTTTTTGCACTTCTCTTTTATTTATTTGTTTACCTTTGTCCCTCTTCGGTGAAGCTAAGTAATACATCAAGAAGTGGACAATCTGTTGTTTGAATGGATTTCTTTTTTGGGCTGGCATTTATGCTATAGAAATTATTACCCACAAAATCACATCTGGAGACACTTGCACAAATGAATGTTGTATATGTAGTAATGGTTATTGTGAGGACTTAAATTTTCAGTTTTTCTGCTTTCCTTTCTTCTGTTCACTCTAGATTGTTAAAAGAGTAAATTTATACGTTTATATTTCTATCTATGATTCATCTGTTGAAGCGGACTTTCCTTTCCTATGCAAATTTTACTGTAATTTGGACTCGCCATTAGCAAGTTAGGGAGTTGAGGAATTGCAGCTTACAGTAGTCAACTCCTAAATGTGAATTGTAGGCTATTTTTCTAAGATAGATGGGGATTACTTTCTTAAAATGACATTTAATTGCTCTCAAGTTTTCTCTGTAACTTCACTTTTACCTTCTTGTCAAAATTACTTCGTGTTCATTCCACTGGCTAAGATGTTTGGCTTTTTCTCGTCTTTGTGGTCTTTGAAGAAGCACCATTTCGTGGGTTTGATTTCCAGGTATAATTCAAATCTGAAGTTTCCTCTGCATGTTGGAATTCTTCGAACATGCAAACCTAGATTTAGAACTCTTGTAAATGGATGTGCACAGTGAAGTTTCATTCCTTCTCTTCAACAATTCTTTTGTAATTTTGATCTGTTTCTTTCATTATCCATGTATTTTATGGTCCTTATGGGTACACTATCTTGATATATGCAGATTATCATTTATAACTGATCAATAAAATGATTGGATTTTGTTTTAATTCAACATTAGATGCATTTGTTCTTAGTTTTGAATCAAACTTTTCAATGTTTTATGAAACAGAAATTGATTTTTGATAAGCCTGAAGATGGAGTAAGGAAGATAGTGCTGGCCACGAACATGGCAGAAACAAGTATTACCATTAACGATGTTGTTTTTGTTGTGGACTGTGGAAAAGCAAAAGAGACCTCTTATGATGCGCTAAATAATACTCCATGTTTGCTTCCGTCCTGGATTTCCAAGGCTTCTGCTCGTCAAGTAAGATTTTTCTGCTCATGTTTTTTGTGTTGGATCATACAAAATAATGTTGACCATCCAATCCTTAGCATGGAATTCGTTTTGACTTGCATTTTGTAATCTTTTTTCATGCAATTTCCTACTATAACTGTTACCCATTGCTCAGAGGAGAGGTAGAGCGGGGCGTGTTCAACCTGGCGAGTGTTATCATCTCTATCCTAGATGCGTACATGATGCCTTTTCAGAGTATCAATTGCCAGAACTTCTTAGGACTCCTTTGCAGTCCCTGTGCTTGCAAATTAAAAGTTTACAGCTTGGGAGTATATCAGAATTCTTATCCAAGGCCCTGCAGCCACCAGAGCTACTCTCAGTAAGGGTTAATTAAAATACATTAATTACTCTCTGTGTGCTGGAGCTCATGCATGTGCATACTTCATTGGCATTCTTTCCTAAAATGGTGTATTATGCACAGTTTTTGAAAGCACCTGTGTGGTTCTTTTTTAAAACTGATGTTTTTATTTTTGGGGCAGTAATCATTATGAACGTTTCATTTTCCATGAACTGTGAAATTTGCATTTCAGGTTCAAAATGCTATTGACTATCTGAAGATTATTGGAGCTTTAGACGAGGATGAGAACCTCACTGTGCTTGGTATGTTCTGGATATCATCTTGTTCTTATTGTTATTTTTCTTTGTCTTCCCCCTTTTTCAGTTCCTTTCTTGGGTCACTGTTGGAAAACAAATGTGCTGATTTTTGCAGGGCACAACTTGTCAATGCTTCCAGTGGAGCCAAAGTTAGGAAAAATGCTCATATTAGGTTCTATTTTCAACTGCATAGATCCAATAATGACAGTTGTTGCTGGTTTGAGCGTCAGAGATCCATTCTTGATGCCATATGACAAGAAGGATGTGAGTAGAAGATTTTTAAATGCTTTCTTCTAGTATTATTCTTCTTGTAACTTGAGTTTTTAGGTCTTACAACTATGATCTTAATCCTTCTTGACTATTCTTTTTATTCTTCTTGGGGGTCTAAGAGTCAATTACTCAAACGCTCTGTCTATTTCAACTGTGCAAATTGATTATCCATTATGTCATCAAGAAAATAACAAGTTTTCATTGACCATCAGCTTTTATTAAGTACTAGATTTACATTGTAGCAAAAACCAAATTAATGAAGATTTCACAGTAGATTTTATTGGTGACTGACATTAATGTCTTTTGCTTTCATATAGAAGTTGTGGTGTCAGGGGTGATCATCTTAATAGTATTGTTGATGAAAACTGGAAATGGAAGACTTATTTCTGGATGTTTCTAAATCTTGTTAATTCTATTACAGGAGCCAAAAAAGCTTTCTGCTTTTGGCTCTCTTCACTGTACGCTTATTTTTTTGAATCCTTGTTCTCTTTAGTTTCCCATATTCTCATGTTTCAGAATCTATTATAGCCCTTTGCCTTTTCAAGAAACATTTTGAAATTGGAGACAATCATTCGGAGCATTTACTGTTGGAATACTTAGTTTCATGATGTCTTGTTTATTTTTTATAGTAAATATCTTCTTACTTCCTAATGATGTAATGAGGCAGACTGGGAGGCGGTTTAGTTTCATGCGGGGTTTTATTGAAGATTTTTTCATCTTTCCTTTATTACTTCATCAACTTGTTCAGAAGTAATGAACTTTTTCCATTTCTGATGTTTTTTAACCGAATATCAGTTGGCTATTGTAGCAGCTATGCTTATACAGAGAATTTTGAGGTCCGACTTTTTATTATAAGGCTGGTGATCTACTGCTTGCTTGTCTAGCTGGGGCTGATGTCTTATCAGCAATCAAATGAACTTGATCCTGATGATTAACTATAGAATTCTAACAACAGCAGGAATGTGGGAAGCTTTAGGTTAATTTTTTATTTTAGCTTCCTTTTGTTATTTCCCTCTTTAACATTTCCAAAATATCCACCCCCCGTACAGAAATTAAACAGGAAAAGAAAAATAAAAAATACGGAAGAATAAAGAAAATTGTAGTTGTTTATCGTTATTTGTTCCATCACTCTTGGTATGCAGTATCATTTGTCTTTGTGGTTTCTAAAACAGCATATCCTTGATTGATCTCTTGCTCACTGCTTGCAGCTTGCTGAGTCTGCTAAAGCCCAGTTTTCTGCTCGTGAATACAGTGATCATCTTGCCCTGGTCCGGGCTTTTGAAGGTTGGAAAGAAGCTGAAAAAGAACAAGCCGGGTATGAGTACTGCTGGAGAAATTTCCTCTCTGCACAAACCTTGAGAGCAATTGATTCCCTTCGGAAGCAGTTCTTATATCTCCTTAAGGATATTGGTCTTGTTGATAATGTTGAAAGTTGCAACATGTGGAGCCATGATGAGCATCTTATTCGAGCACTTATCTGTGCGGGTCTCTTCCCTGGAATTTGCTCTGTTGTGGTAATTTGTGATTTAATTTTTTATTCCCCTTGTTCTTTTCCATTGAGCCAATATGTACTCAGTGGATTTTGTCAAATACTAAAGCAATCATTTGCTGCCTTGAAAAGTCACCTCAATAACTGACGGAAAATATATATTCACGAATTGTTGACTTGAGGAGTTGCATGATTGCAGAACAAGGAGAAGTCTGTTTCACTGAAAACAATGGAGGATGGTCTAGTGCTTTTGCACTCTGTAAGTTTCATCCAATTTTATGTGTTGTGGACAGCGAACTGTCATGCCACTTGGTATTCATGCTGTGATTTAATTGGGATTACTTACCGTCCTGGATTTTTGTCTTGTTATTTTTTGGTGTCCTTGTGTTCCAGAATTCTGTGAACTCCCAAGAGCCGAAGATTCCATACCCATGGCTGGTTTTCAATGAAAAAGTGAAAGTGAATGCTGTGTTTCTGCGAGATTCAACTGGTGTGTCCGATTCTGTTGTTCTCTTGTTTGGAGGAAATGCCTCTCTAGGGGGCCTGGTAAATTTCGTCCCACTTTCAAATTCATGGTTGCTACACAATTGGTATTCTTGCTGTTTGAACTAACCTGTGCTTAATTACTATTTCATGTTTTTGATAGGATGGACATCTGAAAATGTTGGGTGGGTTACTTGGAGTTTTTCATGAAACCTGCGTTAGCAAGTACATATCTAACCCTAAAGAAAGAGCTTGATGAACTCATTCAGAAAAAGGTATGCAGAAAACTATATTCTGGCTGGATGCTGGTGCTATTTGAGTTTAAGTGATACCATTTTTTCAAGTATTTTTCGTGTTCTGCCTACATATATCGATCTCTTTCTTCTTATTCCTTGTACATGCCTGAGGCGAATGGGTTCTCTTCAACTGATTTGTTGCTGAGACTGTATGGCTTGCTCTTTGTATTGGCAGCTTCTAAATCCTAAGCTCGACTTAAGCAGTCATGATGAACTCCTATCAGTAGTACGATTTCTGGTCTCAGAGGACCAATGTGCAGGAAGATTCGTCTTTGGCCGTCAGGTGCCAACATCCTCAAAAAAGGCCAAAAATGAAACACAAGCCCACACAGTCTCTAAGGGTGGTGAGGGTGATAATTCCAAGTCTCACCTCCAGACACTACTTGCCAGGGCTGGACATCAGCCACCAATTTACAAGACAAAACAACTGAAGAATAATAACTTCCGATCAACTGTCATGTTCAATGGACTGGATTTTGTTGGCCAGCCTCGTAGTAGTAAGAAAGCAGCAGAAAAAGATGCTGCAGCTGAGGCTTTGCAGTGGTTAATTGGTGAATCCCAATCAACTTGCCAAACGGTTGATCACATGTCTGCAATTCTTAAAAAAAGCAAGAAGAAACAGCAAATTGATACCACAAGGTGGAGGTAATCATCTGAAGTCTTAAAGGGGTGTCACCTACCTTTGTTTCCACTGACAAGGAGCCCTTACTTTTAATATGGTTTCTGATGGACTGCAAGATGGCAAATCTTCCCAGTGAAGATACAGTGGGGAGAAGGAAAATGCTGATTTCAAGATTGTACAGAGCCCTGTACACTTGGAAACGCACTAGCAGAGAGGTAACCATGTCTCCTTAGCACAGTAATTGGATTTTGTTTGTTGGTTATCTAACACAGGAAGCTGCTTGGAAAGCAAATCGACACTGGAAATTGCTTTTGCTCACTTCTTCAACATATTTCTGTTCTCTGATCAAGGTGGCCATTGCAGCTATTCTGTATTTAATTAATAGAATCGGTCTTCTCAAGAAGATTGGCTACATGCAACGATATCTCGGAAGAAATTTTTAAATTCTTTGGGGCTAAATTATCTGCACCGCTTGCCAAGGAAGATTGGTATCTGCCCTATCCTTCTCATTTCATAACTATTTATACAAATGAGATGGGAATATGGGAATACAAAACACATGGGATAATCCCAGAATTGTGATATTACGCTTGGAACATAGAATGTAATTCTATATGTATTGGAAGGGATGCTGTCTGCCAGCAACTTCCGTGTACAGATCAAATATAGATTCATTCTTCGTACCTGGTTCAGCATCACAATTCTTTGCAGGGATTTTCATTTTGTTCTACTGGGAGGATTTGATGCATGAATGCTGTGCTTGTTGCATTCTGATGCAGCCAGCTTGTGCACGGATACTTTCTTCGCCTATACCACTTGGTTAACTTGATTAGATATCAGGAAACACCAATTTCCGTGGAGTAAGAAAGAGAGCGTATTATCTTCTTTGATTTCAAATGGCTTGCTGTACACAGTTAGAGTGGTCCATGCACACTGCATTCGATAGCGTTAGGGGTAGGTTGCTATGTTGTTGTCTTCTACATTTCTTATTGTAAAACCTTCAAGCTTAGGACGTATTTTATCTATTCTCTTATGATGGTTGACAAGAATTTGCAAAAGAATAGAAACCTTCGAATTTCTAGATCTTTGAAATACCATCCAAAATAACATCTCTTGAAATACAAGTAAAAACAGCAGGGAAACTAACCCTGCAACAGCTCATGGGCATGTAATAGAACTTTTCTAAACCTACTTATATCGAGCTGTACATCTTGCTTATCCAAGAAAATTGATCTAAATGTTAGCCATCCGTTCTTGTAATTTGGACCCGTTTCATTAAATATTTGGTCATCGTATGAGTATTGTTGCAGCAATGAGCTTTCAATTGGACTAATTTTGTATTGCAAGTACCGCAAGTTCATTTCTACTGCAGGCTCTTCAAAATCTGTCCTAGCTAAAAAGTCAAAATTTCCCAAGGGTATAATTTGGATGATTACTGCATTTTCAGGAAGAAAGACCATATTGGTAAGACCAGCTCCATGCACTCCCACCAAAACATCAACAGAATTCACAATTTGTGAAACCATAGCCAAATTTGAACCTGTTTCCATGGCAACAACATCAAAGCCCATGTTTTCAGCCACGTCTGCTAATTCCCCTGCATTCAGTAGTCTTCGCGTTTTGCTTCTTGTAATAATAAGAAGACGTGGTCTTTTCCTTGAAAAATTTCTGAGATTGTTCACAGAATCTCTTCTCAGAGAATATGCGCTTCTTAAGAACTCTCTGAAGTCCTTCATAGAGAATGATGATTTCGAAGAATCAATGCCAAATTCTTTGTGGGATTTAAGGCCAACTATAATTCTTGGGAAACAAAGAACTTCAGTTTCATGATCAATGTCAACGATCTCGTATTTGGATAACTTTTGTAGTACTGCTGTGTACTTCTTAATCCACCAAGATCGTTTATCAGTTAAAAGAAACTGTACTTCGCCACCGAATTGAATCGATGTCAAATGCAGTGGAATTAACACATCAGTGAAGTCATGAAAGTGGTTTCCAGCATATCCTCCTGTTGAAAAAACAATGGCAGGAATGCTGTAGTTTCTACTGCAATCAGGAAAGTCCTTAGAAACCGTTACTCTTCTGATTGCTATTGTCCTAACTTGACCCATTGCAGTTCTATCATGTTTTCTAGCATAAGGCTTAATGTTCCAAGAATGATGATTGCCTTCAAGCAATTCTGTATGTCTTGAAGCAATGAAAATGGTGGAGGAGTTAACTCTTACGTCACCATCCATGTTACAAATATCTGATCTTGGCTGCTCGACGTCGCAAATTGGCTTCACTTCATTTGCTTCGAAATCTTGAAAATGACAAAAAGGAAATGATCAAATGTGACGTACTATTAACTTGCAAGCTCATATGCTACACTAAATCAGACCAACTAAGGTCATGCAAGTTCCCAAGTCAAAATAAGAGATAATCAGTTAGGGCATTAAGAATCCAAAGGCTATTTTGAGTCACTTTTTTAACTTATATGTGATCAAATTTTACATTTCACAAGACGTTGACACCTTCAACTAATTTTACAAGCATGATCTCAAAAGCAAATTTTCAAGATTCACTCACATTTGACAAATGCTACATATTAATTGTTTTAGGCCACCTTGTTATCATATAACTAAAGGCTAAATGACCACGTGTTGTCCGTTTTGAGTGATTCTTGTATACTTACATGGTTGCAGGGGTACGAGTTTTTCGTTTGTTCTCATCAGAATGCTAAGAGTGGCTCCCATTGACAACTGCAAATTCACTGCATTACACAAATATGCAAACAATTGCTGTTTAAATAGAATTCAGATTATAGTTCATAGTGATGATGTATTTTACTTCAAGAAAAGGCGAAAATCAAGTAAACTTAAGTAGGCATGGGAACTAATTTAAAGCTTACAGATTGGTGGAGAACCGCAGAAGAATGGCTTGAATACAAAGAAAATGGTCATAGCAATGATCAAGAAACCAGCAAAAGCACAACATCCTAATTTTCTCTGCTCATGCTTACTAAAACTTCTTGCGAATATAGTATCATATGTCATTCTGTTTTTCTCTACCAAAAAGTATATTTAGTGACAGGAACCAAAATGGTGTTCCACAAATATTGGAACCTTTCTTTTTATCTAGTGTTGACAGCCATGGAAAAGATAGAAAGAGCATGGTTTTAAAGCCCAAGCATTTTAGAGGAAGGTAGAAATGAGACCTTCATGCAGAAGGGGAGGTTGAAGTGCATTTTCTTTTAGTTGATATTGCTCCCCACGTTTTCTATAGTTCTATACTGATTTCAGATTTTGCATGTATATTTTATTTTGTTGAAAGAGACATTTGGAATTCCTTTTTTTTTTTTTTTTTTGGTTTTTTGGATGTTGAGACAACCAAATAAATCCTTGATTACTCTAACCAATTGCTCTGCTTCCCCAAAATAAAGACTAAAGAAAAAAAAACTTTGTGTTCGTAACTTAAAATTGTACTGGTATGCAATAGAAATAGTTTTAGCAGGGTGGACTTTATATGCTTAACTAAAACATATTCTTAACACATTTAAGTGAATTTAAATTACATCCTTTTCAGGAAAGGATTTTCGTTTGAGATTTGTGGATGCTGGTAGGAGAAGTCAAAAGTAAACATGGATGCAACTCTATTGAAAACTTGATTAGGGACTCATTAACATTAAAAAAAGAAAAAAGAAGAACAATAATTGTAGTATTTTCCATTAGATTAGACGTTCTAACATGCATATTCTGAACTTTCAATCGGTTAGGTAGTTCGCTAACTAAACACATTTTTGAGCTTCTTGTCATTTTTGGGGCAGTCAGACAGACCCCAGATAGAATTCTTGATCAAATATGCGAATAGAATGAAAATCAGGGCAAAACCAAAAAAAATTAAAAAAAATTCAATCCATTGGTCATATGTCCTTTTTTTCTTTTTACAGAAGAGAGATTGTATTATTCCTCATAAATCTTCATAAGATCTTAAAACTTTTGTCGTGTACATGACATGTATCTAAATTCATGGATTAAACGAAAAAAGCATGGAAAAATTTACATTATCAGATTAAATAATATATGTGTGTTGTAAATTTGTGGATAGCTATTGAAAATTAATGATCTAAGCAATTTGTTGGTTGGTGCAAGAATTGACATATTAACAATCTGAATTTGCATGCTCAAGTTTGATGGAAAGCATGAACTAATTAGATAATGAATAGTTGGGATTACCATAAACAGATGATAATCACCATTAATATTTCTTTGTTCAGCACTGAACTAGAACGTGTGTGCCTTGAAGGTCTATGAAATATATTCTGAAGTTAATACATCTAAGTCAAATGTTTGGTGACACCATTTAATTTAAGTTTTTGATAGTGTAAAACTACTTTTTGGTAATTTTTTTTCCTCCTAGTAGTGCCCATGTCGTATGGCAAATTTAAACTTTATTTGTTTAAATTAATTCTTATTTTTTTGACATCTAATTGTATCCACATTATGTTAATTGACATCTATTCCTATTGAAGACAAATTGCATGATAAAACTTACACAATAAATTGAAAATAAAAAAATATATATATGTAGATGGCATGCCATCTTCAATTTTATAAACCCTGTTTAGTTATGGCAAGCACTAAGATGTAAAGAACAAAATTGCTTCATGATATATAGTGACAGTATATTTGAAGTACAAAAAGTTATAAATAAAATAATAAAAATATAATTACGTAGTTACAATATTCTTAGCTCTAATTAATTACCCCGAAAAACCTTGTAAGCTTTAACCAAAGTTGATCTAAACCTGCGTATATCAATCTTCACATTTTGTTTATCCAAGTACAATGATCTAAGTGCATCCCAACCCTGTTTATGAATCGACAATGGATCACTTAAAACTGGATGATCAATAGGATACTGCTGGATTAAGGTGCTCTCTGTCGCCTTAATCTTATATTCTAGGTACCTTATGTTCATGTCTTTTGAAGGGTATCCAAAGTCAATTCTAGCAAGCCCATCAATGCCTCCAAATGGAACTATTTGAATCAGAACTGCATCATCAGGGAGAAAAACCATGTTGGTTAGTCCAGCTCCATGAACTCCCATCAAAACATCACAAGAATTGACCAATTGAGCATATGCTGTTAAGTTTGTTGAAAGGTTTGCCTCGGCTACTACAACTTCGTAGCCTAATTTTCTTGCCATTCGTGTAATTTCACCTTCATTTGTTAATAATCTTGTCCTGCTTCGCGAAATCAGCATTAATCGAGGTCTTTTGCCGTCCCCTCTCTTGAATTTGATCGCTTCAGTCCTCTCCAGGGAATATGTGCTCCTCAGAAACTGCCTGAAATCGTTCATGGACAAACCATTTGGAAATTTTGTTGGATCAATGATAAACTCTTTATAAGATTTAAGACCTGCAACCATGCTGGAATAGCAATGGATTTCCTTTTCTTTGTCAATCGCGATTATTTCATGCCTGGAGAGCTTTGAAAAAATCAATCTGTACTTGGATATCCACCATGGTTGATAACCAGTTGCTAGAAAATTTACTTCTCCATTGAACTCCTGGGAAGTTGAGTAGAGTGGAACCAATATATCCGAGAAATCGTGGAATGGATTTCCTGAATAGCCTCTTGTAGAGAAAAGGATTGATGGAATGGTGTGATTCATGCTGCATTTGGGGACATTGTCTTCATGTTCTCCAACTAATTTAATGGTCCATTTCTTGACACTTATCATTGCTCCTTTATTGCGTTTCCTAGCATAAGGCTGTATGGTCCAAGACTTATTTCCAGCCTCATTGCTTGTATGACCAGGTGACACAATGAATATGGTGCTGGAATTTGCTTCAATTCTGATATCTCCTTTGATCTCACAATAATCTGATAATGGTCCCAAGAAATTGCACGTTGGCTCCCCATCCTTTGCTTCAGTTTCCACCTCCGTTGTTTGAGTTGCTACAGAAAATGTAAACAAAACATATGGTTGATTATTGTTTGCTTAATTTATTTAATCGCAATGATTTTAAGGTCAAAATCTTTTTAGAGTCATTCTTGTATGTTATTGGCCTCTAATATTTTTATATTTTGAAATGACAAAAATAAATTATGAAACTTCAGAAACTGTTAAAGTATACTAGAACCCTGTGACAGTCAAAACTAAACTGTTGCATGTGATATTCAGATTTTTCTGCATTGACTCAATGTACAGCATTCATACCCAATGGAGGGGAGATATCCTTGATTTGCAACATGTTAGATGGCTCCATCTCCTTTTCCTCAACTGCTGCAAAATTTAAAGGGAAATTGGACACAGTAACTGGTAAGAAAACACATTAGTCATTTAATTACGCAGTACTTTCTTGGATTGTCGTTCAATTCAACTGGGATTTTTCATCCAAAATTGTCTACACAACATTAGTTTATGCTAGACTTTCAAGTGTCCTTGAGCACATTTTCCAAACTTTTTCTTTACTTATCCATCCTTTATCGGTGTCTTGCAAACAGCTTAAATATACTTTTCTTGCACATTTGATATGTATTCTGCCAAGCTTTCAATAGGAAAGCGTTACCATGCATACCTAAGGCAGAATAGGTGGCATTGTCCTTGATGTCATTTTGGTCCTCCTCCTTTGCTTCGGTTGCTGCAAAATTAAGCGAAATTGGATTGAAAATATGTAACAACAAAACAGTAAAATTTCAACATTGATTGTCCTCCTATTTTTCTTTTACACTGACTCATGAACTAACTCCATCGAATTAAGCATCTATTCGCATGTCGTCCCACCTATTCCCACCTTAAATCGTTGACTTGTTTCTGGAAACAGTGGAAGAAATAAGGACAAATTACTAAATATCTCCTCATGTATCACTTTACAACCATACAGTCTACTTATATTTTTTTAATATGATCACATAACTCTCTATGGTTTTATGAAATGTGAAAAATGAATAGAATATTCCGTACTACATGGTATGTAACCTACATCACGGAATATTCTACATCAGTAGTAGAGATGTGGAATATTGTGTGAATATTCTGCTACGGAACATTAATTCTGTCTATTTTTCACCTTCCATAAAATTATAAGGGAGTTATGTGATCATATTGAAAAAATATGGAGAGTTAGAAAGTGATACCATTGGGGAATATTTTATAATTTACCCAAGAAATAATTTTTCTTGCACATAAGATATAAGTCCACTCAGCTCAAATCTTGTTATTAAGAAAACATTAGCATACATACCCAGTGGTGTGGAGGTGGCTGTGTCCTCAGTTATCAACATGCCAGTTGGCTCCATCTCCTTTGCTTCAGTTGCTGCGAAAATATTCTCAGATTAAATTAAAATTATGAACAACCGAAAATTATAATAGGTCATATTACACTAGTTTTGGATCTTATATTGGTAAATATTTTCATTCAGGATCATCTACACAGTATCAGTTTATGATAGCATTTCTCTATTTTTTTTACACTCTCATAAACGAATAAATGCCATTGAATTAAGCACCCCACGAAAAACCTCCAACTTTCCTACACATATTGAGTTTATATTCCATTTAGCAGAAATCTAACTGCTAAGAAATCATAAGCATGCATGCCTGATTGAGGGGAGATAGCATTGTCCTTGGTCACTAACATGTCTTGAGCATCATCGATGGATAATTGCAAGTTCATTGCATTGCCAACTGAAGCAGAAGATTGAAGTGTAGAAAGTAAGTAACTTCTTAAAGTATAAATTCCAGCATTATAATTTAACCAAAAAGTTTTAGGAGCTTTGTGAATGTTAATGAAATCATTAGCACTATATGTTGGACAGTGAGACCAACGTTAAAAAGTAGGGATCCAACTATCAGGCTATGATATTTGTAATCCACAAAGAAAATGTTTAATTACTTAAGCTAGCTATAGAAATATGCATTGACAGTTAAACAAGAGAACTTACTCATTGACAGTAGATGAAAATGAGGCTGAAATTCCATGCAAATGGTAACTGCCATAGTGGTACATATCAGAACTGCCCAGAAGCCAAACCGTTTCTGCTCATTTTTGCTAAAGCTTTTAGCAAATATGGGATCATACATCTTGAGATGACCGGCAAACTCTCTTCACCAAATTGAGCAGTTGATGAATGTAAAGTTGTTCTTTACAAAGCTTCTTCTTTGTTTAAAGAGTGGCTAAGTAATTTGACACTGGGATCAAGAAAAGAGGAGAACCAAGAAGAGAAGCAATAATCATCTGCACTTTTCACGTCCTAATGACCTTTTTCCTTCAGCTATAAAATGATATTGCATGGTAGATGAATAGAAAGAGACATTTGCTTTTCTAGAGTGAGACAATCATCATATACACACTCGTTTTTTTATTGTTTAGGTAACGTTTTTTTTATTTTTATTTTTATTTTTTGTTAACTCACCGAATAAAACGTCGGCCCTTGTGTTCATCTTTGAAAATAACACATCAACTAAAGTTGTTAAAGAATCATTGGAAAGATATAGTTGAAATTGTTGTTAATCATGATAATGGATCTTAGAAGGAAAGAGTAAGTTCAAAGCCACACCAAGCATGCAACCATATCAATAATCTACACTGTTTATGTTGACTGTTGACAATTGACATAACCAGCCGTGCAAAATATAACAAATTGAATGTTCTAGTTAGAAAAATGGAAGTGCTTGTCACTACAGCAAAAAAGAGAAGGAAAAATAAAAAAAAAAGTACATGGGGAAAATTAAAGAGGAAATCAAAGAGAAAGATTGGGAGAAAAAAAAAATTAAGGGAAAGGGTACCAAGGGGATTGAATGATCTGCATTGAGTGCTAATTTGTCTTTCCATTTTTTCTGTTTAACTTGTAATCTTAGTCTTTCTTAAGATTTTATGTGTGAGCCAACCTATTTGGATACACCCCTTGTAAAGTATGACAATTTTTTGTCATGAAAAAATGAAAAGAATAATATCACTTACTTAACCAATAATTTTTCTCAAATGCTGTCATATATGGATGCAAAAAAAAAAAAAAAAAAAAAAAAAAAAAAAAAAGCTAATATAAAATCCAACTTGCTAATTTTGACATTACCGACTCTTTTGAATTCTCACTAAACTTAGAGTTAGGTGGTGATAAACTAAGTTTGCTCAATTATTTCCAGTTTGATTTTCAATGAACCAAACTACTCCACAAGAAAATAAACATATACGCGTGGTTTCTTTTGTCACCTGCTCAGCACTCTTATAGTACAAGAAGGAGACGTCTAAACACATTTTTGTCTCGCAGCTTGGAGAAGGCTGCTTTATTATCAGTTAATTTCTCTCAAAATAAGAGTAGGTTGCTTACTCGTATAAAATATATGTCTTTTGGATTTGGGATTCTCATTATGTGCTTAACATAAGTAAACATAAAATCTCACTTGAAAGTGGTATCTTATGTCACAATTAGCCTATTGTTCTTATATTTGTGTGGTTGCACATACAAGAATTCGAGTCTTTCTCCTTTTGGAATTGGCAAAGACATCCAAAATTGTTGGAACAAGCTTGAAATTTCTCCAGAAAAATTTAAATTTGATGATCATGAACTGGAGTTAATAGGCCATGTTAGTTACATGCAATAATAAAGGTTGATGAAAACAAATCTAAGAAGTCCACTTTCAAAGCTTTAGGACTGGTGAACTACCATGACCATCAACTTTAAATTGAACCAGTTGACTTCTTTCTCTCAGTATATCTAAAAGTCCCTCTTAAGACACCAAAATTTCAATTAGTTATATTATGATTTTCTGCAATTGATGACGCGAGAAAAATGTAATCAAAAGCTTTTCCTCTTTGTCGGTTATAACTTTCAGCAGGGTTCAAGATAACGTGCCCGAGTCGTTAACCCTTTTTGGTTTCTTATTGTTATCTCATTAATTATAACACAACTAACCAGATTCGGGACCATATTAAAATTTTAATTTCATTAAGTATCTGAAGAGCGGACATGTCTTTTTGTCTTCAGGGGTTTGTAACGAAAATCTTTTAACAATGATATTTTTAAAGTACAAATGAATTATCATTGACTGTTAGGAACCCCAAAAAAAAAAAAAAATGTTGGTGCGGCAATTTCATTCCTCCCAGCATAATAAGCTCTGTTTCGGGGCAGCAACTAACAATGATCTTTTCGTTTTATGCCCGTCGTACTTAAAGACAAATTACATAGGCATTATCATCTATCTGTGAAGTATACAGATAGATGCAAAGTACAAAAAAAAAAAAAAAAAAAAAAAAGTTGAAGTGTGCCTCCTAATTTTCAACTTCTGTGTACATACACCAATCTTGTGAATGAAGCACAGGAGAATCAAGGCCTTCTGCCTTGATTACCATCAGCGCAATGCCCTGCATGTGACGTTTCTTGATCACATTTGGAATCGACATAAACTCAAGACAGTCTCATGTTTCATATCATAAATAAATAAGCAACATCTAGTTCCGTACATTCTCACATTATTAACATTTAAAACAGTTGAAGCTTGCAAAATGTATGTAATTTTTTTTTTTTTGCATAATACTATGGTCCCCTAGTCAGCGACTAACAATGTCCAATCCTTCAGCGAACCACCAGCTGAACTCCTGGAGGTAGTTCTGCTCTTAAACTCCGAATGCACATCCTGAAGTCACGATGATATCTGACGTGTAGAGAAGCATTCTCAAGCATTCTCAAGCAAAAGCGAGGCAACCTTAACATCAGCTGCACAGGCAAGAAATCCAATCAACTCCACCTCCTCAAGGTGTTGATGTACAAATCTCGTTGCATCACACACGCTTCCATTATATTGGTAACTCCGCAAGGGTGCCAGCCGCCATAAAGGAATATATGTTCATCTGTGCACTTGTTTGAAGAAGATTAACTCACCACACAAATTTACAAATGATATATTACTTTCCTACCTTACGCAGCGTGACTGGTAGAGCTGTAAATGAACCGAGTCAAGCCGTATATTGTCGGTTCAAGCTTGTGCTTGTTTAATAAACGAGCCGAGTCGAGCCGAGCTTGTTTATTAAACGAGCTCAAATTTGTGTTCGAGTTCGGCTCGTTTAGCTATACAAACGAGCCGAACTCGAGTTTTCACGAGCCGAGCGAATTTTGTTTGCGAACAGTTCGGTTCAAATAAGTGTAAAAGTATTATTCGAGCCGAACCGAGTATCTCATGCTCGAACTCTTGTTCGTTTATTAAACGAGCGAACTCCGAGCCAAGTATTTCATGCTCGAACTCTTGTTCGTTTATTAAACGAGCGAGCTTGAGCTCGTTCATTTAATAAACGAACAAGAGCTCGCTCATTTAATAAACGAACAAGAGTTTGAGCATGAAAGCTCGCTCGTTTAATAAATGAGCCAAAATTTGTATTCGAGCTCGACTCATTTAGCTTCACAAACGAGCCGAACTCGAGTTTTCATGAGCCGAGTCGAACTGTGTTCGCGAACAACTTGGTTTGTTTACAGCCTTAATGACTGGATGTTCCAAGAAGTACTGCAGACTTAAAAAGACAGTCAGAACATGGTATTCCGTTTAATAATAAAATGTCAAGTTCAGCAAGCATATACTGGATGAATAACATCTAAATGTGCTTATGGAGGTCTATTTCGCATAGAGAAGTGCCCTCTATATGATAACTTCTATTTGTAAAAATTGCAATCCTTGTATGAGAACCTGGAATCTTTTTAGAAGTTGACGAATGCATACTTCATCTTCAACTTGCTCAGTATGAAAAGGAGCAAGAATCCAAGGTACAACAGGTAAAGCAACTTTTCAAAAGCCTATTTTACATTTCAACCATATTCCAGTCTACATAAGATTTTTTCCTCATTTCCATAGATGTCAAAGGAGTAAACTAAAAACTAATTACCATTATAGCAGGAATTAAGTAGGAAAACCACAACATGATGACATGTATTAGTAGTGAGATTTATCGGGGCAATGTAATAAGAAAATATTACAATTATGAACATAAGATGGTTATAGAGAATAGTGAAGTACATTTCTCATTATACATACAAAAATGGAGAATGGATTTGATACACAAAGTGATGCCCGATTCCCTCGTTCATCAGCATTTGTCATTGTTGGTATCCACCTCAGTAAAATGTGTGACCAAAATAACAAGAATCCGAGTATACAAGGCAAATCCTATTTCAAAATCTGCAATTTTGCAACAGTCAAAATTACGTCTTTATTATAAGCAGCAATGTAAGCCAACTAACCTCCATCTTGAATGTAGACAAGAAAGGAGAGGTTTTTATGAAAATTATATAAGCCAGGAGGGTATATAAACCACTTCCAGTCACTTTCACTTCCAAATGCTTGAGATTGATCATTTCAGGAAAAACTGTTGGTAATCTGTAAACCTGCCCAGAGTAGGGACAGTAC
Organism: Mitragyna speciosa; assembly: GCA_024721245.1. Classification (NCBI taxonomy): domain Eukaryota; kingdom Viridiplantae; phylum Streptophyta; class Magnoliopsida; order Gentianales; family Rubiaceae; genus Mitragyna; species Mitragyna speciosa. Next base: position 3,900,254 of record CM045566.1, on the reverse strand, counting down.
AGATCAATGATCAAAAGCATGAACAAAACAAGTCATCAAATGAAAATTACAAAAGAGAAAATAAGAATATGCGATGCGTTTAACTTACAGCATAGGAGACATTGAAGGTAAGAGTTTCCAGTCGAGAAAAGTAGACCACACGCTTTGAAGATTCAAAAACAAATGATCTACCAAAAGACCCCCCAGTTGTTAACTTCAAAAGCTTTTGAGGAACACTTCTGAAAGGCACACCTATATAAGGCCCCGAATAACTAAATGACTCAAGATTTGCTGCAGATATCTCCAGAGATTTCAGATTAAAGCAATTAATTATCTCAAAATGCTGCAAATGGAGGCTATGAACTTTTAGATTCACCAGTAGATACGATTCTTCAACGGATAAACATTGAAGCAACAAACAGTTGGAGAAGATAGACTGACGAACCTCTTCAGTGAAGTCAATATACCTCAGACGAAGGGACCGTGGACAACAAAAGCTCCTAAAATGATGAAGAGTTACCCCTCTCAGATGATGCTGGAGCCATAGTAAATACATTATCACCAGATTTTAATGAATGTGCTAAATTCTCGACACTGGGAAAACTGTATCTATAAGGAGAGAGAAAATTACAGCTGTTCTTGAAGTCCAACTCAAGTTTTTGAACCACTTTCTGGCTGGCAAAGCACAGCAATTGATTAACTTGAGCAGCTGTATTTGCATCTAAATAAGCAGTAATCCTAAGTTCATCCATATATGGGCCACGATGTACTTTTAAGACTTCACTAATCCAACTTATATATTTAGAGGCCTGATATGGAAGTCTATAAATAACATTTCTAACCTCCATTCCAATCAGCTTCGTCTTCTCAAAAAAATCAAAGTTCCAACAGCCAGTAGTGTACATCCACAGATATCTCCATCTACGAGAAAGGATGCTAGTGGTTGCCGCTTCTTTGAGTGTCAAGAGTGATAAAATAGCAATGAGAATTCCATCTGGCAACCAATCAAATGGATCGCCAGCTGAGCGGACTCTCTTCAACTTGTTCGATTTGTTCTGCAACACTGAGGTTGAAGTGTTCCTAGAGACCCTTTTTTTCTTGATGGAATACCCCATCTCCTGAAACACCAGAGTTGTGAAAATCTTTATCTTTCCTTTTCCAACTCCCAAGGCCCTCCGCAAGGAACTGAAGAAGGTTGTTGGTTTAGTACGATGGTAAATCATAGAAATCAAAGATATTCTAAATCACTATGATTCCTCGCAATATACTGTACATATAAGACTGGCATAGTTGGACTGTAACACATAAACAATCATAAACTAAGGAAATGAGAAAGATATTGAGGAGCAAAATGAATCAACTTTTGAACAAGCCCATGAAAATCATAGTTCAAACTTAGCGTTCCTACCAATTGTCTACTGCCAAGTAGGCTTCATATTGTACTATTGTAATCAGTTACAGACCTGCGTGTTATCAATTTATTGGCCAACAAAACATGCGTGCTGTTTTCCAAACCAATCTGACCATCAAGCTTCATGAAGTGAATATCAATGCAAGTATTCCATTACAAATGGTACTCAACTTACCATATATAAAGGAAGAGAACCAACTTTGGCCTGTGGTGCCTCTCTCTTTTTATCTTTTTTCTCTTTTCAGTTTTATAAAAATGTTACATGATATAAAATAATTGCCAAAAAACCATCCATTACCATTATATTTCATAAAATTCTCTACAAATTTATTCTCAAAAGAAAAAAATTTCCATAAACATGATTTATACAAACCATTTTAATTTTATTATGAGGATTTAACATCAGCACCTACAGGAAGCTTACCCTGGTAACAGTTATTTCTAATTTCAGCAGAGCAGCACATTCTGCTAATCACTTGCAAAGTAGAACAAATAATAAAACCATTTTTAGTTGGTAAAAAATACTTTTCTTTTACTCACAAGAGCTCAACCTTTTTCAATGCTCTCGATTTTTTTCTCGCAGATAAAGATCTGTGAATTCCATGAAGTATGAAGATATTACAGCAGGTGCCCTTCTGTCCTTGTGAACGAAGGAGGTAAAATGAAAATATACTAACAGTTACAAGGAAAGGCCAGTTATTCAATGGACAAAGACTTTAGAAAAAGGGGGAAAGGAACAATAGTCAACGACACTGAAAATGAGAAAAAAATGGATGGATTGCATCAAGTTACTCAAGTGTCAAAAGAAGGCAATATAGATATATTCTGATGAAATGTTTGCCTAGAAGTAGTGCTCCAAACAGATCAGATCATTAGAACCGGTAATTCAGGACCTGGATCTTATAAGCATTACACGGTTTTGGATCCACTCTAAATGTCCGAAAAGCCTGAAATGTCAAGATCTATGTCCATATCAGATCAGATCTAAATTGGACATGCCCGTCAAAGAAAACTGACAATCATGATGTACATCCACTCACAATTAACACCAATGTGGGGCAAATACAGCAAACATGCTCATCAAATGAACTGTGTTAAGACCAATATTTACAAAGATACGTCAATTTACAAAATTTAACTCTATTAAAATGCAACTGTTAGGAGGGCTAACTCTTCAGTCAAATGAATCTTTAATGAGTAATTTCTTGTAGATAACTTCCTGCAATTAGTTTTCTTTGTTTTGCATTGGCCAATTTGATATCACGACACTTTGAAAAGCTTAAGCAAGATTCACAATACCAGATATGGGCTCAAAAAAGACATAAGAAAGACCTGAAACTAACCTGAAATGGAGGCAAAGATCTCAATTTGTTTATGTAGTTTGCAGGCGTATATGTCAAAGGAGAAAATTGAGGAAAAAAAATGAAACTATCAGGCAGCGGCAGGTTGGTAGTTGTTAGGGTGAGGTGAAGAGGAAAATCAGGAAAATTTACAAAATTTAACTCTATTAAAACGCAACTGTTAGGAGGGCTAACTCTTCAGTCAAATGAATCTTTAATGAGTAATTTGCTGTAGATAACTTCATGCAATTGGTTTTCCTTTGTTTTGCATTGGCCAATTTGATATCACCGCACTTTGAAAAGCTTAAGCAAGATTCACAATACAAGATATGGACTCAAAAAAAGACATAAGAAAGACCTGAAACTAACCTGAAATGGAGACAAAGATCTCAATTTGTTTATGTAGTTTGCAGGCGTATATGGAAAAGGTGAAAATTGAGAAAAAAATGAAACTATCAGGCAGTGGCGGGTTGGTAGTTGTTAGGGTGAGGAGAAGAGGAAAATGGGAAAGGAAGCAAATAATCTTCTGACTCTTCTGACCTTAGAAACTAGAAAGATAGAAGCGGTCTCGGATTTGATATCTTTTATATGGCTACTAGATGTCATAGATGCGAAATCTAGTGGTTCAAATCATTTGCATTATTTATCACATGCAATAGAGATTATCCTACACTATTAACCCCATATTCACATTGGATTGTGGTTAGATTAAAACCAGGAGATCCAAACCCTACCCCTTTATCTAATATTCAAATCAGATCTTGATACAAGGAGTCTAACATCAGATCCATAACCAACTAACTGATCAGTGTCTCGGACAATAATCAGCCTTAGGCCGAATGAAGCAGATCGAAATAAAAAGTGAATAAAATAAGATAGACAAAGAAAGGCACAAGAAATAACATGTACAAATTCTTAAATGCTCTAGCAATCAATAACTACATGGCAAGGCAATCAAATTAAACTAAGTGAAAGATTGAAAGACACTATATCAAGAACAAAACCCAAGAATTAGTGCCAATAGCAGAAAATTTATTGCATCACGATCAAGATAATTAATCTTGAAGAATAGGAAAGGTAGATATAAAGGGAAACTAGTGAAGGGGCACAAGATGGTTACAATCCTGAGCAATTGTGAACAATGGAGTAGTAGTAAATATAAAGAATTGAAAGAGGGAGGAAAATAGAAGTAAGAGGTATAGTCATAACAAAGTTAGCTAGTGCAAGCGTTGAGAAAGAGGTTTCGAGTGCTGAACAGCTTCTTTCAGAGTTGTATACATTGCAAGCACCACATAGACAAAGCAATACAATCATTTGTTTTGCTGGCCATACACTTCTTCATTTATTTTCCAATTCCATCATTATCAACCAAAAAAGATCCATGCACCAGAAAGTTTCTGTTCATGGAGTTGAACAAAGTTTTATTAGCTAGGACAATCCCCGAAGGGTACCTAAAGTAATATGCTTAAGCTCAAAAAGGCAATAACGTAGCATAGTGTTGGATACCAAACATAAATTCAAGAAACAACCATTGCGACTTGTTATGTCTCCAAAATATGCAATTTTCTTCATTCTTAATAGGTTTTCCTACTCTTTAAAATCACAAACTACTTGCAAAGAATGCCTGAAAGGGACATAAGAAAAACTAAAGTATTCATTGAACTATTAAAGTTTCTTCCTGAAGAAGAAATAATAAGAGGGAACTTAATTGTCTCCTGCAGAAGGAACTTTAGACAAAAGTTCAAATTAGTTTTACTTCCAAGTTTAATCAAGAGGAAGGTAAGAATAACACCAAAAGGGGAAAGAAAAAGGGCACTATCCTTCACAAGGCTGACTTAGGAACAAATTAGAATTACATTTTCTTATCTGTTTCCAGTTTCAATGAACTAATTCACAATCTAGAAACTGCAACTCATGTGGTCATGCCATAACATGGTCATCAGCACTCTCTCAAGCAATACCTGAGAAGTTGATCATTTCTACCACTTTCTGCTTCAGATATCTTATATGTTTACTTGAGAAACTTCATAGAATTCCAACAACCACAATATTATCCTACCTATTTGACTTTAAGGATAGGAACAATGCACAAAATACCTGCAGTAGAAACATGTCTTTCAGATCTTAAAATGATAGGAAAATGTTAGCTGCAAACAAAGTAAAAGCTCGCGTTCAAATGTCTTGGCAAAATTTCCAGGCTCAACAACTGGATCAAGAGTTCATCAGCAACAATTTTGCCGCACAGCAGCTTTAAACAACAAAATGGACCAGTTAACATCAATCCCTGCACAACATCAATAGTTATAAAAACTAATGGCTGATGAAAAGACAAGACTGGAGCGAATAGGAAATTGGATTAGCATTAATTACTACAACTTGCTATTTTACATCAGTCTGTTACCCATAATAAACACAAAATAACCTCATAACGAAATTGCCATTCTCTATACCCCAATTCTCACACAATTGGGCATGTAAATGCCTTGGAATAATGTCAAGATTCCAATTTCACACGGGTAGAAACACAAACCCACGATCACTACTTTTACTTTTATAATCCAACCTTCCAGCCATCCTTTCCTTTTCATCATTTTCTTATGTAAGCGAGCTTGCATTTGCAAATAAAGGTTTCATTTGCCAGCGTGAGGGGCAACAGATTAGGATTGCATATTCTCATTTCAAGAAGGGGAAAAAAAAAAAGAACTACCTATTTCAGAAATCAACAAGCAACAAGAAAAAGCCTACCCATGTAGCAAAACGTAAAGCAAAGAGAAATTTCGAGCAACTACATTTACAAGTTAACAACGTCACACAAAGTTTCACATTTTCCTAGCCACGCATAATATTACTAGAACCCCATCACACGGGCAACCTATATTTCAAAAATTATTTTGGAATAATCTCCAAACAACGTCCTTCAACCACAGAAGTGCAACAGTATTATTCTTCCAGTAATATACAAACACACACAAATCCAAATGAAGATATTTATGTAACTAGACTCAACATTGACTGGAAATTTATTATTATTTTTGGGTTATTATTATTACTAACCTGTTTGGAGTGCAATCTTGCTAAGATTTAACGACATGGAAATACAAATTAAAAAAAAAAAAAAAAAAGACAAAACATTGAATAACATTCACCAACCGTTGCTAAACAACAACAACAATAATAATGCAACTTTAATTTCTGCTCTTATACTATAATTTTTCTGTTTCCCACACAATTTACACAAAAACCAGACACATAAAATCGAACTCAAGTAGAAATACTAATAATAGTACTAATAATGGAAACTAAAAATTACCTTTATTTGCAGAGAAAGAATTTCAATTGTTCTCCAATCTTCTTCGCTTCAACTTTCAATCATAAAAGGAAAGGAAACAGGATAATTCTTCGATTTACCCTTTTTAACAGCTCTTTTCCCCTTGAACGACGAGGTAGAAGCAAAGCGACGTCGTCAAAGTTTTTTTTTTTTTTTTTTGTCCCATTTTTTTTTTTTAAGGGAAATCTGAATGAGTTATTAAGCCTACTTTCTGTAGTGGTCAACGAATTCACGCCTCCACTTTTTAACAGATACACGTAATTTTTTCACTTCAATTTTTTATTTTTTATTTATGTACTTCCTCGTATTAAAGATGAGTGACAACACTAAAAATATTCAGACTACATAGAATTCTTTAACACATACGAATTAAAAAAGAGTATTAATATACATATAAGTTATAACAGTTTAACTATTCATACAAAAAAATTAATTTCAAATAATAAAGAATTTGTAATACGTATTAATTACAAAAATAGAGTGTATAAATCTTTTTTCATTATCCAATGTGCTTAGTATTCCCATTGGAGGTTCTACGGTGTATTGATATAATAGTATTGGAAAAATAAAATAAAATAAAACAATCTAAGAAAAACAAAACTTGCTCAGCACAATCACATCTAAATATAGTTTTCATCCTCAAGTAGAAATATTAAAACAAAATTATACAAATTTGGATAGTGATATTGACAATCTATTTATTTTTTTAATGTGTGTAAGAGGAAAATGTTAATACCAAAAAATAAAGTGCGAATAAACATTGAGCAACAATATCAACCTTCAAAATCTCTTTTTAATGTGACATCTAAGCTACAATTGAAAAAGAATGCAATAACATAAAAATGAACCTTCATCTTCACCTTGGATGTTGAATTTAGAAAAGTTAGGTGGTTAAATTCGTCATTGATTAGTACATATTGGTCAAGATTTCACCATGAATGATTTGTTTTCTTGAACAAGTCTGTCCAAATGTAGAAGCATGGCAATCAGCAGTTAATGGAAAATCCTAAAATAAACAAAAAGGCCCACAATTACGGTCAAAGTAATCACAATTGCGTTGCATCACTGCTTGTATTATTATTATTTTTATTTAACATTCATTCCTTTTCCTAAATCAACACTCTGAACTTTCCATGGGAAAAGCAGAACCATTGGAATTTTCAAGTGTATACTAGCCCTCTAGGATACAACTTTTGTTTGACTTAGTCTTGTATACTAATTACTTGATTATGAACTCACCATCTATATAGGATCAGGAAATTAACATATGACTGGCAAAGACAGTTAACCGAAGTAGCACTTTTGCAGGTTCAGCAGATCTTTGAAAGCATGGCTAGTGATGAAGTTAAGCTGATTGGAACTCATGGGAGCCTTTTCTGCTCAAGAATTGAGTGGGCTCTGGTTCTCAAGGGTGTTAAGTATGAATATATTGAAGAAAACTTATTGAACAAAAGCCCTTTGCTTCTTAAGTTCAACCCTATCCATAAAAAGGTCCCAGTGCTAGTACACAATGGAAAGCCAATTGCTGAGTCACTTGTGATTCTGGAATACATCGATGAGACATGGAAAGACAACCCTTTATTGCTTGAAGATCCATATGATAGAGCCTTGGCTCGTTTCTGGGCTAAATTTGTAGATGAAAAGGTAAAATTTTTCACTTTTCCCACTGATGTGGATATATTTGTTTCGTGTGTGCGCGACTGTGTGTCTAGTCAGTAGGAAAGATCATTCAGTTTCTTGTAAGTCTGAGCTTCTGATTTGTGTTTTTTTCTATTGAATTTCTTGACCACTGCAGTGTATTATTGGTGTATGGAGAGCTATGTTTGCCGAGGGAGAAGAAAAGGAGAAGGCTGTAGAAGCTGCACAAGAATTGCTGGCAATAGTTGAGAAGCAGATCGAGGGGAAAAAGTTTTTCAGTGGGGAGAACATAGGTTACCTTGATCTAGTTGTAGGTTGGATGAATCTTTGGGTTATTGCGATGGAAGAAGTTGGAGGCATGAAGGTTCTTGTGCCAGAGAGGTTTCCTGCGCTCAAAGAATGGACTGAAAACTTCAGTCAAGTTCCGGCTATTTGTGACAATTCACCGTCAAAGGAGACTGTATGCAACTATTTTCAAGGTGGCATCGACTATCTGCGTTCCTTGGCAGCCGCCAAATCATGATTTTCAAACAAACAGCAGTAATTCTTTATGAGAGTGCCTGAAAACCTGTTGATTTATGTTCTGTATTCTGTATCAAATTTTCCAGATTATAATGTTATTCTTGTACTGTATGTGTGTCGAATTCTTACCAGTAAGAATAATTCGTCTGTATTGTAGTTGTTTTTTGCAAAATAAGAATTTTGAGAGCTGTTAAGCACGATTTCTTAGCAGTTCCAAAAATTGAAGAAAATGCCATCCACTTTCAATCATTGTGCAATTGACATCAACGAGTGTGTACAATAAAAATTTATGCTTTGAATGGCAATAACTAATAAGTTGGTTATGAATGATTTCACGTTCGGGGGGCTTTATTAGTGCGTGTTCCCCTAAAAGTCTCCTTCTTATCCAATGCGATTTATATCGCCATTGGAGACTATAGTGCATAGACATAATAGAAAATTTTATAGTCATAAAAATGTGTTCTAGGGAGAAAACAAATAAAATAAAATTTAATAAAGCAAAGTGGGCATAGTTTCACATACCACTCCTAATGTTTATCGTAATTATACCTGACTCCTCTTAAGTTTCAATAATTACACTTACCTTCCTTATTTCAATAATTTTAGGAAAAAAAAACAATTTTGTTGATTGAGCCAAAAAAAAAAACTATTTGAATATTCTAAAATACTCATAATTTTTTTTAAATAAAAAATAATTATTGAAAATGTAACAAATTAATTAGTTTAATATAAAGTCAATAATAGCCATAATATTGTCCACATACAATTACCCAACGCTCAACCAATTATGTGCGTGCTCTATTTCTACATCTTTATCTTTATTCAAAACATTCCATAAACAAACAAGATAAGAGATAATCATGTTAATTTAGAAATTCTGTACCCACGTAAACCTACACTCTCAAAAGCATATTAAAGCAACTATTAGGCAATTTTTTTCCTTTTATTTCCTTTTTTCTCCTTTGCTCCCTTTCTATTTTCTTGTAATTTTTCTGAAGTAATTATAACAAGATTTAAGGGTATTGTTGTAATTTCAACTGCCTAAGAGAGTTAAGTATAATTATTGAAACTTAAGAGGAATTAGGTGTAATTACGACAAACTAAGGGAGATATGTGAAATTACCCTAATAAAACAAAACGGTCCTCTAGGTGGCGAAATTTGATCCTTAACCCTATTAATTAAATTCTTAACAAGATTCATTCATGTGGTGTGTCACGTGTCAAAAATTTATAAATAGTCGTCATAAAAAAAAGAATCAGTAAATGAATAAACTTTAGATATACATGATAGTACTATAGTCTTTGTAGGACTTAGTTAACGGGACTAAAGATTAGTATCGCCCTCCCACTGGCTTCCCTCTCTCCTCTCTCCTCTCTCCTCTCTCTCCCATATTAAAATAACTTGCTCAGCTGCGACAATTGAAAAGGTACGGAACACAAAAATAAACCTAAGTCTTAGCCTCGGATGTTGAATTTAGAAAAATCAGGCGGCTAAATTCATCATTGATTAGCATATTTTGATTAAGATTTCAGTGTGAACGATTTGTTTACTTGAACAATTTTGTCCAAATGCAGAAGGATGACAATCACCAGTTAATAGAAGTTCTAAAATAAACAAAAGGCCCCAAAAAGACAGTCAAAATAGTCACAATGCGTTCCATCACCTCCGATTTATTTAACATCATTCCTTTTTCTTAAATCAACACACTGAAATTTCCATGCAAAAAAGGCAGAAGCATTGGAATTTTTACTCACATACCAGCCTTCCCGGATAGAATCTTTGTTTGGCTAGTCTTATATAATAATTACTTCATTATGAAGTCACCATCTATATAAGCTCTGGAAATTAACAGATGATTGGCAAATACAGTCAACAGAAGTAGCACTTTTGCAGATTCAGCAGACCTCTGAAAATATGGCTAGTGATGAAGTTAAGCTGATTAGAACTCATGGGAGCATTTACTGCTCAAGAATTGAATGGGCTCTGGCTCTTAAGAGTGTTAACTATGAATTTATTGAAGAAAATTTATTGAACAAGAGCCCTTTGCTTCTCAAGTTCAATTCCATCCATAAAAAGGTCCCAGTGCTGGTACACAATGGAAAGCCAATTGCTGAGTCACTTGTGATTCTTGAATACATCGAAGAAACATGGAAAGACAACCCTTTGTTGCCTGAAGATCCATATGAAAGAGCCTTGGCTCGTTTCTGGGCTAAATTTGTTGATGAAAAGGTAAATTTTTTCACCCCACCCCCTGATGTAGATATATTTGTTGCACGCGCGTAAAGGTGGGAGGAAATAGCATTCAATTTCTTGTAAGTCTGAGCTTCTGATATGTGTTTTTTTCTATTGAATTTCTTGATTACTCCAATGTATTTTTGGTGTATGGGGAGCTTTTATTGCAGAAGGAGAAGAAAAGGAGAAGGCTGTAGCGGCTGCACAAGAATTGCTGGCAATAGTTGAGAAGCAGATTGAGGGGAACAAGTTTTTCAGTGGGGAGAAGATAGGTTACCTTGATCTAGTTGTAGGTTGGATGTATCTTTGGCTTAGCGCGATGGAAGAAGTTGGAGGCATGAAGGTTCTTGTGCCAGAGAGGTTTCCTGCACTCCAAGAATGGATTAAAAACTTCAGTCAAGTTCCAGCTATTTGTGACAATTCACCAGCAAAAGAATTTTTGATCAACTATTTTCGAGGTAGCATCAACTATTTGCGTTCCTTAGCAGCCGGAAAACCATGATTTTCAGACAAACAGCAGTAATTTGTATAAGAGTGCCTGAAGCCTTTATGTTCTGTATTTCGTATCAAATGTTCCAGATTAAAATGTTATTCTTGTATTGCACGTGTGTGACGAATGCCCCCAGTAAGCATAATTTGTCTGTGTTGTTGTCAATTTTTGCAAAATAAGAATTTTGATATCTGTTAAGCATGATTTCTTGGCAATTCCAGAAAACAGAAGAGAATGCTATCCACTTTCAAATCATTATGCGGTTTACATCAGTAAGTCTATACAAGAGACTTATGTGCCTTAGCAGAATTTACTTGTAAACAATAGGTAGACAGAATTTCAGCAAAGAATCAATAGTTCCCGACACGCTGACAGCGGACCCAGAAAGCAGTTCCTCCACTTCTCCCACGAGCAACAGCAATTTCCTCATCAATATAAAACCAGATGAAAAATGGATCCTTGTTACTTGGTTCTGTTTCATCTTTTCCTTTGAAGCTGATTTCAAATGGGTTAAAGGGACCAATTTTTACCCGAAGTCGCTCGAATATGAAGGCAAGCATTCTCTTATTCCAAGAAAATCTGCCTTCAAATGTCAAAAATCCAAGAGCTCCCAGAAAAACTCCGTTCTCAATCCTCCTTCCCTGAATATTGAGCTCAAGACAAATTATTCTCTAGGGTGGAAGAGAATGAAGTGCACCTGTTCCTTTCCTATTCAATATATTTGAAGAAATCATCTACATTCTTTAAAAAAATTTGAACCATCAAGTATAAGAAAGCTAATCAGCCCCCCATCAAGCAGATGTTAAACTGGATGTGACAGCATGCCCTTGCCACCCCCCGCTCTCCCCCTCTCCCCCAAACCAAAATACTAATGGTGTCAGTACTGAATACAATTAGACTTCTTTGGTATTCAAAATAGTTAACCACCAGACTAGACATGAGCTTGAAAGCGTAAAAGAGAAAACGGCATAGTTTTAACAGGAAGTTTTATAGTGTAAATTGCCTGGGAAAGGGAGAAAAATGAGATTCTGACTGCGTGTGCCATTTTGTTTAATATAACAACTAGAACAGTTAGGTGCACCCTGTGTTCTGAAATTAATACGAAAAAGAAGAAGGAGAAGGAGAAGAAGATGTCACCTATGCTTATTGTGATGCCACTGCTAAAAAATGTATTCAGGTCACCTATGAGCATATCCAGACCACGCTATTCGAACTAGTTTCCTCTAGTTTCAACAATGAAAGGGAACCACATATTAAAGAGAACCTGAACCATTAAAGGATGCAAATGACAATTCCAAATGCCATTTTTCCACGCCATACTTAGTGATAACAGTCAAGGTTGAGGTCCGTGTTCTCCCTAAATGGTCAGTAGGGATAAAAGCCAGCAGTCGCCGACAGCTACAGGGCTAAAAATATTTTATTTATCTTAGTTTTACACTATGTTTGGGAGGAAGGAAATGGATGGAAAAGAAAAGAAAAGAAAGGATTTTAAGGTGTTGTTTTGTTTGGGAGTAAGGAAGGAAAAGAAAGGAAAATTTACTTAACCATTTTCTTTTGTTTGGGAGGAAGGAAAGGGAAAGAAAAGAAAGAAATGGAAGGAAAAGTTGGCTTGTTTTGGCCAAAAAATTTTCCTTCCAAATTTGGGAGGAAAATGTAAGAAAAGAAAGGAAAGTTGCTTTCCCTTCTTTTCTTTTCTCCTTCTTTTCTTTTCTATCCCAACTCCCAAACTAAGCCTTAACTTAAGTCTCAACTTCAATAATTTGTATCTTATCATGAAATTTACATCTTATCAACAGGAAATAAATTAACAGATTCATGAGAACTTACAGCAGCATCAAACCTCTGAACAGCAGTAATTGGGAAGTATTTACCACCCTCCAACTTTTTCTGCAAAACTAAACCCCTAATTAGCACACAGAAAATTAACATGTGAAAAGAACTACCACTAGAAACATAAGATAAAGGCAAATTCTAACCTCTGCAGTAAATATAAGCATCCAGGTTCTCCCAGGAGATTCTGTTCCACCAAGAGTTTCAAGAAACCCGGAGGGATCAAGCTTTGCCTTCTCAATCACAGAAAATGCTGACAATATATCCTGAGCTGGAACTTTTCTTGTCTTTGCAGCATTCTTCAGCACCCTCACACTCTCTTCAACTTCCTAAACACAATTTTGTCAGACATAACTTTCCTTAAACATAATTTTTGTCAACATAACTATGCAGCATTCTTCAGCACATTCACACTCTCTCCAACTTCCTAAACACAATTTTGTCAAACATAACTTTCCTTAAACATAATTTTTGTCCAACATAACTCTTCTTGAACATAACTAATTTATCAACTCAAATGATGAAAGTTCACAAATGAGCAAAAAAAGAAATTCCAACTCCAAGAACTGAGGAGCATAATTTAACATTAGAACTCTGAGCCAACTAAACAAATTAGAAGGCAGAAACCTGGAAAACTTTACACTTTTAACGTTTAAGAATGGAAATGAAGTAATAATACCTTGGTGGGCTGTCCCTCAAATTTCTCATTCGGATCAAGAACAGGGCTAGCGGTGGACTGGTCCTTCTCATCAAGAGCGGCTCTGGTTTTCACACTGCAGAATCTGAGTAAACGGCAAGCTGAGCTTTTGGAAAGGGAAGTTTCTATAAATTTAAGTTGAGTTGGAGATCGGAGAAGGCAATCGGAGGATTTGGGGTTAGCTTGAAATGGGAGTGGTACCACCCACTTCAAGGGGGATGATGATGAACAGAACATGTTAATAAGTGGATAATCCTGTTTCCTCCTGCTCCAGGATAATCTTGTTTCCTGGTTGACAGTTTGAAAATCTTTTAAGTTCACATTTTTTTTTCCTTTTTTTGGGGTTTTTTCTTTTGGTGAAAAAGCTAAATTTAAAGAAAAAGTTGTAGTTACAATCTTGTGATTAGGATTAAATTTCTCGTTTTACCCTCTGTCTGAGAACTGATCCAAATGGAAAAAAAAAAGAATAAAAATATAAAAAGTGAGTGAGGTGTGTGTTTGCTTGAGGTAAAAGATGAGCGTTTCTCGTCTCACATCGAAACTGTGTGAGATAGTATCCCTGCACTTAAATTCCTATGAGTTAATTCAAAAGTCAGTAATTACTTTTTGAATTGTGAAGTGTGCTTAGGTGAGTGATTCCTTCATAACTTTGAGTGTTTCATAATCTAATCTAACAGGCTAACTATTCTTGATTTTTTGGGGAAAAAAAAAAATCATTGCCCGTATGTTATTTTGCTAGGGACACAACTTTACGTGCTTTTGAAATTTGACATAGCCAAATTGGAAACGCAAATTAACTATTTTCGAAACAATAGTGGCATTAATTCTTCTTATTATAGTTCACCAAAAAAAAAATCTTATTAATATATTTTTATAATTCAAGTATGTAGATGGTAGTGGGTTTCCAAATTCTTCGATCATTTGAAAGAAAAAGTAGGATCGAATTATAAATAAAAGCCACCATTCACCCTCACCATCGGCCAAAACTCAATCTTTTTACCTATCGGACCAAGCAATTAAATTAAAAACAAAAATCTTGTTACCAGCATTGCAACACTTCATCCTTCCTTTAAAAGTAAATTGAAGTGTTATAAGAAAAGAAAACATGTAGCCACTTCCTCAAAATCAAATCTCAATTAACTGATATCAAATATTAAATTTGGAAGACTGAATATTGGAAAAGAGAAAATTTTCAAATGCATTAGTTACACCAAGATTCTTTATGCAAAAACAAAAAGGTGAGAGGCCTCGGCACCCAGATTCCATATAAATGATATTTTTTAAAAGTACTTTTAAAAAAAAAACATTATCATAGGTTTTTTTTTTTTTTTTTGGGTATGCACGTTTATGAGATAAAAATATGGTTAAACAATATGTTTAAAAATAATTAAAAAATAAATTCCAAAAACTTGCAACTCTCTTTGGCCCAATTTGGGGACATATCCTTCTAAATTATGTCCCTTTGAATAAGCAGAAAATCTCAAACATTGGTATGCAAAACATTACCTCTATCAAGAAATCATTGCGTCATCCATTTGGAAAAGTTATGTCAACTATCAGCCATATTTACCGCCATACAATTAACAGTTTTGATATCAAAAAGCCAAATTAACGGTTTAATAGACAGCGGTAAGGCCAAGAGCTATTCGCACACAAACACAAAACCATTTTAAACTTTATAGTATACATGCATACCATTAGACGTATCCACACAGCAAATACACTGGTGTAAACCAAAGCAATGGACAAGCTTCAAGTATTCCCAGAGTAAAGGCTAAATTTTGCTCAAATTTTCAATCAGCATTCGTGATAAAAATTTCACAACTCCACATAAACTTCTGTGGTTAACAAAACTTCTGATATCAGTTGACAGAAAAATATTTGGTCAAAAATTGACCATCATACAACACATTATTCGGGCATTACCTACCAAAACCGATCATCATAATTAAATAGGCACTTGAAGAAGGCAATTCAAATCTATTGTCATGCACAATGAACTGCTGTGGTTGGCATCCACAATAATCAGACACCTAATCATAAAACTACAACACCTGACTCATAATTCCACCAATGAATAAGGGGATCTTCAGCATTTGCAAGTGATGTCATAACAGGTAAAGCCGCTTTATGCCGCCTCTCTCGTATGTTCAAATTTTACACTCTAAGCCAAGCCTGCATGCAGACACAAATTTTGATGACTATGAAACCATATCTCAGTTAGGACTGAAAAATAGTAACATATCCAGTAGCTAATGAATCAGACATGGAAGCTGAATTGGAAAATAAGCACCCATCTCCCACCATTACAAAAGCATCATTTCAGGCCACATAATAGTGATCCGTGCCATTGAGAGGATGTTAATTATTTCTATATTCCTTCTCTCTGTTTTTGTATCTCTTGCAAGAGGAAAAAAGAGAGAAGCAAGAAGGGAAGAAATTGGGGGCCCCTGGGGGTGCGTTAATGTAGGTATACAAGATAATAACAAAGATTCTAGTGCCTATGACAAAGAAAAGGAGGCTTTCAATTTAACATGGAAAAAGGAAGGAAAGAATCATACCTACCCTCATGCCAAAATTGTTTTAAGCACAATCACCTACAGTTGGTAGACCAGTAACCTTTCCCACAGCTACAGTTTTCCCTGCAGGCATTGTAATCTTTATCAACACCAAAGGAACAGAGAAGTGCAAGTAAGTACCCCTCACCAAAAAGAGACTCTCACCTTCAGTTCGAAGAGTGAACCTTCCCAGTTGAGCAAAATCAGAGAATTTCTCGACACATATCAAATTATTCGTCTGAGAAGCACATTTTAACAGCAAATTTCAAGTTAAATAAGAATATTAATAAGGTGCTTAGCTTCCATTACATTCTAATATAACAGAGATAACTTAAAAATTATAGATAAGTTAGACCTTGCTAAGCAGACAGGAAATAACAAAGGCTTCCAAGAAGCCGTTTAAACCTGTTTTTGGCTGTCTTTTGCAATGGTAGAAATATAAACATGTCAGATATATTTGAAACAATATGGTTTTGTTTATTTTGCCAAACCTTGAACTAAGATTTCGTTTTTTTTTTTTTTTTTTTTCAAATCCAAAATAAAGAACAGATGTCCTCTCTGTCTTTCCTTATCCACTATCCTCCCTCAGCAATGATTCTCCCACATTGTCTCCAATCTTTCTCTCCCTAAGTGGAACTTTGTATGAACCTCTAACTTTGTGCTTCCTTAACAAGTCAAACTCATAGTATCAATTAAGAAAGATACTCAAATATTTTCCTAACCATCTTTTTTACTAAAGATTTAGAAGTCATGCTCAGGGTGCAAAAGTATATTAGAGGGAATTCACATACCAACAGAATTTGAAGATAAGCTATAAAGATGAAAACATTTCAAGAATTTTTTCTCTAAAAAGTAACTGACAATTATGTTAGCTAACCTGCACACGACAAACCACAACAGCACCATTCTTTACAAAAAGAGGTTTCCTTTTCATTGGTTTTTTTGTCTTTGGGTCAATCTGCTGCATGAGCTCAACAATCTCACATTCCTCAACAACAGCATGAATATGCAGTACAGCCTTGTAACCAGCTGTAAAAATTGCCTGAAATACATCGAATTTATGCAGATGCAAGCACGTGGATCGATAAAAAAAATTAAAGAACATAGAACGCGTAAAAGAATAAACTGAGGTTTAAATTCATACATTATCTAGCAATTCCAAAATCTGTAGTTGGGCAACAAACTCAGATATAGCAGGTATTGGCTTCGCTGCAAATGTTGAAATCGATTAAACTCAAGAATATGCAAAGGAACCTATCATTACGTATTATTAATCTGCTTATTATATGCTACGACAAAAAGTTAATATAATGTCAAACTGCAATCACATTTTTCGCGTTCCCATGAACTTCTTGGTATAACATTAAACTGTAACAAGTCCAGTTAGATCACCCAAAAGACATAAATACTGTGTGATAAGTCCAGACTAGTCTAACTGTTTGATAAAAAGACAATTGACTGGCTAAAGATCCTACAAGGAATGTCAACAAGGCAGTAGGTGTGAAAGAGAAGCAACTCACACAATTCAGGTCCACTCAAGCAAATGCATCATTGCCTAATATCTAGATAACACAACATAACTGGAGATCAAGTTTGTAAAATGACACAGCAAAATACATGAAGAACATCATAGCAAAGTGAAACGAAGGGAACAGACATCTCTTACACAGGAAGGGGGGAAAGAAAAAAGGGCAGACATTGCGAATCTGAAACTCTGCAAACTACCAGGCTAAAGAAAACTTATAATGGCACCAATAACGTCAAATTAACTGAAAATGCAATAAGGGACTAAACACGAGATCAAATGGCCCAAGTAACACTGTACTTCAAGATAGCAAGAAAGGTCCACAAAAGAGGATAATATTCAGGTACCAACTTCTTAAACAGACAGAGAAATTAGAAGCTAGCATTCAACAAGAGATGGAAGACATGTGATATATATGGGTTAGGCAAGTAAAGTGAAAGCAGCATGCCTGTGGTGACATTGCATTTGCCTACCAAAAAAAGATGAAGTTTCAAACTCTGGGATCTATTTCCCTGCACAGGATGAATAACATATGAAAACATACCAACGCTACTCAATACAAATCCTGTTAGTATCTCCTCTTCCTCAACTCCAGTTATTCTGACCCGCAAATTTTCACCAGGTCCGGCACGTCTAACTTTATCTTCATCACAGAAGATGGCAACGACTTTTACCTGAGCCTGTAGTTTTAGATAAATATTTGGGTGAGCTTTGTAAATTTTCAAACCGCTTCCACCAAATAAGTCTTCTCAAACTCAATCAAGAGAAATCAAATTGCCAAAGAAAGCACCTTGTTTGGCATGACCAACAAAGTATCCCCTTCTCGAATGCTACCAGATTCTACTTTGCCCATTACAACAGTTCCCATGTCTTTGAATTTGTCAATGATGGGCAATCTAAGCAGACAGAAAACAGATGCTAGTAAGATGTCATGTAGTGATACAATGCATAAGGAATATGACAGCTACCAAACTCAAGTATCATAAAACACTAAATATTCTCCATGTCCAAATGTAAATTCTCTTCCATTGATTCTCATAGTATAATCAACCTTATTACTGATTGGAAAAAAATACTTTTGACGAGAGAGAGAAAGAGAAAGAGAAAAGGAAAGGAGAATCAATGGTTCATTTGTACCCAAGGGCATGAAACCAACAGATACTAAGTACAGAAAACATTTTCACAAAAGAACCTGCTAAAAGAGACATTCAGAGTGTAAACCTTAGTCTTTTCTACGACACAAAAGATGAGAACAGCAGGACACATAAACCAAGGCTCTAAAGGTCTAAGCAAATAAAAGGATTAAAAAGACACCTTAAATATCATTCTTAAGCACAAAGAGAAACAAACCAATGATAATGCACTTGAGCAAGACCATGATGAAAAGATTCAAATCAGATATGAACTCTCTTTGCTATTGAACAAAAATAAATGAGAATTTTTTTTTTCTTGGGCAAAAAAAATCATATATACCTAAATGGGCCTTTAGGATCACGTGCAAGAACTTCAACAGCGTCAAGAGCTTCAAAAAGGCATGGGCCATTCCACCATGGACATATACTTTTTTCAACTCTCGTTTTCATATTTGTACCCACAAGCCCAGAAATAGGGAGAAATTGAACATCTGTATCTCAAATACAATAATAAATGAGAACTAACAGCTAAATTGAACATCTGTATCTCAAATACAATAATAAATGAGAACTAACAGCTACAGAATACACATGGAGACATATCTATCACATTAACACATGGAGAAGTAGATTTCAGTGTCAATTTTACATATTCACTCTTTATAGTTAATAATGAAATTATAATAGTCTCCATGTTTGGTCAATGTGACAAAAAAAAAAAACAAATTCCACCTTGAAAGCAAACTTAATAAACATCATGGACTGTTCATGTACAATATCATTTCATGGATATTTCTTTCACAAAATCTATTCACAGCATTCCACTTCACTTGATGATGAAAGAGATTTGGGATGATGTCATACATACCATAAGAAACATTAATAATCAAAAACTATGCCACTTCTTGCAATATGTAACATAACCCCACCCTAAATTGAACTTGGAGACCCTAGCTCAAAAAATGCCAAATCTATTTCTCCTAGCGAAAAGGGGTACATACCACAATAGATCAGTGGGCATACAGCTCATCATAAAAAAGAGATGCAAAGATGCAATTTAACAAGACCATCAGAAAAAAGGTTTTGCAATTACCTTTCTTCACATTATAACCTGAAGACCTCAGGAAAGGGCTCATTTTTGTCTCAATCTCATCATACCTGCAAAAGAAAGTAATATCAAAACTATTTGAAAACCAGTGCTAGTAACAATAATCTCCCAAAAGCAGAATCCACTACCACCTTTCTTTTGACCAGTTAACAGTATGTTCATCCATTTTATTTACAACAACGAGTAGCTTAGAAACTCCAAGAGTCTTTGCAAGCTGGACATGTTCACGCGTCTGCCCACCTTTCTCATATCCAGTTTCAAATTCACCTTTTCGAGCAGATATTACCTAGATGGCACATAGAATTTGAAGGGAAGCATGTAAGCTTCACATAAACAAGCAAAAGATTCATTAAGATTAGTGTGAGATTACATGGCAACACACTCACCAGAACTCCTATATCAGCTTGAGATGCTCCACTAATCATATTGGGAACATAACTTTTATGACCCTATAATGCAGACAGAGAACTATAATTAGCCCTTGCATATCAAATAATCACTAATATTCTATGCTTAGACAATTGCACTTATACATAAAATTAAGTTTCAAAGTAAAATAGAAATAAAATTTACCGGAGCATCCAAAATTGTAAATCTAGTTGTTTCTGTTTCAAAATGTGCTCTTCCGACTTCAACTGTTTTTCCCTACAATGACAAGAAACAGTAGAAACTGCAGCATTAGAAGAAAATAAAAACAGACTAGCTAAACCAGCAAAGACAGATACATCGGAACCCTAAAACAAATGAATCTAGAGTGTCCAAACGACAATTAGTTAAAGCAGTGTACAAATTTTCCCAAAGGGTAGAGGACAGTAAAGGAGAAAAGAATTTCAGGTATACCTTTACCCTCTCTTCTTCATTTGTATCCATAATATATGCCATGTACCTAATTAGAAAATAAATGTGTTAGAGGGAACATCTTTCTGAAGCTAGCTCATGTTAGACTGACAGGGAAGCGGACACAAACGCAGAACATAAAAAATAACAATCCACCAATTACAGAGGTAACAAATGATATGCACAACTTTTATCTGGATGTTTAACACCAACTCACACCATAGAACCATAAAAAGACCAGAAGTATCTACGCAACGTAGACCATGATTTAGATGAATTCACATAACAAGCAAGTGTAATTTTTCCATACAAGAAGTCGTGCTTTCCTTCAATGCCATGTCATGTCTTCCTCAATCATATATTCAAGGTCATAAACTAAGTAGCCTTAGATAGTACACCTCTCGTATCTGTATTACAAATGAAGAACCTCAAAAGTAGGACGAATCAAAAAACAAAATACACAAAATCCAACAATGTTCAGGACATAGAAGTACAGAGAATCTCCTCCAATAGTGCTCAATGCTTCAGGTAAGAAATGCACCACAATTCTATACTCAAGGACGTCGGATGGGATATTACCAAAATTAAATGTTCCTAAATTTTCTTGATGACTCTCATTTCAGAGTTGAACACTTGTAACCGCTAAGCATGACAGGGCTACTCCACCAATCACGAAACAAGTTGTTCACCACCAAGCGACTGAACACGGGACTTTTGGTCTCCGCCACATCAGCAAAAGAAAACTGACTGACAAGTGAATAGTCCAAAGGTGAACATAATCAAGAACCAATTTCAAAATCCAAGTAGCTATTCAACTTTGAACACTCAATATCGGTTAAATACTCCAAGAAATTTTATGAACAGAAGGCAGAGCAAAGATCCAACTAATTAACAAAATACTAGATATTAAGTATATATGTAATTCTTGAATGCCCCAGATAAATTAACACCTTCACGGATGCTTTATGCAATTAATTTTCATGGGATATAACTATAAGAAAAGATGATATTAGGGACAGAGATCTATATTAAGTATTAAAAAGATCATATCAAGGTTAAAAAATAAAGAAAATCCAGGTTAAAAGAATTACGCATAAAATTAATTTCACATTTTCCACAATAATGATAAAGAAGCATGGCTAAGAAACAAATTAGCATCACCAGCTTTCTCTGCTTTTGTCCTTTGCTTCTTTCTCATACTTCTGAATAGTCCGATCATCAACTTGACCACTTAAAAATAAAATTTGTCCACCAGTAGTTGACTTACCAGCATCTGTAGATCAAATGAAGCACAATTAATGTAACAGGTAGTGTGCTATCTTTATAGCATCATTATATTAGCATTTCTGCATTGCGTCCAAAATTTATGTTATGAAGTTCAATAGCTATTTAGAGCAGTATCAGAAATCTGAAGTGATGTAAAGCTATTGAATCATAATTAATGGCAACCAAAACAACCAAATTCTTCTCTAAGCAAAGCAAAGAACATCAAAATATAGCTACTCCAAATCCAACCAGGACCAGTCAACACATACACATGAAGCATCAAATTCAAAGACCACTGAGATAAAAAGGGAGGAGAAAAGAGCATCAAAAACATATTTTGCTAAAAAAGTCAAGTAAACAAAGTCATCAGAGAAAAACAAGTGTAACATCCAAAATCAGAGTAAAATGTTTCAAGCTGATAATAGTGATAACTCAGAAATATTTACAAGTTTTAGATATGTTGACTTCTAAAGTAAAGACTCATTTTGAGGGAAAAAAAAAATTAAGGACGAAGAAATAAAGGGAAACAGAATATTTAACATGTAATTTGGTTCAAGCTACCATGTTTCTTCGTTCTTAACATTTAACCAACATATAATTTGGTTCGAGCTACCATGTTTCTTCGTTTTTTGGTTTATGAACATTAAGGAGTGTTGGCTACGACTGAAAACAAAAGGAGCAATAGACAAATAACAAAAAAAAAAAAAACAAGGAAAGAGCAAAATAGGAAAAAATAAAAAATAAATAAATAAATAAAAATAAAAATAAAAAACAACCTAGGGCAACCATCAATAAAATCCAAGAAGAAAATTATCTTACCAACATGACCAATAAATACCACATTCAAGTGCCGCTTTTTATTCTCTTCCACCTCATCTTCAATAACTTCAGGTGCAGAGTTTTCTTTTTCTTTCACTGAATAACCAAGAAAAGATAAAAAGCCATTAGTAATGCTTGTCTTATAGAAATAAAAAGAGAACAATTAACTCCCCAGGGGTTTATTATAACAAGAGGGATCATCTATTTTATTTTCAAAATTATGGTGGCCTTCTCCTCAGGTTTTAATAAATGATGCCACATAAATCTCTCCTAACATGCTTGAGTCAGCATATAATATATTTCGAAATAGAAAATTACCCTTATGAGTATTATAGGGATGTGAATCACTGAAACCATATTACTGGGACAAGTTAGCAAAACATAACTTGAAAAAGCTAGCAACTTGTCACTTCATATACAACAAGAGTGGTCTTAGCGATAATGCCAAACCTCAAGGGATGTCCACGTAAACCCAACAACAAATATAAATGAGACAGGTGAAAGGATGATTAAAAAACATGTGGGGAAAGAACAAGCTATTTGCAAGAGGATAGATGGGTAGTATTTTCCTCGAGCAGTGAAGAGTGATAAAAACAAGTTGAGAAAACACAAAAGAAAGGAGCATGATAAAGTGAAAGTATACCGCATAACACACCTTCAGATGCGTCTTTCAGCTCAACATGCGCTGGAGATGGGTTTGTATTCGCCACATCCTTCACACCTAAGAAAAACGTAAGAGTTCCAAAGAATAAATTGACAATTCTGCTGGCAAACTAATAAAAACTTGCACATTTTGCATATCTCACACCCATCTAACTTTTTCATTTTGTATATCAGCATACATTTTCCTAGCTGCCGCAGCAAAATTCGAAATCGGCGAAACCCATTACTATATGAATCATAAATAATTCCATAAATAATCATGGCTGAATCAATGAGTAATAAAAACTACCTCCATCAATTTCATCCGGATTAACAACCTCATCGAGCTTCCCATCTTCAGCTTTAGCCAAACTAAAATCTTCTACTGGCATTCAAATCACAAAAGTACCAAAAAAATTAAATTAAAAAAAACCCAAATCATGATTTACAATGAATTAATTGAATCAGCCACGAAACCTTAAAAAAAATAAAATTTACCAGATGAATCGAGTTGAAGCGCCTTGATATCCTCCTCAATGTCTAATTGAAGCCAGGAAAAATTAAAATTAGGGAAAATGGAAGAAAAAATCAATTAAAACAAAAAAAAAAGAAAAAGAAAAAATTACCCATTTTTCCGAAATTGAAAATGCCTCAGGGATGACGGCGGAGGAAACTTGGGGTAATTAAAGGGGGTTACAATGGAAAATTGGACGAATTCAGTCGGGTCTGGGTCGGGTCGGAGGTCGGGTAGGGAGGAAGATTCTTTTTAGAAGTAGAGAGAGAGAGGGAGAGAGAGAGAGAGAGAGAGAGGGGACACGTCAAAACCCTAATGAAAATTAAAGTTACTTCTCGAAAATAATAAACGGCTACTAAAAGAATAAAAATTACTACTAAGTAGTATAATTTATTTAATTAGTTAAATTCTTTTGTGAAAATATATTATTTGAATTATGAAATTATGGTTGTAACGTATTTGGGCATTATGGATTATACTTAAGTACTCTATAAATAAGGGTTATATATTTGGAATTTGAGGTGACTTATGTTCTTAATCAAATTCTGAAAAAATATTGAACCTGATTACAAAGGATGCTATGGCTGCATAACATTGCATAATAAGGGACAGAAAACTATAATCAATTTGAACAATCAAAATGTTTGGAAATTAATATATAATTTAACAAAGTTTTCGGTAGGCGAAGAAAATAATTAATGAATAAAATAGTAAAGTATTATTCCAAGGGAAAATTAATTAGTTGATGAAACTCAATTAAAGAAAAAAAACCCATACATAATTACATGTTGAGGTGGCATTCCTGGTCAACTTAAATTGAACTAAAATGGACTTAAAATGCAATATCTCTATCCCTAATAAAAATAAAATAGAATTGGACAACTTTCTTTTTAAAAAAAAAAAACTAATATTGAACAACTTTTTCTAGTTTTATTAGTAAAACCCAAAACCTTTATGGCCTCCCCTAATGTTTGATATTGCTATGAAGTATTTCAAAGAAACTTTGTAGCATGTTCAAAGGTTATTGGGCTGTAGATGTTCGGGCCGTAAATTCACAGATTGGACAAGCCCAATATCAAGTCCATCGTAATTGATGGGCTATAATCTATATGCACTTTGGCATGGCCCGCCATTCCCTTTCTTTCGTATAATGACACGTGTCGGATCCAAGGAGAGAGTAACATGGAAGTGCAGCCAAGGTTCAGGTAGTTTTATCACCACCCAGTACCCGTAGAGATCTTACACTAGATTTTGTTGGGTAATGGTTGTCTACGACCCGTCCCACTTTAGTACCGTGAGCTTGCCAATAGATACCCATGATTTACTCCTTTAATCTTTGTCCTCCACCAGGAGGTTTTGTAACGTTTTATAAATATGAGCGTTTATTACCAGTCACCCCAATGTGTGTGTGTGTGTCGGGGGGGGAGGGGGGGGGGGGGGGGGAGAGAGAGAATTTATTTAGTAAATTTTAAAGTAGATTAGTGGTGGAAATAATTTAAAATTAAAAGTTTAACTAGCTAGTTAAAAGAATTAAACCCTTATGGCTAGAAAAGTCGTTTACAAAATGATTATGGGAGAAACAATAATCGATATCTACTATAAATGTATATTATTTTTTAATTTTACTAATTGAATGGAAGAACTCACACATCTATTTTATGTTTGTACAACCTATAAATTAACATGCTCTCGACTACATGTTTTTTTATATAAAAGAACACTATTTGTGTGTATAATGTCATAATCGAACATATGATAGTCATAGGTCTATCATTCGAAATAAAATTTCTTTTAGTTAAAATAATTATTTACATTGTCTTTCACAACAAAATTAATAGATTTTCTCCACTGCAAGAAAGCTCAAAAGCTTTTCATGTGAAGGAGTGATGCTAATGTTTGCTCCAATTTTAAAACTTCAGTAACTTTTTTTTTCTTTTTTTCTTTTTTTGTGTTTTGTGGGTTGTAGGGGGGGGGGGGTGATAAATCAACAATTTGGCAAGTAGTAAGTGCTAAACATAAATTGCAACTGGGATAGTATTCTACTTAATTCAAATTCACCATCCACCATCCGTGAACTCTCAGCACAAGTCAAAAATATCCATGGCAACTGAGTGAAGGAACACAGGATCTCATAAAGGCTATCGCACATGTTAAGAGTCCTCTCCTCAAACTCCGTTAAACGCTTAGGACAAGGGAATACAGTTGGAAAAGCTTTGCCACCAAATGCACTTTCCACATTCCATGATGCAGGACGCGGTTGTTAATGTCAACAGTGTACTAGGCTACTAGTACACTACACATTTTCCTACGTGAGAAAACATATTACCTGTTCTTTTTCACTGTTCCAAGTCAAAGAATACTAATGTGTGGTTGTGGTATATAGGGCGTGACAAGAGCATGTGATCGTCAAAGGCTCGGAGGGAATCTAATCAATTACCAAAGCCTAAAAGACGTTTCCCGAGACTTTTCAGTGATATTGGAAGCAAGAAAACAGTCCTTGCCCAGTCCCACCCATCATTTCTCATCCTCCAAAGTTTCTATATATCGTGCCCATTGTCCTTCAAATTGTTTTCAACCTTCTGATTTCATTAATGACACGTCAGGCATTTGCAACCGGGCTATATCTTCTTGTGTAGGATGATTTCTCATCCTGGCTTAAAGTTTGATTACTGGTGGATTTTGGAGCTTGAGTTTAACGTCCACGGATTCAAAATCCTCCTTGATCCATGTTCATGGATCATTTATATAATCATGGTTTTTTTTGTTGTTTTTTTATATTAAAACACACGTAGTAGATCTGTATGAGGGTTTGGTGGGATTTGTACATACTTTTGTTTGGTGCAGGTTTTTCCTTTAGCTTCTTTATTATATGGCAGATTGATATATATTTTGTTCTTGAGGGTTTTTTGAGCTGGTGTAGCTGTTAAAGCAATGGCTTTTTGTTAGTTTGTTTGACTTTGATAGAAATGAGGTAGTTAGGGTTTTGGAGTGGAGCTCCTTGAAGTCCAATAGAGGATCTGACGAGGAAGATAGAGCTGCTGACTTATGGATTCCTCAGCCCTATCCCATCTTACGTATACTATTGGATAGGTTTGTGGCTTGCATATGTCAGGAGCTGCATTACCTCATGTTAGATCCTTCTTTGGATTGAAGGGAGCTCTACACTTGAAAGTTGAAACGTTTCATCCGGTTCATTCAATCATGATGTTTTCTCTGTTGTTTGTTTCTTGTCTTTTTAAATTTTTTCTGTTTCAGTTTACTATAAGATTTCACTTCTTTTATGGACCAGTTTTTATTTTTTTATTTTGGCTGTTTGTACATTTGATTGTGATTCTATCACAGTGTTCTAATTGGCCTTTGCTATTTCTGGTTTCACAAAAAAGTCAAAATATTTCTGTCACAGCACTTCACTTTTCCAATCTTTGTTGCTGTTTTTAACTTGTGACTTTCCCCAGGGATCCACCGAATCTATTGCACTCTATATCTGCAGATGAATCAGAGCCTTCATCCAAGAAAGGGACTTGGTTTTGTTTGTTGTCTTGTGAAGCATTAATGCTTCTTGTTCCTCAGTTTAATCAGGCTTAGAACAAAGTTTCTGAATTCCGTACGGAGCTTTTTCTATTTTCCGAGGATTTCTTTAACAACTCGTGTTGTTGTATTTTAACATTGGGCTTTATCATGCTAGCAAAAGCCTGGTCTGCTGAGTGTTTACCAAAATAGACGTTTAGCTGTTCCAGGTCGCGTTTAGAATGCGTCAGTTCAAGGGTTTATTGGATAACGGTTGTAGATATCTTTTGCTCTCGAGCAAAACTTGTACACCTGGTCCAAGTAACTGTTGTTTCATTGCATCATTATATATGTCAAAATGAACTTTATTGTCTTTGCCAATTGTTAGGCACTTTGCAGCAAATTCATTCCTTTTTGTTTCATTAGTGCTTTAAGTTCGAAGTTCAAAAGAAATTCCATTTGTGTGGTAAAGCGATATTGCGAGGTCCTACTCTGCATGAGGACAAGTGAAGCAGACCTCGATAATGCAGATAATCTATCTTAGTGTCCCAAAACCTAGTAGCATACACCTTGACGCCCTGAGTCTCAGGAGTGAGTTTTCGGGCATCACTTGATCATGTGACGATCACTTGATCATGTGACTTGATCATGTGACGTGACACGTAATGTATTAAAATTAATTATATATTATCAAATAATATGAAGTATGATTTATTATTGTTACATGATGATAAATTATTAATTTTAATACATCACGTGATAATACACATGGTGTATTGTATACATTTTACCTAAGCAACTGGTGCAATATTTTATTTTCGAGAACGAAAAACGAAAGGCATTAAAAAAAATCTTAATTTGTGCAAATGCCTTGGCTGCAGTGATTAGGTGTGTTTATGAATCGGGTATTCGGTCCATGAATAAAAATTTTGAACTGAATCGGTCTTACAGTTCGGTAGAATTTCGAACCGTGAATCAGTTTATACATAACGGGTATTTGACTTTTTGATTATTCGCAAAATCGGTTCGAATAGACCGGTTACTTGATCTGATTTATCATAATTTATCAGTATTTTTAAAATAAAAAATAAAATAAGAAAAATCGTAAATTATCATTAAATTATTAGTAACACAAGTATCAATGATTTTAAAATTAAGTTACATCATAAATTTGTATTTTCAAAATAATTAAAAAATAAAAAATTAAATAAATATATAGACACTTAATTTTTTAAACTTCATTATCACATTTTAATTATCTAAAAAAAATATTTAATAAATAGTCAAATGAACGTCTAAATAATAAAATAAATAGTCAAATGTTCATCAATCAAGAATGAAATAGAAGTACAACTTAATAGTAACAATAAAATAAATTAAAAATTAAAACAATGAATTAATTAAATAATATCACATACCAAAATGATAAAATTACCTCTTACTATGGATCGGGTCTGGTATCCACCCGTTCACAAGCATGTGAATCACTACTTGACCCGTTTAATTTATGAAGCAACCCGTTATCTGATCCGATGTCAATAACCGATTCGATTAACTTCTTTTTTTAATTCGGAACGAATCGATTTTTTTAATTTTTTAATTTTTTAATCCTTTTTTAATAGCTCTAGTGGTGATACTATACTGCTGCGACTACTATAAAATAAATATTATTATTCTCCTAGTTTTAACAATTGCCTTTGAGGTTCTTCATTCTTACCCCACGATAACGAGGGATGAGATTTTCCTGTTGGAAAAATTGGGTCTATCTGCAGCACTAGTTTAGGCCATAGGATGACATTTTCTTACAATTTTCAACATTGTCATTTATAATGAAGAGGTGCTGGAGAGCACTCAATGATATGACAGACCAAGATCTAAATCAGGTAGTTAAAGAATTAAAGTCATCATTGGGGTTTTACTCTTGCCGTCAGTAATCTAGTGCTGTTTCTTTTTTCCTTTTCTCGTAAAATATACATGTTCTTTTATCTATGAAGTTAGTTTTAGTAATATGTGGGGGGAGATCTACTGAATGCGGTTAAAATAGGGAGTGGTGGGGAGCAGTTATTCTTTTTCTTTTTTTTTCTTTTTTTTTATTTTTCTTTTGGAAGGAGGGGGAATGGGAAGGGACACAGAACAACAGTGAGCCATGGATGGATTTGTTTATTCGGTTTAGATGGTTGTTATCGGAAATCATTTTAAAAAAAATAATTATTGATATAGCAGTTTTTTTTTTTTACACATAAATATGCACATAAAATAAAAAATGGACACGAAATGTGTTTAAAATTTTTATTCACTTTCGAAGAAATTTGTTAAAAACACTGTACAACATTTCGCGAGAGTATAAATGCTGTAATACTTGGTAGCTAATACCATATACCCACACAAAGAGCTAATAGTTGAATGAAAATAAAAAAAATAAACTCACATAAATTGTTAACTTATAATTTAAAAATATGCAAGTTCATATTTTGCGCATTATAAAAGTGTCCCCACACGGGTATTTGCGTGTGTTCACAACTAGGCACCCATGCGTATTTGCCTTTTGGCTTCCCTTTCTTTTTTTTTTTTAAAAGGAAAGCGAAAAGGCAAATACGCAATGTCTGGTTTCCTAGAATTCAAAAATAGAGAGAGAACCCTTTGTTTATTTCTCCTAATGTTTAAATTGAACTTTAATAAGTCTAAATTGTTTATTTCTCCTAATGTTTCTGCTCAATGTGCTAGAACCCTTAGCCAAAATAGTGGCATCCCTTTAACTATGGATTTGGGTAAATATCTGGGCATACCACTTGTTCATGGTAGAAGAACGAAAGATCATTTTAAAGAGGTCTTAGATAGGATCAACCAAAAGCTCGCAGGTTGAAAAGCTAAGTTTCTATCTTTCATGGGTAGAGCAGCACTTATTAAGAGTGTTACGGCTTCTATTCCTAATTATATTATGCAAACCAATTGGTTACCTACGTCGGTATGCAATGAGATGGATAGATTAAATAGGAACTTCCTTTGGGGAAATGTAGAGGAGAAAAGAAATGTGCATTTAGTAAAATGGGACAATGTTTGCAGAGACAAAGCTTCTGGAGGCTTGGGAATTAGAAAAAGTAGAAGAAATAACATAGCTCTTCTTTCAAAACTTGGTTGGATTTTAAATGTTGAGAATAATCCTCTTTGGGTTCAAACTTTGAAAGCCAAGTATCTGAAAGGTTGTACTTTAAAAAAGTATACTTCTCAAAAATCTGCTTCTCACACCTGGAAGGCTATCACTAGGACTAAGGACTTCGTCGTAGATAACACTAAGTGGATTGTGGGAAGAGGTAGAAATATCTCTTTTTGGCATGATTGGTGGGTATTGGACAAACCTCTAGATTCATTCAGCCTTAGAGAACTCACACAGTATGATCATAATCTCAAAGTTGCAGGAGTTCTTTCAGAGGAGGGAAATTGGAACATGGAATACCTCATGCATAT
Organism: Mitragyna speciosa; assembly: GCA_024721245.1. NCBI lineage: Eukaryota > Viridiplantae > Streptophyta > Magnoliopsida > Gentianales > Rubiaceae > Mitragyna > Mitragyna speciosa. Next base: position 3,869,412 of record CM045566.1, on the reverse strand, counting down.
GCTTCCAACTGAGATAATTCAGTCCATCATTGCGACCCCTATCTCTAAGACTACAACTACCAGTGATAAATGTGTTTGGGGTGCAAATAACTCAGGTAAATTTACTACTAAATCTGCTTACCAGAAACTTTGCAGGAATGCTATAACTGGGGAATGGAATTGGATTTGGAAACTAAGGCTTCCACAAAAGCTTAAGGGGTTTATTTGGACATTGAAGCATGGAAGAATTCTCACTAACGATATGAGAGTTAGAAGGAAATTTACAGCGGATGCCTCTTGCTACAGATGTGGTTGTGTGAAAGAAGACATTACTCACTTGTTTTGGAATTGTCCTCGTGTTAAACATATTTGGAATTATTTTTTACCCGAAGTTGAGGTGTCAAGGGATATTAATCTAGATTTTTTTGAATGGATTGAGTATAATGTAAGGTGGAGGGATAGAGTGTTAAGATGGAATATCCCTTGGAGCTGTTTGTTCATTACAGTTCTCTGGAGTATCTGGAAGGATAGGAACCAAGAATGCTTTGAAGGTGTTCAGAAACCAGCCTTTGTGACTGCTCAACTAGCACTAAACTATGCAAGAGAAATTCATTCGACATTCAACGCAGGTACGTCAGTAGAAAAATTTAAAGAAAAGGACTTAATTAATTGGACTTTTCCTCCTGCAGGTGTGGTGAAATTAAACACAGATGGTGCAGCAAAAGGAAATCCAGGGGAAGCTAGCATTGGAGGCATTCTCAGAGATGAGCAAGGCAAATGGCTTGGTGGATACTACGGGAAGATTGGCATTTCTACCAGCTTAGTTGCGGAACTTTGGAGTATTAGAACTGGCATTATGACTGCGAAGGAGTTGGGATTTAAAAAGTTAATTGTAGAATCGGACTCCAAGATGGCCATAGATATGTTGCAGGATAAATGTGAAATACCTCCCCATGTTTTAGTGTTGGTAGAAGATTGCAAAGTAATCTCCCAAGGAGTTGATATTAAGTTTCAACATACATACAGGGAGGGGAATTTTTGTGCAGATTTTTTGACTAATTTAGGTATTAAGTCAAATACCCCTCCTATCTTTTGTAGTCAACCACCCGTGGGATTAGGTCGTTTTTTGAATGCAGACCTGTCGCAGGTTAATTGGGAGAGGGGCAGTTAGTCTGCTTGTAAATATACTTTGTAAATAAAATTCCTTTATTACCAAAAAAAAAAAATAGAGAGAGAACCGGTTTGTTCAATGCCTGGCACTTGGCAGAACTTGACATAAGAATGGGATGACATCGGAAGAAGTTGCACTGTTACTGAATAAACTATTTATGACCTCTTTGCTTTCTTAATGTTGTCAAGCAGAAAGAAAACGAAAGGAAATCTGCAGAAAATCTAGTGCAGGGAGTTGGAAACTAAAAATTTTCAATTGCAGTTGAAAATGTTAAGGCGCTTCAAGACGTCTCAACTTTTACCGTAACCAGACAAACTTCTCACCCACCTCACTGGACGTTGCTTTAAGATCAATAGCAATCTAAATGTTGGTGACGACTAATCAAAGTATGGAACTCCAGCACTAGATTCTATTTGCAGGCCTGCAAATTACAGTTTAATGAGGGCTTTTAAACTTTTTCACTTTCCATCCCCTTCAAAACTCTAGCTATTACATGCCCAATAACAACGTGGGAAGAACACAAGTCATTAATCGAGTATAAATCTAAGTAAAAAGTCATAAACAAATATCTTGCCTTTCGGAGAGAGGAGAGACAACTGGTGGTCGATATGTCAGTTTTTGTAATAAAGAAAGGGGGTGAGAGAAGAGTTCGGCAGATTACTAGACGTCTTTCCTTTCTTCGAGGGAGTTCATTCGAATCAGTTGCTAACTAAGGATTTAACCAATTAAAATGAAAATTTAAGGACGCTAAGAAGAATCCTTCCACATAAATCTGTGCGCTATGGCTTGTACTTGACTACAGCTTGAAGTAGACCAGTAGTAACTGCCTTTACTGCACCGAAGAAGTTGGTACCGATTTATGGAGCAAATTTGCAAGAAAAACCTCCTGCAATGCCCACAAAACCTATTCCATGTTTTAGATATACTTTGTGATTTACTCTTTGTTTTCAAAATATATGTGCAGGACTGAACGTCATACCTTATTGTACATGCGGAGCAGAGCCATTCTCTGCAGTAGCATCCAGATTGTAGCCGCTATTTAAAACAAATTAAAGTGGCTTAGGAACTTGGAAAAGAATCTAAAAGAATACGAAGAAGAAAATAACAACATCTTACCTCTCCATAACTTCTTTCTTCATCTCTTCAATTTGATTTTCAATTTCAGCACATGCAGCTTGAATTTCCATATTTTTCATGCAAAGCTCCCTCCATTGTGAAGATAAAGCATGAAGTTCATATGCAGTGTTTTGCTGATCAATCAAAAAGAGGATGCATAAAGGCCTACTGAAAATAGACTACTGAATGTAAATCATAATGTGAGCAAGATTTATTTTCTGACCTGATGATATTTCCTTTCACGATTTACAGCTTCAATCTTTCCATTCAATTCCATAGCTTGTCTTTGTGTCCTGAAAATGATGATACAAGCATTTAGAGCATCTGCTGGCTTCTGCTAAAAAGTTCATATAATACAAGCAGAGCCATAAAAACTGAAGATGGAGATGGAAACCGAAGTCAACAAAGTTACAATTATTTCATCTAAAACTACTGAAAACTGTCTCAATGACTGGATGCATGTACATCAAATGAAAGCTTTATTTGATCAGTCTAGCAAGAGCAGGAAGGCCAGTGTCATGCAATCTTGACTTACCACAACCTAAGGTTTATGGCCATTTTAGATCATGAACTCGTTGCAACAGCCAACCCTCCCAGAAGGAGTTATGTATATATGCAAGGATAAGTAGGTGTCTAAAAATTATGATGACTGAATGTAGAAATTGCACTCATCTAATAAAAACCTGGATACAGTTGCCTCCAATTTTTGGTTGTGTATCTTCCACACTTCTGGACCATGCTTTGACATTAAGTCTAAATTTTCTAGCCTGCAATTGAAAATATTTGACAAAGATGAATCAGAAGCATCACAATATAATATATTGTAGAAAGAAAAAAATGATTAAGACAGAGGTGTAATGAAAAAAGGAAATAAAAGTAATGGCTATATTGTTGTTCTTCGCATCATTAAGATGACCAGATTGAAAGCATGCCATTCCACTAAATAAGTACAGGAAACACACTGGATGTGGAAAGACAAAAACTGATCTTGCGAGAGAAAGAGATACAATTTAATAATTAACCAAAAACACATACTAGATAAAGTTTGGCAAACTACTTTTCCTTCAACTTTTCTTTCTTGTTTCTCTAAAAGTTCTGTTTTTGGGCGTGAGTATAACAGAAGAGTCCCCAAAACAGTATCCACCAAGTTGTCCCTTCGTTGGCTGGTAAAATATTCAAAATTTGTCATTCACGTTCAGAAAGGGCAAAAGCATAATGGAAATGGACAACTCCAATTGTTCATGCAGGCACTCAGAAATTCAAAAGTTCTTCTGCTGTTTATTTCCTCATGTAAGATTCTGCCATTTGTGGCCACAGAGATAAAATAAAACTTAGGCAAGGCCACCATAGTGCCGACCAAACACAACTTCTGAGTTTTAAGAATTCCCACTTGTGCCCATCTCTTGTTTTCTTGCTGAACCACAATTACTTTTAGACTATTGGAAAGCAATCAATTTTTAATCACCTAAAGAACATACCTGATTACTTGATGCTGCAGTAAGCGTTGCGCTTTTAGCAGTGCTTGTTTCCATGCAGTTTCATCATTCCGTTTGTTCGCAGGAGGAACTTCAAGTCCGTATCTTGATGTGTCCATTTGGACCGGAGGTTTCCCAGCTCTTACTCTCTCATATTCCCTTGCAAGCATAGGATGATCCTAAAATTAAAACAAGAAACGAGAAGTTCAATTCAGTACGATCCTAAAATCAAAACTCAAGAGATAAGAAGCTCAGTACTTGCACAAGTTACAAATACCATTGAAAAATAGCAAAACAATGAAAACTGAACAAAACACCTCTGAATAACGTAAAAACAAAAGTTATATTTTTTTTTCGAACATTTTTCAAAATCAAAAGTAAAGAGAAGAATATTAAGTCAGGTTTAAACCTTAAATTGTTTGAATGAAGAGAAGAAAACCGTTCTTCACATTTTCTATCATACTGTATAAACTTAAAATCAAAAGGGTTTCAAATGCAATTTAAACTAAACTAATAATCCCTCTCCTCAATCATACCCCAATTTTTTCCACATTCTTCATAAATTAAACTAAACAAAACAATTTTCTCAAATCCAAGTTCCGAAAAACCCCTAAACTTTCTACTTTCTAAAGGTATTCAAAACCCCTCCAGCTCACTAGTCCAAAATAAAAATTAAAAAAAAATTCCTGCATATTGAGCTATAGTAACAAAATTTGAACTCAACAAAATCCAGTTTAAGTTCACTCAATATCATTTCTCCATGAAAAGTGATCACTAAAATGCAACACACATAAACAAGCATTCCATATCGCAAAGAACAAATCTTTAAACCCTAGCAAACACATCAAAAAGCATCAACAAAATTAGAACAAATATATACAGAAATATGCGAAAATATGCCATGGAAAAAGAGATTTTTATGGAAGATTTGGACCTCGAAATTGAATTTAGGAAGCGGAGGGAGGTCTTTGAGGAAATCGGAGGGTTTTTTGGTGCTCCGGCGCATTTCTTCCTCTACTAAACGGTCCACCTCGGCTTTAACTTTGGGGTTGCCGTAGTCGTCATCAATGTACGGCAGTGCGTCGATGACTTCCGCACCCGTCGACCAAGCTGGACGCTGCGACGGTGGCGCCTCCAGCATTAGAACGTCGCCGTTCGCCGTCGGTGTCGCCATTGTTTCGCTAAAACCCCAGACCTTTCTCTGTCCAAATAAAACTTTTGTTTAAAAATGGAAGGTAAAAAAGTATAATTGAATGAAATTATAGTTAAATCCCTACAGTTTTGACTTATTACTAATGGGGCCCTAAAGTGGTCCGTAATAGGACTTATAGTCCGCTGATGCTATCATGCTACTACGATTTACTTCCAACTGCCTCAATTTATTCTTTTTTTTCTTTTTCTCCTTTTCTTTTATACATTATTTTTCTCAAGTAAAAAAGGTTATATATGATCAATAGAAGAAAACCTTTGCTAAAAGAAAGAGATTGATTGAAAAATAAGATTGACAAACGAACTTCGTCATTTAAGATGTATAAATTTTGTTTAGTAAGAAAAGATCACTATATTTACGCAACATAGGCCAACAAATATTTTGAGAAAGTAAACATGTAGACATCAAAAGTTGGTTATTTAAATAGTGGGTAGAGTTTGTTTTCTTCTTTTTCTTTAATAAGGGTATAATCTAGTATAATTGAGTTGAATACTATAATATTTCAATTTGGTTTAGTTATTTTAAAGAGCTGAAAATTGTGTTTCAGTTTAACTTGGTTTTGCACAAATTTGGCTCAACCAAACTCCATTGAAGCAATCAAAGCAAGTTTGAGTTTATTATGCTTATCAAATGAAGGATGAAGTTTGAATAAAAAGTAAATAAATATTAAATTATATTTGTGTTTAATTCAATCATGTGATAATTTTTTGAATCAAACTCGATTTATGCATCCCATATTAAAGTACAAAATATAGAACGAATACAAGGTTGAGCGGTTAGAACTCAATAACTTCATCCCAGAGGTCGAAAGTTCGAATTCCACCAAGCACCATTCTCCTTTTGCTAGTTGTAATAGTATAGGTTTGATAAAACAAAAAAAAATGGAGAATAGAAGGTGCAAACGGATGATTAAAAAAAAAAAATCAATCAAGGCACAAAAGAAGAGGAATGGCTCTTTTTAGCTTGCATACGAGTAACTGTTGCTGAGGGTCATGAACTGAATCCGTTGTCTGGTTCTTCGCGGTACAATACCAAGCCTTGATCATGTGCAATGGCAAAAAAGAAGTCCCGATGAACGAACCGTCAAGCAAGCAACAGTTGATCAATTATACATTTAACATCAATCAATTCTAGCGATTAATACGGTAACGTGAACTACAATTCTATCGAATATTCTGGCACAAACAAAGCTCGATATTCACTCACTAATAAAGTTTAGGACCACATTAGAACAAATCAAACGCCTACGGGGCTAAATAAATACTTGCCTCGGCCTAGGAAAAAACGTGTTCATGTATCAATCAAGTTTGGACATTATAAAAAAATCAATGTTTGGCAAGAATACTTTAGAAAAGGAGGAATTACTTTAATAAAGGAAGAAAACATCCCATTGTAAATTCAAAGAGGATTTATATATAATAGGAAGAAGGAAAAAGCTTCCAAACCAAGATTGGATTCTTGGATTTGAATTAAACAGAGATTGACTGCATACTATGTATTTTCCCCTCATTTTCCTGCTGAACCAAACATTTTCTTTGGATTTGGTGACTCAGTGTCGCATCACATGACTTTGTGTGCGTAAAGATCGGACCAGGAATCTGCAAATGTTCTTGCCTAAGTATTAAAAACATCAAAGGAAGTTCGCATGATTACAATAGATCGCAAACACATTCTGAACATTAATTCTCTCGAAAAGATTATCCGCTAGTAGTATCAGGAAAACAAGTTGATCTGTTTGAGTTTTCTTTTCTTTCCTTTTTTTTTTTGTGCTTTTGGTGAGATATTTACAAAATGTTTAGCCGGCAAGAATTTAGCTTCACTGTGGGGTAGGCATCCAAATAATGCATTCCAATTAGTGAACTGCATGTTCAATGGTAGAACTGAGTTTCTAGTGTACATTAGTGGGTAATGTTACAACATTAGATATGTAGATGTGGCGATTTCTTAGCCTTCACTTGAGAGGCAAATCCGGTAACCGTTTAAGGATTTATAATATATAACCAATCAAATTCATAATCATCAACTAGAAGAAGACCCTCTTAGAAGTGACAAGCCACCAGATTTGTTGTAATCTGGTGTTAAAATATTTAGTGATCATGACAAGAAGAAAATTTGTGTAATGATTTCCGGAAGGAACAAAGACCAACCAGCAAATCCTTAAGAAAATTAATGAAAAAATAAAAAGAAATACTTAGAAATATGTGGTAGTATATATGATCTGTTACTAGGAAACCATGATAAGACACCACAGCTAAGGTTGAAACGTAAAGATAGAGGGACATGTGACGCTAGTTTTTCCTTCAAACCGTGCGAGAAACATGGGGCGCTTATTGACTTTTACGTGTTTATAAATAAATCACTTGTGCCTCAAACTTCCTCGCAGCTCTTCTATACTACTTCCTTGGTAAGGTTAAAGGGAGAGAAATTGATGATAGAGTGTGAAGGAAACTCTTTCTGCCCAACCAAGATGGGTTGGAGATCGATCTCTGCTGCTGACTCGTTGGTTCATGAACACATCAAATCAACGTTGGAACGTACTCATGCAGACATGGATGTGTTCTTGATCCAATGATGCAGGAGCCGAGAGTCGATCATGTCTGTCTTGAATTGGACTGAAGGGTTTCCTTCACCCTCTGATCCTCATTGCAAACCAGTGAGAGCATGAATAACATATGCTTTTTTTTTTTTTTTTTTGTGGCACTGATTTTCTATTCCTTTTTTTTCAGTGAATGCATGCTGCAGAGTTATTGGAAATTAATCCGTAACTTGTCTCTGATCTGGTCATGGTTTGATCTATCAACAATTCTTTATATTCATTTGCGTATATGTGATTGGATTTGATTTGTTATACTAGATTTGCCGACATTAATTGTTTCAACTTGTGTAAGTGTTTCCAACGTCGTTTTAAGTGCACCAAGTTAGTCAACTGAATATACTTTCTGAATAGAAAGATATAATTTTCAGTGTCAATCCAAAAAAGCCCCATAAACAGGCTCTATTGTCCTCACCGTCTGTAATGCAATAGCCGAAAAAAGACACAAATCCTAACCAAACAAAGTACAGAATCCCTCAGAAGTACGTACTCTTTTGACTATCAGTTTGAGGAATCGACTAAGAGAAGAGGTAAAGAGACATTAATCTGTTTTGTTATAACAAAAAATTATGGATGTTCTTTTTTGTCCAAAATTTTGTAGCCCACCTACTATACCTTAAATGTGAAAAGCCTTTGAATTGTGGTACACAAAAAAGAAATGGTTGCAATCATTAATTTCTTTTAGTTTCTTGACCAATTTGACAAAAAACATGAACTAAAAAAATGTAGTCGAGAACTTGAAATAACCACACGAGGGAAAACCGACCTTTTTTTTTTTTCTTTTGGGTACAAGGAAAATACTACAATTGTTACCATGTTTAGGCATAAACAGTAAGTTTTATTTCTCAAACAATTCGAGAGCCTACATGAATGTACATAGTAGGATTCTATGGCAGAAATATACCACGCAACAGATATCAAATATCAAATATCAGCAACTCTCAGGCAGCTACTTGTACAGTGAAGAATACAACCGGGGGAAAGTTTAACAATTGCCTATCCTCTTCATCTCTCGTGTTATTTTGTCCAGGAATTTCACATTCTAGAGAACCATACATCTTCTCTCACATAGAATTACATTCTTGCTTTCTTTGACGCAGAAACAGTTCAAGAAATTGTATCAATCAGCTACACTACGAAGACGGCATGCTTGAGTATAACAGAGTGAAAAATAGTTCAACTTCTGGTATGTTTCGGATGATTTGGATATATCCCTGCCTACTCTGTTCCTCAAGCAGAACCTGACCCATATGAGCAATCCGAGGCAGAAGTTTGGCAAGAGGGATCACAGAGTGGATGACTATTTCCTCAGCCAGTGCATCCACCAGTACTTTCAGCGATATGTCGAGAATATTCCCAAATTCAGCACTAAGAAACAGCAACAACACAAAATAAGTGAAATAAACAAGACATTTACACCACTAGCTGGAAAATCTAAGACAGAAGACGACTGACTTTATTCTTTATTCGGTACTTATAACTGCCAGGTGAGAGTCAGTAACGTCATTTGTCTATATGTACATATATGCCTCCCCAGGTTTAATACGTACAGACATTTAAAGAACATTCCACACAAAAAAAAAAAAAAAAAAAGAGAGAGACGATACAAAGGCCTATCTCCCTAGGCTGTGACGACAAAGGTTAACAAACAACTGCAATGTGGTATATTATCAATTTCACAAAATTTTGGTATGTTAAGCAACTATAAGGAAGCATAATTTCCTATTTAATTTCCACTCCTACCTACCTTATTGGTCTAATAAATGCCAAAGATATATCTGACAAAATTAATCGTTAAAGGTATGTCTAGCTCTCGAACAAAATCATGGAGCTTGATAATTGACCATTTTCTTTGATTGATAGATATGTCCATCAAGTGCGCTAGGCCTCTTGACTGAATTTTGAGTTGTCAGGAATGAGATTATCATCCTTGCTTCATCCTAGAATTTAATGATTGTTAATGAAAAGAATGGTGAACCTTGACAAAACTGCACGTGTTTCCGCTGTAAGTTGTTCGAACTTGCTAGCATGCGAATGATCTTCACTGCCACTTCCCTTGGATACAACAAATTTGTACATTCGAGGGTCTTCCGGAATCAAATAGCCCAACCACTGATGAGGATTGCCAGTGCTCATAAATGTGTCCAATATCTGAACAACAGTTTCATGAAGCACAGAACTGTTGAAGAAATCTTTCAACTGTTTTCTGCCAAAAAAAGGATCAAAGCCAATTAAAGAGGCTTTGTAATGATTTCAGGTAGTATAACAACCATAAAATACAACCATTAGAATATTCTAATTACCCACTATCATTGCAAAAGACCAAGCACTCAAACTGAGGTCTCCAGGAGCTTAAAGTAACGCATCAACATGATGTGGAGCTTAAGGTGATAAGACACTCCAAAGACAAGCTTGCAAAACTCTGATTTGTAATTCTTATTTCATGTTCCTCATGGCAGGCCAGATATTTCTTTTCAGGGGCAAAAAAAAACAAAAAAGGTATATATTTTATTAACATAAGACAAGAGATTTAATTACAAGGATGAGTAAGTGACAAGAGACACAAGGCAATTGAAAAGGGAAACAAAAACAAGTCAAAGGAACAATATATTACTTTTTTCTTTTTACAGTAGCAGAGGAAAAAAGAACCACTGGAATCTATTCTAAGTTACATTACGTTTCACAAAGTAATGAACATACAAAATATTCAGATAGCAATTTCGTATGTAATAAGTCAAATACCAATTGCCCAACTTATAAGGTCCATTAATGGAAATCTATTGTTCTTGAATAATTAGGCTCAGATACTCTCTCTTTCTTCCCATTATGCATGTAGATAAGCAACACAAAAAAGGACAGGAAACAGAATCTATCTGAGTGACTTTAGCATTAATCTCTGTATCCTGAAACCATAAACAAGACTGTGTTCAAAACAGAAATATTTCAAAATGGCAAGAAACGTGCTTACCCCTTGAGCACTTCAGAGGTTGCTGCCTCTACGCTAGCAATCAAAGTTTGTAACTCATAGTTGGAAAGAAAATCTGCTATAGCTAGAAACTGCTGTTGATCATTTCTGTCAATGAGATCAGCTTCCTCCTGGAAATTTTTTTTTTAAAAAATAATAAAAAGAAAAAACTCAGATGAGTATGTAACCCTTGGATGAAGAAAACTGGACAACCTCAGAGGAACACTTTGCAAAGGAATAGATTTCTACAATCTTAGCAACTGTAAAGTGATATTGAGGAACAAAAGTCTCTTGAAAGAGCACAAGTCCCAAAATCCTGCTCCAGAACTAAAAATAAATCATATAATTGATCCACTTCAATAGAATATCAGCAACCATCATTTTACACAGGATTTAAATCCATTTTCTACACATTTTTAAATCTCATTGTTCTGTTGGCTAGATTTTCTTAGACAAAAGCACTGTACACATGACATAATATTTATGCAGATAATGCTTTGCAATTATTATAAACTGTATTAAAAAGTGAATGGACACTTTACAACATCAATATTTGCTCATACTGAAATAGAATTTCTTACAAGAAGGTGAGAACTTCCAAGTCCACGGGCTGTGTCAATATATAGATGCCTCCCCAATATATTGACTTGAACTCTGATAAATAAGCTCAGTACCGTCATTGCCCAAAGGGATAACACCATTCTTGTAAAACCTGGAAAATGGCACAAACAGACAATTTAGGAAACTCAAATGTTTTATACTTGTATTGCTCTAGGTAGAAAATTAAATGCTAGCTACAGCATCTTCGACACGAGTACATAAGGATTGCAATCATTACTTAATATTTTGAGTCTATCCCATAGCTCAAGTTTCTCTGCAGCTGTTAGCGTGTTTGGTTGACCTTTTCCTGTCATTAACCTCTCGGTCAAGGGAGCAAGGTCCAACTCTTCTGCTACCCGAGCACTTAAATATTTCATGACATGAGGCAATGTTGCCGAATCAGCTATCTTTTGTAGGTTCTCAAAGTGTGCCTGCATACTGTTCATCAATAGAATTCCGCAACAACCAGATTTGGTTAAAAAATTATGCTTTGTAACATTGTAATATAAAAGCAAAAAACTGCATTATTTCCGAGATTTCTGATGCTTAACTGGGCCTTAATGAGTTCATCATTTTCCCTTTCATTTGCGAGTTCTCTCTCCAGATCAGATATCCTTCGCCTATGAGCATCATAAAGCTTGTATAGAAAATACCCACTTCCTAAAACTCCAAGTGTAACATAGACCTTCCTTTTATGCCTTCTCCAAAACTCCCTACAAAATCAAGCAAATTACAACACAGATGTGAAATTCCAATCCAACAGCTAGCTGCTTGCAAAACACCAACACCAATGAAATTCAACAAACAAAACCCACATGAAAAAAAATTTAAACAGCAAAATAACAATCTTTCAACAAAAACCCATTTATATTATTGAATAACATCAAGAACCCAGATAACGAAATGGTAGATTGATGCAGAAAAACCAAGTTCCAACTATAAAAATGCAATCTTTGCAATTAAATAAAAGGTACTATCACTTACCTTAAAATCCACAAAAGCAATTGAAACCCAATAAACTAAAAGTCAGATAGAAGCATATATAATTAGAAAATAAGAGCAATAAAGAGACAAACCACATTCAATCTCCTTGCTTATGGCTATTTTACAGCTCCGTTTGGCTTATCACCATTAACCAGCCTGGACAAAGGCCGGACCCCTTTCTTCTTCTTTGCCCTCTCCCTTTCTCACAAACAGATCACAGTTGAGGAGGGCTTTTGGAAAGGAAGGGTTAGAAAGGTAAGGGATGTTCGAAACTTCGAAATCTCAACTCAACTGAGAGTAAGCAACATCGCCGAATTGGTCCCCTTCGTCTATTGCTGTTGGTTTGTTACAAGACTTTTACTTTCCGGGCAGGGTAAGGAAGCATATGATACTCTCTACTACGTGTATCTTTTTCTTTTTGTTTTTATTTTTTTATTTGGAAAATGAAGATGGTATATATATGCCTAAATAAAATGTCAAAATTTGTATTTCTTTTTAAATGTGACTGACAAATTTAGTGACATTTATTAGAAACCGTTCAGTTGCACGAAATGGGATTAGAAATCATAAATTTCATTCTGAGTGGGCCCAATGAGTTTCATTACATTAATGAGTTAATCAATTCGTAACTCAAATGAGTGAGTATTGCGTGCACCACGCGCGCCACGTGGCGTGTCACGTGGTGCACTAGAACCAATCACACATCGCCAAATAATACAAGGTATAACCCACCATTGCCACATGGCGATAAATTATTGGTTTTAGTACACCACGTGGCAATGCACATGGTGTATTGTATACTTTTCCAACTCAAATCATAAGCGTGGAATAAATTTCATTACACAAATTAGGTATGATAGAAACAAATTATAATATTTTCATTCTCACAAAGTAACTCCCATAATGGTCAACTAAACAACAAATATGAATATCACTAACTTTATTGCCCATAACCATCCCCTTAAAGTTTAAAAGGACCATTTGCACACTTGTGGAAATTACTGTTTGTTTGTTTGTTTGGTTCTGCCTTTTAGAAATGTATTTTTTAAAAATTTTAAACATATTTTTTAATTAATTTTTTTTATGTTACATTACAATTAAAAATAATTATACTAACGGAGTTTGTATTCTTATGCCAAAAAAGAATAATGAATCTAGGTTTTCTTTTTTGTTTTTTGCTGGTAATTAGGGGAATTAGGTTTGCTTGAGTTATACCCCTAAAGTAATTTAATCTAACTTGGAAGTCAAATTATATATTTTTTGGATCAAAATTGTCGTATCTCAGTTCAGAAAAATTATAGACGGTCGTTAGAATATGGTGTACTCTATATCACTTTTTAATTATGGCAAACATACATAATTCAATCTGAAAGCTTAACTTTTCTAGCTATTAAACCGATTCACCTGGTTTTTGTTTTACAAGCAACAGAAGTGCATCTTCTTATCCCCCTGGCAATTGTACAATAAACCGCTGAGCAGCCACTCTTCAAGACGAGGTCCGCCATGGGCAAACATTGCTCCATGTTTTGTTGATCCCAAAACAAAAAAGAGAGAAAATAATTATTGAAAAGAAAAAAAGAAAAAACCACAAGCACGTAGCATTTGGTCCTACGTTTCTGCACAACCAACTTGGCAGGTGCTTGTAACAACACACTCCAAACTTCGTTTTATGTCTCATCTTTAATTTAGAATAAGTATTCCACATAATTCCTAACCTTAGAAGCCAAAAAACATGTGTTTTCCAATACGAGGAAGATGAAAAAAATGAACTAAACAAAACCAGAATTTTCATCAAGAGTTGCATTTAGTGCAAAGGATATGATCATTCCCGAAGGAAATACCATACTAAGCACGCATCAACTTGTTCAAGCTAGGATTAAAGCTTAATTGTTCCAAATGAACAAGCTAATAAATAAACTACTGAGAAACGAACAATTCAGAATTCACAAACACATACCTTCATATAATCCCATGCTAACTAGGAGCAATTTATAAACTTCTTCCCGTGAAAATGGGAATTTTCAAGGATAATATCTATTGCATAAAGAACCAACCAAAAAATGATAAAAAATAAAAAGCACTCACTTTGAGTAACAGAACATGATTTATAATAGTCAACAAAACCCAATGTAACATAAGTAATCCGAAATTGAAACTGCATAGATCTCGAAATCATCAAAACAAAATTATAGAATTCAAATATTTTTCCAACATTTTCACTTAAAATCTAAATGACTAAAATTCACTATGACAAGCATGTATTGATTGCACCACCAGATATCCTTCTAGTAGCGCATGATGCCCCAAACTCTGATAACACCGTCTGTGTAACCACTGAAAAGTGTGCTTCCATCGGCACTCCAGTTCAGACTGGTGCAGTAGATAACCTGCAACATACGGTATAAAAGATTTCACAATAGAGCAGTACATACATAGGCCAAAACCATCATAAACTAGCGGAACCTTTACTTGATTACGTTGGTCAAATGTATAATTCCAGTAAATCTTTGTAAGCAGGACAACCAAGTAAGCAAGCACTAAGAGATTACACCAGTCAACACCTAATATGCCTAACGACTCCCACAAGGAAAATGCTAAACAAAACACTCAAACAAGGTTTACAAAAAAAAAGAAAAAACTTCACAATCAACTTACACCGCCCATATAAAATTACTCTCTTGGTACCTAGAGACAGCAATTTAATGCCAAAAAAAGGGAACAAAAGGGACAACAACAAGAAGATAGGGTATGCAAGTATAATAAAGATATAATTCGATAAAAGAATGCACAGCAGAAAATTGAATATTGACTATAGTTACAACAGTAAAAAGGTAACCAAAGAAAATCCACAAATATGTCTGAAACATTCACTCATATTTATGAAATGAATGCCAACATAGAACATTTATGCAATGTAGAAGATAAACTAAAATGCACCTAAAATCAATTATATGCTGATTACAACAGGAAATTAGCGGCCAACTTCTTTTTCTAGGTGCTACACCATAATATTTCAAAAAACAACAGGTCTAAAATTTTTACATCCAAAGCAAAATGTCAAACTAAAACCTAGATACGGCAACTTCACTCAACCTTAATTCACATAGATATACACATAGTTCATATGCATTTAATCAAAAAAACTATAATAAACTACAAAAAATTACCATAGCTCCACAATAACAGAAATGAAATTAATCGACTAACTCATTAACCCCACAAAAACAGAAAACTGAGTGCTAACATTATAACTAAATCCTGAATTCGAAATTGTGACACAGTCACATACCGGCATAGCAAATGACTGAACAATCCTAAACCAAAAATCTTCAAAACCCACATTAGACAAACACGGAAGACTAAACAACAATTCCAGCAATTAAAAACCAAAGCTCAGAAAATTAAAGCAAAAAAAGGGACCTTGTTTTTAGCAGCAGTGGTCTGAACAGTGGTGCCTTCAGCAGCCATTTCACTCTCTTGCTTCAAATCAACCCTCAAATCCACCACGATGCTCTTACTCTCCAAATCCCAAATCTTAATACTAGCCTCCGTGGCGGCGCAAAGCCAGTACCTATTAGGACTGAAACACAAAGCATGAATAATCGAACCGCCATCCAACGAATACAGCCTCTTTCCCTCAGCTAAATCCCACAACAAAATCACTCCATCTTTCCCTCCACTAGCGCAGAGCGATCCATCAGGCGAAACCGCCACCGTATTCACATACCCAGTATGCCCAGCCAAAGTCGCCCTTAACTTACAATTACTCAAATTCCATATCTTCACGGTCCGATCCCACGACCCGGAAACGATCATGGGCTGGTGCGTATTCGGGCTAAAACGAACGCAAGAAACCCAATCGGTATGAGCATCGCCGTCCTGAATGGTGTATTTGCATTCCCCCAAAGTGTTCCAGAGCTTGATGGTTTTGTCGCGGGAGGCGGAGACGATTTGGCGGTTGTCAATGGAGAAGGCGACGGAGAGGACGTCTTTGGTGTGGCCGACGAAGCGGCGAGCAGTGGTGCCAGTTTGGAGGTCCCAGAGCCGGAGCTCGCCGTCCCAGGAGCCGGATAGAGCGAACTGGCCGTCGGATGAGAGGACGACGTCCTGGACGAAGTGAGAGTGGCCGGTGAGGCGGCGGCGAGGGACGCCGTAGGTTCTGTCTTCCTTGGTGAGGGCCCAGAGGATAATTGATTTATCGCGGGAGGAGGTGACGATCATGTCGGAGTTGTCGATTGGGGTGGCAATGGCGGTGACCCAGTCAGTGTGGGCCCGCATTGTGCCCCGGAGGACGAGCTGCTCTTGCGACATCTTTGGTGGAGAAGAGGGTTTTTGGGAGGCGGAGTGAGGCGGAGAAACGAGGGAAAATGTTGCTGGACGGAGAAACCCTAATGGGAGCGTGGAGTAAGAATATATATATAGGTTGAAGGATTTTAGGTTTTTTTTTTTTTTTTTTTTTGTGAGATTCGAATGATCCGGATGGAACAAATCTGGGCGGGTCGTGGACCACTGTGGGTTAGAGCAAAAAACAAGTAGTTTTGTTTGAGACAAGTTGAGTCCACCTAAATTTATATAGTTGTAAGTTACTTCAAAATTAGTCAATGTCAAATTGAGTCGAGTAATTGACAAAGTTAAATATTTTAAATTTGGTCAGTAAATATCCAAGCGAATTTGATCCATATGGAATTGGACTGTGTCGAGTTAACTGATGATCTTTTAGTATATGGGTTGTATGAATATGATTTTTTTTTTTTTTTTTGAGAGAGACAGGGAGAGAGGGGTGGAAAGACAAAAATGGAAAAAAAAACAAAAAAAAAAGATGAGAATTGGGATGAAAATGAATTTTTGGTTTGTAGATTTTCTTTTTTTTTTTAATTTTTTGAGGAATTGGTTTGTAGATTTAGAAAACACAATCCTTGAAAATTGGCTTATTTTTAAGATTCACTAAATAGGAGGTAGGAGTAAGTAACTGTTTTTCTTTTTTTTCTTTTTTTAATGTAAGGAAAATCTATCAATATGAGAATTCTAGTATAAACCTTTGGAGTTGTGGATGAGGGAAATTAGTCGTAGATGATTAACTTTCAGTGCACCCGTCAAGATTCAATTTCTCAATTTGATCCGCTTAAAAACTTTAAACTAGAAAAAATAAGAGAGCCAATATTGACTGGATGCCCACAATTCAGCCCATTTCATGAAAAAGGCCCAACCAATCTGTCAACCGGGGGCTATTATTTGATCATTATAGCATTTTGAGCTTTTGATGATCCTCTGGGGCATTGATGGGTTGTTAGCCTGCAGTCAGCAACACTTTTGGATAGAACAAGTTTGCAAGCTAAACCCAATCAATACTTTAGCACAGAGTCAGCTGATCTGACAGTTGCTGAGCGAAATTTGTACAAATGGCTTTCGAATTAGAGGAAGTGCAAATTCTGCTTATATCTGGAAGGGAATAATTTCCATCATACACTGATTCTGTAAAAGACAAGCATAACTGAAAATTCAGTAATTACTCAAAACTTACTGCTTCGCATATAAATTCAAGACAATGATAAAAACATGCAAATTTGCATCTGAACTATGGCTAGACAAGATCCACTTTGATATATCTCTTGCAGTTTCTTATTCTTTCAAGATCTCATTCCCTGGGATTGACCATTTCCTGCAAGAATGAACTTCACAACTATATACTGCATGTCAATAGCTAGGTGGGATCAGATCTTCATCCTCATTTATTGAGCCCCTATCAAGCCCCATGCATTTGGTGCTCTCACATGTATCAAACACTTATCCACTTACTGAATTATTTTTATTTGTGACAACTGTAGATAAGTATTTAATGCACGTGGGAGCACTAGATGCATAGGACTTGATGAAGGCTCAATAAATGGGGCTGAGGATTTGATCTCGTAATGGTGCTACTTATTGGCTAATTCGACCTTTTTAACTTTTCTTAAATATTGTTGCTAAATGAAGCAAGAATGATGTCATTATCTTCTGCTTTGGCTCTTCCTATTGTTTTATTACCAAATGCAGAAAGGGTCATGTCATCATCTCCTGGTTCTTGATCGTTCTTGATCTTTTCGCTCGGACACCAACTCTTCATGAATCTATTTTGTGGTGGCTCCTCGAAGGCTCATAAGACCATGCCTATCTCGAATCTAGGAGATGTAGAAGGTAAGGTAGTCAATAGGAGATATTCTATCATGTACAAGGGTCCATGACGCTCACTTTATCCACCACCCGATCTATTCCTAGAAAAATTCTGTCAATAGCATGATGCTAGACTTGGATACAAATCTATTCTGATTACAATCGTTAAGGTGTATATTGATGTTAGTTTGTTTTGAATTCATGCAGTTAGACCTAAATCTTTATTTAGATAAGTCATTTTTTACTATACTGGGAAAGATAGGGAGAAAAATACTGTCATTACAGTGATAGGGATTGAAACCTAGCATATTAATCTAGGAAAATAATGGTTCCATTATTAGGGCTAAAATGACCTCTCAACTTGATATTTTTTTCATTTTTTTAATTTGAATATTATATTTCAGTCCAAGTTTATTTATGCAGAACTTATACCACTTTTGGCAAAAAATTAATTATAAGATAGGCTATGTCTGCAACGTTAATTTTGGACAATTTACACTGTAATGAGAAATAGATGTTTTAAAACAAATCACATGCTAATATTTTATCTAATTTTAAATGGAAGATGCTGCTTGTTATATTCTCTGCACATTGTCAAGGGGTAAGTGCTTGTCAAAACAAAATTGTTAGTCAGGAAGAGTCTAAGTGTCTTACAATTTTACTACTTATTAGACAATATCTAGTTCAAAAAAATTAATGTTCCTATGTAGCAATAGCGGCAAAGCCATGATTCTAATATAGAGGGGAGTGAAATTTCTTTTCCCTCCCAATCTCAATTGGATTGACCTAATAATTTTTCGGTTAATCGAATAATTTATAATATATGTTCATATAATTTATTTTTTGGGGGGGCAAAATTTCTTGAAAAATCATTTTGGGGGAATCTAGACAGGATTTGAGAAGGCTTATGTTTTGGGATTTGAAATCTCATGTTGCCATTAGATCATGAGCTAATCTTTCATACATAATTCTTATAATCTTGCATCTGTCTCAAATTGCAAAGAAAAGGGAAAATTTCACAAACCTCTGTTGAAATTTATCATAATTGCCACTGCCTCCCCTCAAGTCTCAATAATAACACTTACCTCTCCTATTTTAACATTTTTAATAACTAAAAAAAAAACCTATTTTGATAATGTAAGCAAAAAATCCAATTTAACCTAGAATACCTTTATGAAAATCTTATAAGACAACACAAAAATAATTTTGACAATAAACAAACTATTTAATTCTCTTAAAAGTCAAACGCATCTTTCTTCTTGCCCAAAATTTTCAATCCCAAATATGCTCTTACCTGAAGCCCAAAAGCGGTCATTTACTCAACCAAAATCTTTGCACCTTCTCTCCCCGAATCTTCACCCGGTTGTCCATTTCCTTTTTTTTTTTTTTATCTCTTTCTTTTCTACACTTAAAAACAAAAAAAATACTATCAATAATTCTTATAAAAAAAAATGACACACAAGTAATTGTACACAAATATCTGGACGTTATTTTTCTCACTCCGGCAGTTTTTTACTTTTTTTTTTTCTGGTTGGAAAGTATGGTTTAATTCTAAGATAAACAAATCACTAGAGTTATTTCATAGAAAGAGGGGTGACAAGTGTTATCATTGAAATCTAAGTGGAGGTGGTTGTAATTATGATAAATTTTAGGGAGGGTTTGTGAAATTATCCCAAAAGAAAAAGTAAAGGGTGTCAGCCTTTCTATTCCATAATTGTATCTATATTTATGTTGTGCGTCCAACATGATATTCAAGTGGCATCAATAGAATCTTGAGCTGTGACCACTCTCCAAATGATCATCTTGTCCATCTTGGGCAGACAAGTCCTTTCCAACCTTTTCTTGGTCAGTATGGTGGGGCATTTTATGATGGAACCAAATCACCAGGATCCTTGTTAGCAAAAATGGCTCGGGCCTATGGAAGCTCCAGATTAAATTGCATCTTTTGAGCGTTGATGTAGTACAAATTTATGACCATTCATCTGTATATGATAAATTAATCTTGATGGTGGGGTACTGATAAAAAAAATCAAGGCGCTGAATATGTGTTGCTTGTCAAAGTCTGATTCATGAACCTCTGCGTGTAGTAAATGTTCTTGTGTCAAGAGCAATTCTAACCACAACCCCAGGACAAGGGTAGGTGTAGCAGATGTTCATCCTTTATAGATGGATCATGAACTCAACTTGAGATTTAGCAGATGTTCATCTTTCATAGATGGATCGTGTCCTCAAATTGAGGGACTATGTTCATCTATTTCTATTATACTTTTGCAGATTTTCAGTTATATAATACATCAAGAACTTTTGACTCTAATATTACTGTAACATTCTAAAGATTTTTCTTTATAAATGTATTTTTGAAATAAAAAGTTAATTGAAAAATATGTATGAAGTTTCTAAAGAATATGTTTCTGAAAAAATAGAACCAAACAAATAGAGTCGAGCAAAATACTTTGCATCAAGTGTAAATACTCCAAACTTGCACCCCTTTAGCAGTTGGATTTTCAAAATCAAAGAGTGGAAAAAGATACCGCTCCTGTCATCTTCTTGATAGTGTTCCAGTCTTTTCAGATATACCAAATACAGAAATTTATTTTGCCGTGGTAATAGAATTGATATGGTCATTATCTAGACAAAAGCAAAATCTTGTACGCTTTCACATCTAACTGCAATTCAATGCTTTCAACAATTTGAGATCCGATTGATTTGTCGAGCTTTTAATGTCAAGGAGGACCCTCAGTTTAATCATTAAAACTTCATTTTGCTGGATTGCAAAATTGTTGCAGCAAGAACATCAATTTAGACTTCTAGTTAATAATATCCGAAATCAATATTGTAGTGCAATAATAGGTCATACTATTGGCATATCGAAAAGAAAATAAATGGCCAGCTATCTTCAACTTCCAACCATATGGTCCTTGCTTCTATAATTTCTTATTGTTATTATTAATAAGTTAGAGCTTGTCAACTCCTTTTCAGTTTATCAAAAAAAAAAAAATCCTTATCATCCCAAAAAAGAAAAAAGTAAAGACATGTCAACTCTTCAATATTCTGAGGCCATTGATTTGTTGAATCTTTTTTGGCCTCAGAATACTAAAATAATATTGTATCTATCCTGTGGATGATTAAAAAAAATTGCATTCAAAGAGCAAGACAAGATAATTAATCAAGAATGAAAAAGAAATTTCATGTTCACTTGCCTTGTGCACATTAAATACTTCATCTGCCAACGATTCGTACCCGACAATCTTAGGCCAAGATGCCCATAAAATTGGTCCCGTCAGCGTGTACAAGCATTTTACGTAAGTTTTGCATGCACGATGCATGTTTAACGGTCATCACTACATTTCACACAGTATATTTTTAACCAAAGGTCTCTCCTAACTTACATTTTCGTAATGTCACGAGACATAGCAATACAAAATTTTGATATAATTATCCCTCTCAATAATTAAAAACCCGTATGAAATTTGCTGATTTCCTAATCAGTGGATGGTTTCAAATATAATTTTGCGGCCAGGAATATGGACACAAGAGGATCGAAAACGTGAAAAAGCATTTAAAATAGAGTTATATATACACACACACACATATATACATGAGTTTAATAACAATTGAATTCATACTTGACAAGTAACTAGAGTCACAAAAAAATTATTTTGTTTAAAAGTGATATGTAAGATTATGTAATGATAAAGTATGTATAACTATAGATATATCATTTTGGAACCCAAAATGAATATAAAATGAGCAAATAAGAATCAAAAGCACAAATTAAATTTGTAAATGAAATTAGAAAAGTAAGTATTGTAGGTTTAACGTCACTCTCCAACTCTCCGAAAAAGAACTGAAACTCATTAAATCCGTAAGTTGTTTTCAGCCAAAGGGAGAAAAATTTAAAAATATTTTACACAATAAAATATTTTTTGGTGTTTAAAATCAAGAAAATTTTATACAAAATTTTTCAAAAAAATATCTTCATGCTAACCAAACATAACCTAAATGTAATTAATTTTCACTTTGACATAGGATGACAACAAGAAAAGAAAGAAATAAATTAAATAAAGAGAAAGCTTTTAATTGTTTATAATTTGTGCCACGAATTTTATGTCATCATTCCCTATTCTCCGAAATGATATGGGAATGACTGAGTTGACATAATTACTAGTTTTAACCCTTGCACCGCCTGGGTTGCTTCCGCAATGGAAGATAAAAACTTTTTAATATTGATAATTATAAAGTTTTAAATATAACCTTATATAATAGCTGACTAAAAAAAAAACCACTGATTTTTAACTTATATTATCAAGTTTTATTTATATATATAAAAAAAGAAAGTGTCTCGTCAAATAATCATGGTAAATTTGAATGTAATGATTCTTTGAATGACAGAAAAGAAAATCAAAATTTATATAGAATGATTTTAGGTTAATAAAGTGATCTTAATAATTAGGATTTGTATTACTTAGTAATTAGTAAAATTCTAAAATCCAACAATTTGAATTATAATAATTACATATTTGAGAGGATACTATTAAGGAATTAAAAGCATATGGAAAGTAAGAAATGACTAAATTCAAGTAATCAATAGGGATTATCCGTTTAAAGACAACATCAAGGAGAATTATTGGAGGATATAGAGGCATAAGTAAGTTTACTAATGTAGATCTTTTCTTAAGAATTAATAAAATAATAAAACCAATAAGTTAAAAAAACTAAAAAAGGCGTATCAGGAAGAAGATGCCAAGTCAAAGCCACATGGACGCTACACACCCACACGCAAAAACACATATTTAAGTCAAAATATTAACAAATACAAAAGTAACAAAATATCACTCAAACTTTTAAATAAAATTAACTAATAAAAATGTTACAACGTATAATACAACAATAAGGGAAAAAATAATGTTAAAGACTATTTTTCACATAAAATCGGTGTTAGAATTTCAATACTTAGTTAGAATTTCAATATATAATCGAATTATTAACTCATCAAAATGTAAATGTTATATTAGTCGGGAAAAAAGGGGGAAAGAAGAAAATAAAAAAATTCTTGTTGATTAATAACTTTTTTTTAGATGGACATAGCTAAATCAGTTCTAAGGCAATTCTAAAGTTTTCGTTTCTTTTTATTCTTTTAAGTATACAATCTTTCGAGAAAAAAATTTGTAAATGAATTATAAGATTAGATGATAATTATTGAACAACGTCACATATAAATTGTTAAAATTAATTTTACAACTCTAAAAGTAGAAAAATTAAATATTTTACTTAAGGATGTGTAATTTTTAATTTAATAAAGAAAAAATCTCTCACAGTAACGCTGGAAAGTCAGTTCTTTAATCTTAATCTTAGCCCATTCCTTAATTACTAATGGAAGGATTTATTTGACTTACCACAAAAAAAAAATTTAAGGAAAACAAATATGGAGAGATTTCAGTAAGTTAATATGAGCTACTTTAATTAAAATTTAAAACTAAAAAAATAAAAAATAATATTGAACAGTCAGAGTCTATGCGTACACAACTCTATATTTTTATATATAAATAATAAATGCAACGATAGAAATTTTTATTATTTTATATCCAAACAAGATTTTTGTACCACTCAACTTTAATAGTGGAAGGAGCTGGAAGCCAAGAAAAGGTAAAAACTAGAAGATAAAAGTCAAACGTTGTCAATTATACGAGGTTGAAACACTGATGCCTTGCACGCTTACCTTTTCATTTTTTACCAGTTTGTGATTGTGAGGCAGCCATTAGTCACAGGTGGTGAGCTTGTAATAGTACCAGGTTACTCCTTGATGGTAACCAGTCAATTAATATATTGGCCCTGTGGCAGAGAGTGATAGGTATGAAGTGTAATGGAGTTATCAATTTTTTTATTTAAGGACTTTGCCCTTCACTAATCTTGACATCTTGCCACACCCCACTAGATCAACATCCTAAATTTCTATGGCATCCTCTCCATTTTCCTCATCCTTCATTCATCCTCAGCTTAGGCACATAATAGATAAAATGAGTTTATTTGACAAAATATTGTTCTATGTTAGTCCTCTTTCTCCTATCCTTGTTGATATGTTGTATAACGTATTTTTTCATGTGTCTGTTCTGATGATTCTAGTTTTTCTTTTCAGGTAATGCATTTTGTGGACAAGTTTTGGCCTTGGCATACACTTCCAGTGTTAATTGGGCTGGCTTATTTAGGGATAAGAAGGCACTTGCACCAAAGATACAATCTCTTGCATGTAGGAAGTACTAATGGCCGCAAATATGACACTGGAAAGTATTTGTATAGAACTGCTGATGGAACATGTAATCATCCTACAGATGATAAAGTTGGAAGTCAGGGAACATTTTTTGGTCGAAACATGCCTCCATCAACTTCAGATTATGGGGTAAGTTTAACAGCTTGGCTTAATTAATTGAGTGACTGCATAAAAAAATTGCAGTTATAACCAAGTGCTGCTAGATTTGCACATTTTGACTCTGCCTGTTCAGCTACTCTTGCCAATTAATTTCTGTCCAAGAAGGGATCGTGTTCAAATTCTAATGCATTCCATTTCTTGTGTAATTTGTAAAATTGTCAGACTTTTGCACTTAGCATATGCTCCTGTACTTGCAGAATTGGTTCACGAACTACTTCTTTGATTTGTGCTCCAGCTTAGTATATATGTAATAAATAACCGTGGAAATTTATCTGTTAAAACAAAGGCACAATGAATTGAAAGAGTTGTTTACACCTTAGAAACTTTGCTTCTTCTGGTCGCCAAGATGTTCCTCTCTAAGTCCATGTTAGGCATCTTCCTTCTGTAAATCTATTGTTCATGCATTTGTTACAAAAATTTTTTTTTTC
This sequence comes from Mitragyna speciosa, assembly GCA_024721245.1. Lineage (NCBI taxonomy): Eukaryota > Viridiplantae > Streptophyta > Magnoliopsida > Gentianales > Rubiaceae > Mitragyna > Mitragyna speciosa. The sequence goes on along the minus strand of CM045566.1, from coordinate 3,844,314 downwards.
TTTTTAGGCATTTGTTACAGATTTCATTGTCCCGTTCCATCTGTAGTTACAATTTTTATGTAATCCCTTAAAAGCATTGTTGTAATCCATGCAGCTGCTGGATCCCCACCCAACAACGGTGGCTACAAAACTCTTTGAAAGAAGAGCTTATATAGATAGTGAGAAACAATTGAACATGATAGCCTGCTCATGGATACAGTTTATGATTCATGATTGGATTGACCACATGGAGGACACTAAACAGGTCAGTCTTTAGTGGAATACAGCATAATGTCTCAAATGATGTTTTATCATATCATATTTGTCACTGTCTAGCCACAATGCCACATTGGCTCTCCAGTATTCCCTGCACCTCTCTGTTGGATTGGATGTACAGAGAAAGGCATTACTGTAAAATGTACTGAAAATATTTCATATTTTTTGTCATTAATTCAAATTTTCAATATATGAGGAGTGACATATTGAGAGCCAGAATCAAGATGCATGGATGCATTTTTTATTATTTCATAATGCTGAAGCTGATGAGGAGTAAACCTCTAACAGCTGGAACTTAGGGCTCCTGATGAAGTGGCAGAGAGGTGTCCACTCAAGTCATTTAAGTTCTTCAAGAACAAAAGAGTTCCCACAGGTTCACCTGACATGAAATTTGGATTTCTAAATTCAAGAACTCCATGGTGGTAAGCAAACTTACCAAATTCTTGTTGCTAATGGTATAATGATGTTAGTATAGGCTCAGTGTGCATCCTAACGTTTTAGCAAATAGGTTACTAACAGCAAGAAAAGAGTTAAAGGCACATTAAAAGCATTGAATCAAATTTAATTATGCTATTAGATCATCTATGTTGTACTCAAGCAAGCATGTCAATTTTTTTTCTCAGTATGTTGTTCTCACCAACAATCCACTTTTGACTTATCCTCTGACTCAACTAGGGATGGAAGTGTGATTTATGGAAACAACACAGAAGGCATGCTTAGAGTGAGAACATTCAAGGATGGAAAATTGAAGATTTCCGGTGATGGACTACTTGAACATGATGCAAAGGGCATTCCTGTATGTGGGGATGTCAGAAATGGATGGGCTGGCTTCTCACTGTTGCAGGCCTTGTTTATCAAAGAGCACAATGCTGTTTGCGACAAGCTCAAAGTAAGTTCATCCTTTCTCGATGGCCACATAAGTGCCCCTGACAAGAGAGGGGGGCCCCCAGGGGGGGGGGAGATTGAGATTTAACTTGTCAAAGAAATTTCACTTTCTGCACCTAGGTTTCTTCTACCATGACAATAAAACTTGGTGCTTATTGCAGGTCAATGTCCAGCTCTTTACTTTGTTCTTGTAGTGAGCTTGTATGCCCTGTAATTCGTCATTTCTAGTTGCTACAACAATCACCTCTGTACATTTATTTAGGGATCAGCATGTTGTTTCTTTGTGTAATAATGCTTCTGGAGTTTTACTATATTCAGGAACATTATCCTGACTTAGATGATGAGAAGCTCTATCAACATGCGAGATTGGTGACTTCTGCAGTTCTTGCAAAAATACACACTATCGATTGGACAGTTGAACTCCTAAAGACAGATACATTGTTGGCAGGAATGAGGATTAATTGGTAAGACAACTTCTCTCATATGAAGGCAATAAGATTCAGATGAACAGATTTACCCTTTCTCCCCACCGAAAGGAAACAAATTAGTACAAAAAAGAAAAATATGATGATCTGATAGAAAACGACAAGAAAAGAAAAATTTTACGTCTTGGATATGCTAAGGAGAAATTACCGTTAAAGTTTTAGTGTTTACTTTGGCAAATGCTTTTTTGCTAGCTCAAAATAGAGATTGGACTCCATGTTGAAGCATAATCAGTGAGAAATGTTTGCTGCAGGTATGGTTTTTTGGGAAAGAAAGTCAAGGATTTAGTTGGGCACAAGTTTGGACCAATACTGAGTGGATTGGTAGGTCTTAGAAAACCAAGGGATCATGGAATTCCCTACTCATTAACTGAAGAGTTTGTCAGTGTCTACAGAATGCATTCACTTTTCCCAGACAAAATTCTTCTCAGGGATCTCAACTCAGCGACTTCAGAAGACAAATGTCCCCCAATACAAGAAGAGTATGATTCCTTTTCTTGATAAATGCATTCATTTTTGTTTTTATCGCATAGAGAAGTGTTGCAAATAATTGTTGATGCAAGTATGGCAGTCAAGGCCATGGTGAAATAAATTGGCATTGATTGAAGAAGTTCATAGATTAAAAAGGTTTTATCCCAGGAATCTCCTGCCTCTTAAGATGCTAGTTTAAGCCACTGCAATGCAAATAGCAATTGCATGTTTTGGCTGTATCCTAGGCGAGAAGCCATCCATAACTCCCAAAAACAAAATATGCTTCTGAACTCCTAGTCTACATAATTAATTTTTAATCTTCATGACTTTTATCAGGGTTCCTATGATAGAATTGATAGGGAAAATAGGTGAGGAAAGACTTTCAAAGATTGGGATGAAACAGATGTTGGTGTCACTGGGTCACCAGGCAAGTGGAGCTCTCACGCTGTGGAACTATCCATCATGGATGAGGAACCTTGTTGCTCATGATATTAATGGAGAAGATAGACCAGATCCAGTTGACATGGCTGCATTGGATAGTACGTCTTTTAATTATTGAAACTGTGGTACTATTTTCAGCTAATACTATTATAGAAGGCATATATGCTGACATATGTTGACTAGACAATCTTCATTAAGTTTTAACATGTTTTTGAATTAGTTTATAGAGATAGAGAGAGGGGAGTTGCTCGGTACAATGAATTCAGAAGGAACTTGCTGATGATACCAATAAGCAAATGGGAAGATTTAACCGATGATGAAGACGTAATCAAAGCACTCAGGGAAGTCTATGGAAATGACGTTGAGAAGCTAGATCTTCAAGTTGGACTGCATGCTGAGAGAAAAATCAAAGGCTTTGCCATCAGTGAAACTGCATTTTTCATTTTTTTACTCATTGCGTCAAGGTATATCTTAAATTCTTGAGATACATGAGTTGCAATTATAATTTGAAATAAGCACGTTTAGCTCATGCGCATATATATATATTCACAATTGTCAGGAGGCTGGAAGTTGATAGATTCTTTACGACAAATTTTAACTCAGAAGCCTATACAGAGAAAGGCTTAGAATGGGTTAACAGCACAGAGACATTGAAAGATGTTATTGATCGACATTTCCCTGAAATGACACAAAAATGGATGAGATGCTCAAGTGCATTCTCAGTTTGGCACTCAGAGCCAACCCCTAGAAACCATCTTCCTCTGTATCTCAGGCTTGCACCGTGATGTAATTAGTCCTAATGACCTTTGTATCTTTGTGTAAGCAAAACCAGACATGAAGTTTGTGTGTTAAATTTTGCAATCAAACTATTGTATGTTTCTATTTGTATATTATTTATGAAATCTCGTAAATAAAACAAGAAAAAGTAATTTGTATGGTAATGCTAATGGAAGAGAAAGAGAGAGAAAGAAAAAGAAAATGTGAGAGGAAGAGAGCTCTTCCTTATGTTGGATTGGAATCAAAGGCTCAGCTTTTCTAGTGTAATTTTATTTAATTTTAAGTTTCTAAATTCTGCTTACCATTGGGTATGAATGACAGCAGAACTTTCTTTTTTTTTTTTTTTTGGTAATGAAGAAAAATATTTACAAAAGTACAAAAGCAAGTTAATCGGTTCTCTTCCAGTTAACCTGTAATATGTCTAAATGTAACAAGACACCTAACCCAACAGGTGGTTGATTACAAAAGTTAAAAGGGGACTCAGATTTAACACCATAATTAGCCAGAAAATCTGCACAAAAGTTCCCCTCTCTATAAGTATGCTGAAATGTAATATCTAAATTGTGGGAGAAGGCTATACAATCTTCTATTAGTACTAAAGCATGGGAGCGTCAGAATGTTCAGAATTACACAGCAGAACTTTCAACAGAATGTTCAAAATGTCGCTTGTTGTAGGGGTGTATAAGTTGACCCGGTGACCCAAAAACTCAATCGATCTGATCCAAACCCGATTCGAAAAATACGAGTATTCTATCTGCCGAGTTTTAGCAGTTACAGGTCATATGTGGGTTACTCTATTAAGCGGGTAGGATATGGATCATAATTTTTAAAACCCGGTAAGTATCCAATCGACCCGCATATGGGGGTAATGATGTAATTTTATAACGTTTCCGAATATTAATGTATGATATTATTATGTAATATTACTATGTGATATTATTATTATTATATAATATGCTATTAGATATTATTATGTGAAATTACTGTGTAGTATTTGTTTTTTTTATTAATATTAATATCAATATCTTTTATTCTTATAAGGTTTCCTAATATTAATATGTGATATTATCAAATAATATTACTATGTGATATTATTATTATTATTTAATATGCTATTAGATATTCTTATGTGAAATTACTATGTAGTATTTGTTATTTTTTATTAATATTAATATCAATATCTTTTATTCTTATTTTGTAATTCTAGGCAGGTAAAGAGTACCACATTATCAACATTGAAATGTGAATAATTGAAGATGCGGTAATATAAACTCTAGTTATGATAGTTGTCTTGTGTGTTTTTTTCATTCTTTGCCTAAAAAATATGGTTGGTGTTTATGTCATAAGATTTGTGTGTACGGTGTTTTTCTGTCTCAAAAAATTGAAATTTTCTTTAGTGCTTGCAATAAATTCATGGTTTGTAACACTTGATTTAATATATGTTATTTAAGTTTATATTTGTTATAAATGATGCTCTAACTATTATTAGATTATTTAGGATTTGAAGCAAATTTAACAGTATGCGGGTACAGCCGAAAAAATACGGATATCCGACCCGCCGGATATTTTTATATGCAGATACGAATACGGGTTACAACTTTACTTGACCCACATATAGCGAATCGGGTCAAAAAATACCCCATGAGAGTCGGATATCCAACCTGTGCATACCCCTAGCTTGTTGGTTGTTTTATTCAAACAGCTGCCAAACTTAAAAAGAAAGTAAAAATGCAGAAGAAAATTCTTGTTTGGTTGGAAATGGGAAACTGGCCTGTAACCCATATTGCCTTGGCTGAAAAAATACTCATAAAGACACAATATCTTATGTTATGAAATGCTCAGTGCCAAATACTATGAACCATCACAATTGCTGAAATAAACAAAGATTAGGATTCAGAAAAATTGAGGTACCAAAGCAATAAATGCGTACTTGGCTAGCACTTGGCTACCAATCAAAGTTTATTTTATGACTAGGAAATTCCTAAGCAACTAAACCAAAGAAATTATCACTATTTAGGGCTGTCGGTAAAGTAATTTCTGGAACCATAGAGCTGACATCTTTGGATACCTCTTGAGGGTTTTAAAGTCAACATATACGATGCCAAAACGTGAAGTGTAGCCCAATCTCCATTCAAAGTTGTCAAGCAATGACCACGCAAAGTAACCTATCACATTAGCTCCATCATCTATAGTCTTCCTTAGTTCAGCCAAATAGGCTTTGTAGTAGTTGATCCTAGTCGTATCTTTCAAGCCTGCAGGGAGGGTAAGGTTGCCTGGATCATCCATCCCTGCGCAAGAAGTAAAGACAAAATTAAAAACACATAAAAACCTCATAAAGTAGTGGGATATAGAAATTTTTATAATTGCTGATCATCATACCATTTTCTGCTAAAATAATGGTAGGATTTTGATAGTTTTCCTTCACGTACATAACAGCCTTGTATAGCCCCCAAGGTACATTATAAAGCCAATAAGAATAAGCCTAGAGATGGAACAAAAGAAAACAAATACAGATCAATACTTTCATCATTCAAGCGAATACACAAAACATATTATGTATGAACTTACCCTTGGACCGATTGGCACTCCCTTACGATCATCTGTATATTTCAAACAGGAAGACATAGTTAACAGGTAGATATAGTAAAGCAGAAAACATTTAATTGTTAAATGTAGAAAATGCCAAAAAGAAGGGCATCTTACAAGTAAATCCACAATTCCAGTCTTGTTGATAGCCAATATCTTTTGGCTTTCCTTGATGTGGATCATACATATAGTATGCAGTATACTGGTTTACGCCCACATAATCAAATGAGCCTTTAACAATCTTCACCTCTTCTTTTGTGAACTTGGGTAGCCGACCTGCAACTATATTTTGCAAATTTTTTGGGTATTCGCCATATACAAGAGGATGCATAAACCTGCAGTGATCATAAAGACTATGATCTTCAACATCTCAAATCTCAAGAGAAGCCTTTCACAATTAACTAAGCTAGTACATTGTTCACAAGAGAGTATAACTATGGAAACTTTTGTGCAATGCAAATTATACTTATCACTGTTGTATATATGTGTGAAATTCATATTTGGACTTAGTGTTCAATGTGTACATATGCATTGTCCAAAGAAATTATTACCATCCAATATGAAAGTCTCTTGCTCTTTGAGCCGCAGCTTTGTCATCTTCTGTGTCAGTGTGAGGTTCATACCAAACAAAATCAAGGAGAATGCCTATCTTTCCCTTCTGTTTCTCCTGCAATAGCACAAAACCTTCAGAAGACTTGCTCATCTACTTGGCAAACATTAATTATCAACAAAAGAAAGAAACATAGATTTTACCTGGTACTTCTCACGATAACGCTGAACTGCTGATGCGTGACACAAGATAAGATTATGGGCAACAATATAAGGCTCAGTTGCAGAATTTCCAGCTGTGCAATTTCCAAATGCTTTGGAGCACCTTCCTGGTGCAAAGAATCCATTGGCATATCCTAGAGCAGCTACCACTCTAGGTTCATTGAATGTAAACCAGTTCTTCACTCTGTCTCCAAATGTCTTGAAACAAAAATCTGCATAGTCAGCAAAATCTTTCCTGCAAAATGTACATCATATCTGGTTTAGAATGCAAAGAAAGGAAATATACAAAGCCCATCACTCTGTGCTTTGGAAGGAAGGTTAAACAAATGATCAATTTTCACGCTTACACTACTTCGCGTCCCAGCCACCCATTATATCTGTCTTGAAGTGCTTGAGGAAGATCATAGTGATTGAGATTGGCATAGGGAGTAATGCCTAAAAACATATTCAATCCCCCATGGTTAAATAAATCCAATACGATTTTCATTCCCTCCTTTTTTTCTGGTAATAAGACCCCATCTACTATGTAGAGAACAAGAAAAGATCACAGCGGAGGATTTAACCAGACACAACATTTACCTTGTTTAAGCATATAGTTGATCAGTCTATTATAGTATGCAACTCCCTTCCAATTCACTTTCCCAGAGCCATCTACATTTGATAAAGAAGTGTAAGAAATGCCATACCATGAACAAACAACAATCCATCAAATTACAGAAAAACACTCGAAGCAAATTACTTGGAAAAATTCTTGGCCACGAAATTGAGAATCGGTAGGCATCAAAGTTCAGCCTCTTCATGAGGTCAACATCTTTCTGTTCACATGGGAGATACCTTTTAGCTCCAAAATATTTTCAAGAAAAAGAAGCACAGTAATCAGTCCAAAAATATAATTAATTTTCCATTCAAGCAAGTAGTGGTCAATTAGCCTCTATGTAGTCAGACAATTTGTGAAATAGAAACCACACTTTCCCATGACAATTTTGCATTATTTTTAAGTTATTCCTGCAGAACATAATAATAATTGGAGGACAAAAGAGATTTGTCTTCTTATTGTGACAAGGACGTATTAACCTCCTCCTATTGAAAGGGGAAAAAAAAAATCTTCCAGGATTTATTTTTAATAGTAATACCAAACTTATTTTCACCAAACAATCTTCCCGTATGCTCTTTAGCATTAGCAAAATTGTCTACTTATATAATTCATACAGATTTGTCCAAGAAATGTTATACCTCTCCTGCATTGCAAGTAAATATATCTAGCTACATATTTAGACTAATGTACAATTAATACTTACCAAGACAAACAGAAAAAAAGAAAAAACTTCTGCAGATTTTTTCAAGTTCTTTTGGCATCCCAGAGAAATTAAAAGACAATAAGAATCAACTCAATTACCTTGTATAGATGGTACTGGTCAACTGCCACTTCTCCGGTAGCATTATTGGGTTCACGTCCTATTTTTCAAGTTAAAAGATTATATCAAGAATTCAAGACTAACCAATTCATGTCAACAGAGTTAAATTTCTGTTTTGCATCAGTAAATTGTAGCGCTAGTAGTAGAATTTTACCAGGAGCTTTGATGAAGATGTCCCAAATGCTCGGTCCACGGCCATCTTTATCAGCCATGCCTTCAACTTGGTAAGCAGAAGTTGCAGTTCCAAACACAAAACCCTTTGGAAAGCTCTTTCTCAGAAACCCTTTGGGGGTGTTAAACTGAAGCTTCTCCTCATTGAGAAACTCTAGCTCTTCTGCATTAGCAGCACATTGAGATAGTGCAGCAAAAGCAGTAATCAGCAGCAAAAGCAGCATTCTACTGCTACTAGTTTCACTCACCATCTTCAGTTAGAAACAAAGAGATGTTAGTTTTTTGTGTGTGTTTGGACAAGGAGCACATGAAGTACCTTATTTATAGATCCATGTCTAAGAGGAAATAAATGGTTACTTGATGCGTAGTACCTTGTTTATAACAAATTTATTTGGATAAGTATCATTTAGTTTCTATACTATAAAGATTTTATTATTAATTACTTTGAAGATTTAATCATTAATATTTTCTAAGTAAACTTGTGAACAGGGGCACAAGTTGGGGGGAAAAAGCCATCTAAAGGATAAGATGTAGATTAAGGATTTAAATCATGTTTATTTATTTATTTTTTGTGTTCAACCATATCAACATGCTGTATTACTTGAATAAAAATAAAATGTATCTAGCGAAATGATGCCGTATAACACTAGTGTTATATCACGTTAGACAAATTAGAGACTAAAAAGGTTAGACAGAAGAATTTAAATGTGTAGATGAGCACGTGTAGAAGATATGTTTTTTTTTTTTTTTTTCTGTCCACAATCTAAATATACAAAATCACAATAAAATATGTAATAAATTTGAGATTGACAAGCATGTAAGCTAGAGCATATTACCAAACTATTTTGAACCAAACTATTCTATTTTAAATGCAAGAGATTAAAATAAGATTTTTAAAAAACAGGGCTAGGTTAGGTCACTGATAAGGATTTGGATAACACCTTAAAGAAAAGAGTTGCAACGTAGGATTATTATCGTAAGTATCATTAGTAGGAGTATTATCATTTTTGTCACGCCCTCCTGACATTGGTGGTCTTAGCAGTGGGGGCCATTCTTTGTCGGTCACAGTTCATTGAGTTTTGTCCAAATGTATTCAACAATCTGGATTGATATTTATTTTTTGGTAAATGTTTTGGATTGTTATCTAACCAACATTATGATGTATGATTGAAATTCAGCCAAGTTGTCAAACACAATTGTCCCTAAAAAATGAAAATATATACAAAAAAGAAAATCTTCACAATAATGAGAAGATCAATTTTACTTGTTTGAAAGAGAGTATGTATTAAGGAGGTAATAATTAGTTATTAAATTTTAGGTACGTTAAATTAGAGTACTAGAAAACCAAGAACTGGGAGTGATGGTGCCAAAGGACTAGATTTGATTTGATCCGAATAACTGAAAAGATAGAAAAAGTAGTCGAAATTTCTAACCTTGTAGCAGCAGACCAAACTGTATGATTAATATGTTGAAAAATTAGTATCAAGAAAAGAATTGTTTAACTTGGAATGCATGACATGCCTACATAAAAATTACACACATATGCACAGATAATTTTGTTTAAAATCTATTTATAAATAAAAGTTAGAGTGAGGAAATGTTAATGAAAAAGATAAAATTGGAAATGTTAATGTAAATGTCAACTTTTATACTTTTTTTTTTTTTAAACTGGGGTAGCATATTATTTTTCACAAAGAAAAATTAAGTGCTTTTGCACGGTTCTACGGATGAAGTCGGGCTTAAATGGCAAATTGACACTATTAGGATAATTCATAAAAGAAATTAACAAAATAGAGATTTTTTGTCAAAGGGATTATTTTCTCATGCACACCTTATTTTCTAAGCACACTTTCCAAAAAATTACATCAAAGCTTCGCGCGCGCGCGAGCGCACACACCATCTGTAATACCTAAACTAAATTGGTGCAACTGATACACAAAAAGAAAAAAGAAAAAAGAAAAAACTCTTGGATGCAATTAACATGCAAGAATGACATCAATTGACAGTTTGAAAAAAAGTGCCACCATTGCCCAACCAAGTCTTGAATGTCAGTCTCACTCACAGCACAATGGATTGCAAGCTTAACCAATTTTATCCTAACTCATGGTCATTCCTACATCATCAGGCCAACTTTTTTTGTTATGCTTTCTTGTGATCAGAATTATTAGTAGAATAGTACTTGATGCCTAGCCCTATTTTCAGGAAATGCCCATGTTCTGCCTCTGCCTGTTGCAATCGTCTTAGGTTCTAACAAAATTATGGGATGATGTCTGAGGGAAACAAGCAGGAGGTTGCCCAACTTGGGTTTTGTTAAGTTTTTCAATTCATAGCTGTTTTACCACCAAAAGGTTAAAAAAAAAAAAAAAAAGAAAGATAGAACGAAGGGAAGGAAGAATTGACATTAGCTGCATTTTCAATATTTTCAGATTCAAAATGGGTTTAGTCATCAATGGTGATCACCAATCTTTCTTTAACTTTTGAGACTAGTATTTTTTTTTTTTTTTGAAACATTTGAGACTAGTATTTAGAAATTTCAAAGATTTATCTATGAGGTGAATTAGAAGCTGGTGGGCAAATTTTTAGACAAGTTAGTAATTTCGAATGCATGAAAATTTTTGTTATGACAGAGAAAAAAGCGGGTGCAGAACGGCCTCCATTGTTGACCCAAAAATGATCCACAAGACTTGAGTGAGATGAGGATAAGAGAAATTATTGTCTGGTCATAATAAAACAAAGGAAAACTGGAAGCATGCAGTCTGTCTTGGTCCCAGAAAATATTTGGGATGACTTACCCCATGGCCTAGGTTTGACAGGGTATCAATATTTGCCTCCTTTCAATTTTTTTCTTTGTTGAAAGTTTATCCATGGATTATATCATTAAAGAAAAAAAATACATTTTTCAGAAAAGAAAAAAAGTTACATTTTCTGCATTCTTTTCTATTGTAGAAGAAATGTTAGAATTGGTGTGTAAATTGTACCTTAGTTGCACATTGGTTTATTATGATGATTCCTCTTTGTTCTTTGTCAAATTAAAATGAGATACTTTTTTTTTTGAGTCATCACTTGGTATCCGGTCTTAGACCGACTAATCCCACATCGCCTTGGCAATTGTGAGGCTGAGTTGCTTGCTGGGCAAGTGGAAACTATGAAATTTTTGTATCGGTATCATAGCTTGTATTAGTGAAAAGTGAAAGAGAAAAAGTTCAAAAGGGAATATATAAATCTAGAAGATCTTTTTAAGTGGTCTTGATTGTTTTTCCTCTTCTAAATAGAAGCAACAGCTAAAGCACGAAAATGACGGCAAAAAACAACTTTAGAAACATAAAATTTCCATTTATTTCTTTTTCTTTTTTATATAATTCAAGTGAAACCCGTCAAGAAAAAGAAAAAAAATGATAGTTGAATAAAAAATCTTATCATTGTACTTATCAATTGAGTTGGATCTAAGATAACAATTTGTTTCCTCTTTCTTTCTTCTCATTTATTGAAGATTTGCTACAAAAAAAAAAAAAAAAAAAGTAGGGACTTAAAATTGGTCCTGGATTTGGACTTTTTGGTGGGGTGGGGTGGGGTGTTGGGGGGGAGGGGGGGCACCACAAGTTCTGTTGGTCTCATGATGGTCCAGCCCTTCTATTGTCTCAAACGGGAGAGGCGACGCAACTTGGACGCCCCCGGGCCCAACTTACGTATGATCTCTGAAAGAGATTTTTGTCTGTGTTGAAGCCGGTCAGTTTACTCTGCACGCCGGTTGTTAAGATTGAGAGACTCGAGGGCCGCAGTGGGCTCGGGTTTCGATCATTTCGGACAATTCTTGATCCAGAATCCAGATCAACAACAATATGCTACCCTTGGTTTTAACTTGTTCAGATTTATAAGTTTTTATTGTGCATCAATTTTTTAATTTAAGTCATTTATTGAGATAAAATGTAAAAAATTTTCACCCTCCATTCACTAGGAGGGAAGCCTCTGCGATTGATCACAGCCCTCCGTTCATTGAATTTAATTTTATCCGAGCTCTCCGTTCATTGAATTTAATTTTACGCGAGTTATAAATGATTCATTTTGTATTCAAAAGCTAGAACTTGGAGATCTTATTACTCGGATCTGGTTTAAAAAGGAAAGAAAGGAAAAGAAAATGGTGCACCTAAGAAAATGAATTTGTCCAAATTCTGGGGTCTCAAAAGGGGTGTTTTTTTTTTAATATAATTAAATCTATATTATTACAATTGAGAGAAGAGAAATAGTGCTTGGTGAAATTCAAATTCCCCGACCCCTAGGGTGAATTCGTAAAGTTCTAACCACTCAATTCTCTATTCGTTCCTCTCCAAGGGCCGTGAAAACACATAAAAACTCCTGAATAGAAATGGAAAAGAGATGGAGAGGAGATAACACTCCAGTGGCACAAGTACATCCATCCTTGCTAATACACCATTGCTGCCGAAGTGTAGTTAGAAGGAAAAGTAACACGCAAATCCAACAACAAAATGCTTCGAGACAATATTGCACCACATAATTATCGCTATCATATTCCATATATTCACTCGAATTTCAATTTCAAGAAACTTTGAATCAATTATAATAATTGATTGTTAACAAACCAAAAAGGACTCTGAGACCATGGGTAACAAAACCACCCCAGACAAACTAGACTCGATGAACATATAAAGTAATAAACAAGACAACCAACAATCTTCCAAAGGCTAATTACAAATTCAGGAAAAATGAAACAAAGTCAAGCCGGAACCCTTCTTAAGTTAGAAAAGCTAGGAAATTTTGAGAGAGAAGGCCCCAGCGGAAATGCAAAAGCCATCATTCAACTATTCAGCCATTTTGTGGAAGTTATCAGTGCAACATGGTTTTCATTCTGCAACTCTAACTTCTCTGTAATGAATAACTTCATACAGAAATTTTTTCTTTCTAAGTCCGAGTTTTTTCGCATGAGAGATTGGTTTAAAACAGTACCGTAGTCTTCCCACATACTTTCAAAAGAACACCACCTTCCTGCAGCAAAACAAGGCAAACCCCAAGCAAACTTTTGCATCATGATTAAGGCTGAGCATAAACAACAGGATGCATTATGCTACACAGAAAACTTAAGCCAAGTGGATTCCCAATTTCGGAAGGGAATCACAAACTCCCTTTTAGTGCAAGCATCAAAAGAAAAACTCGAAAGAAAATAGAAAGCGCACACTGATTTACTGACTGACATTGGCGTCTCTGTATAACATCTATCTATATTGACTATTGTGGAGTAATCGTCCATACACGGACACAAGCATCCTCGCCGGAACTGACCACAGTGCATTCATCTGTGAAAGCTAATCCATAAACACCACCCAGATGAGCTCCTTTGATAGTTATTCTACTCGATGCTGGCTTGTTGATTTCATATATGATAACACAGGTGTCAAGTGATCCAGTAGCAACCATGCTGCTATCAGGAGACCATGCCAAGCAGTTTATACGAGCAGTGTGATATAACATATTTTTAAGCTTCACCTGGGGAAAAAAAAAAAGAATAAGAAAGAGGCAATAGCCTTTAAATTTGACATTTGATGCAATAAAAGCTTTTGATTTTTTCCAGTCAATAAATGAATGTAATTTAGATATTCAAAGGTCATAAAATCTGACAAAGACGTTGAAAAGGAAAAAAAAAAAAAAACAGTCGTTAATACAGAAGCTAACAAGTTACAAAGAGCCCCATATGCGAAGCATGAGCACTAGCAACTAATTTCATATGTATTCTTGCTAAAGAAAGACAAAACTAACAGGGGATTGTTACCACCCACTAAACTAAATTACAAGCCAAATGATTACTAGAGTTGTTTACTATCATTTTATACAGATTAACAAAGGATCCCTGGGTAAAGATTACCATGGGAATATGCTGCCCCTAAAAATTTTGTGCCAACTCGAAGTCATGCCGCTACAACCATTGTTTCTTAAATAGACTAATTTTGATACTTTCATTCTAATCTCATCTGAACACTATCACTGTTCTTGATATTTCTTATTCATGACTGATAAATCTTAAGAAATGATCCTGCTTGATTTCAAGCTTCGAATCGATTCCATTAATATTCTTGTTAACATTAACTTAATAATTAATAGATTGGCTTTATCTGGATCAGCATCCCAACCCGTATTTTCTGCAGCAACTTCATCTAAGCTAGGTCGTAGGAGAGAGTATTAGGTCTATGCTGCACGTAAATGTTTTGGAATTTACATGCTATTCCAAATACCCTTGAGATGACAATGAGAACTAAAAGGAAACATATTGCTATTGATCAAAGATGAATAATCAAATGTCTATGTATTATTCTGTATTCACCATGTGGGTAAGAACACTAAAGTACAGGAAAATTGATTAAAACAGGACTTTTACATCAATTAGCAAACAACCAACTGAAGAAGATTGAGAATTAGGACCACAGTACAAGCCCTAAATACCAAACTAGAACCACTTTCCTAATAATAGAATTCAGTTGATTGATATTCTTTCACACAAAGGAAAGAAAGCAAGGGAGGGAAACCTAAAAGGTATCAAAGTGGACTTAAATACTGATGAAATGAAGTCTTCCAAATACTAGCATTCGGGAACCTATACTTAATAAAAGCATTAAAACTCAGGATATTTTCTTCCAGCTGAAATTCACAAAAAGAACATCAGGCTGCTAACTAAAACTGAAGTTGCCCAGATGCATTCATATATTTTGTAAATTATCTATTGAAAGAAAAGAATAAGATTTACTACCTCTCGAGATGCACGATCCCACACAACAGCTTCTCGATTAGCATCAGCTGAAGCGAACATGGAAACGTCTGAAGAGTAACGAATGACGGTAATAGCCCCCCGATGCTTTTCAAGAACCATCTCTTCATTAAGACTGTCCCCATTTACTGAATATACACGCAATTTACCATCTTGACCACCCACAATTGCTTCAGAACCATCAGGTGATATTGTACAGGCTGTTACAGGAAACCCAAGATTAACAGTTGACACCACCTGTGAACCACGAAGGAGGACTATCCCTGTATCAATTGAGACCAATGCCAGTTGAGGAGAAAGAAGGGCAATGCTCAAGTCCTTTGGTTGACTGCCAACATCAATGCAATCTCCATCCCCACATTGATCTTCGTGTAGAGGAACTCTCCAAATCTATACCAGAAAGTATTAATTCAAGCATTACGATCTACAAGGATATATCCCCTAATATCACTAACTTTTGGCTTTAGCAAAGAGAGAATAAAATTGCATAGCTTTATCGTATGCAGTCAAGCAAAGTTTACTCTTATCATACCCGTTCCCTTGAAGAACCAGAACAAGGAAAGGAAGATGATAAAGTAACAACCATAGAAACTGACAGAGAAAAATATTATTGTTTTAAAACTATATTTGAATTAATAAATAAACAGATACATATTTGGAATAATAAAAACGAAACTTCGGAGAACAAAGAAGAAAGGTCTATAAATGTCAAAATATATGCCATTGAACAATGTTATATGCAGGAAAAGGAAATAAGGGAAGAAAGAAATATTAGAAAAGAGAATCCAAAAGTAATACACCTTTCAACTTCATTAAGCTCTGATTTCTTTTTTAAAATGCTAATCTATTTTCTCCACATCTTCACCAATATCTCCTTTCCAACACGAGGTGAAAATTGAAAGGGGATTACAATGGACAAGAAGAAACACATGTGAATGCTAATGCAAACAGTGTACTGTATCTAACGGAGTAGAGAGATAAAGCTGAAAAATTACTACAAAAGTGAGAAGACGGATTGAGATTTGATATTCGAACATCTACAGCAGAATATGTTGCCAATCAAACAAGAGAGCTGTTTTCAACACTGGTGAAACGACAAACAAACATTTTTATAGTAACTTACCCAAAAAGATAAAGAATGTTATCAGATAACACTGAACCTGTTAAAATCCAAAAATTATAATCATACTAAGTGCTTGATGAAGGTTAAACAACTTATCATGCCAGAAATTAATTGGTTCAGGACAGTAAGTTTCTGATTAGAAAAACCAAACACTAAATAGGGGCAAGTAAACAGATGAAACGAAGAAGAGCAGGGGAAAAAAACAGAGAGAGAGAGAGAGAGAGAGAGAGAGAGAGAGAGAGAGTCACCGTATTATCATATGAAGACGTAACAATTTGTTCTTCAACTGCTGCAAAACATTTTATTTGAGCATTCACTTTCCTCTCTAGTTTACCGCAATACCCAATGCCTTGAATCCATTTAACTATTAAACCATCATAACTGCTTGATAAGATCATTTGCTGGTTGTTTTTTACCACAGCTAATGAATTAACATTCTTCATGTGTCCAGAAAATGAGAGTGGAGTTTTATCAAGATCACTAGCTGAGAACAAAGAAATGGTCCCACCAAGAGAAATGGTGACCAGATGGTCATTCTGCCACAGACACCCAACTAGCATGTCATCAACTCCACCAGATCCAGGAGAAGTCAAAGTCTTCTTCACTCTGCCATTGCAATCCTCAGATATCTCCCAAACTTTTGCAGTCTTGTCAGCAGACACAGTTAGTACCTGACATAGATGCAATATCAACGAAGCACATCGAAAGAGAGCAGGCACAAATGGCTACAATACAGTTAGACAGAGAAAACCACAAACTTTATAGATAACAAAATTTAAACCACAAACTTTATTGATAAGAAATTTAAGATTTCTTAGAAAAGGTTTAATTTTGTGACAGCAAAATTATATGCCGAAAACATTTTCCACAATGGCAGGTCAAAGTAAAAGATTTGGAAAGGAAAAGACACGAATGGAAGTATAGTTCAAGTCAAAATAGCCCACATCCTTGAGAAAATACAATAACATAAAACAGCTAAGTCATGCCTTCTAAATGACACATGGAACAAGAAAGCCGGAACATTGAATCTAACACGCCCTCTTAGTGAAAAAGTGCTACATCATTGCTGCACCGTAGAAGCAAAAAACACTAGAAATGGACACAACAGACTGTTCAACAGACAAAGTTCATGCCTTTGCTCACAATCAGATTATAGAAAATGATTTTGACGTTTATGCTCTTCAGGGGTTGCCCTGGGAGAAAGGAGAGCATTAGGAGAGAGGATGGCTGGAAGGCAAAGAAGGAATTCACTCAAACTATACTATGACTGCACATGAACAGCAAGAGACTGAATTCAAATCTAATTTTGGCAAGTAATATTTGAGTTCTCAAAAACAGTCGGATGTTAATAAGCTTACTTTGCGTTGAAAACACACGAGACATAGACGGATTCTTTTGTCTTCTCTTTGTTCGTTTCGGGATTAATATCTTCATGAAATTGAGATAAAGCAATTAAAACTAGAAACAAGGCCTACCTGTTTACTATCAGGACTCCAGCTGACAGCATATATGCTGCCTTTGTGACCATCCTCGGAAGACAGCTCTCCTCTTATTTCGCCAGTTTTGGCATCGTAGATTATACCCTTCTTGTCTGAGCTTACACTAATTAATTTGCTTCCATCTGGAGAGAACCTTATACAATTGACGAAATTTGAATGATCCCTGCAAAGCAGATTGTGATGAAAAATAATCAACGAAAAGTATATTCAGTTTTGATGTACTCTATTGCTATTTCAATTATTCACTAAAACATTCTAATTTTTATAAGTGACTATGATAGCAAGAAATCTTCATCTATCATGAAATTCTTGACAAAGTTGTATGCAAGCAAGTGCTACATTGAATTTCACAAATTTAATCCCCGATATGAATTTTATAACGAACAGCACAAAAGCTATATTTCAAGTATCCAATCTTACGATCATTGTCATGACCATAAATTTCTTCTTTCTCGAATTTAATGCAGATTGGAGATCTGTTATTAATTTCATTAACTAAATATGCTATTCAGAAACTAAACCTGTCATCCATTCTATTGAAGACAAGCCTATTTGATTTTCAAAAGGTAGTTGTCATCTGAGCAAAATTATCAATTAGCAGTAATAATGGTACCTAATATTGTTTTTTGTTGTTACTCTAAGAAGGGTGAAGCCATTCACTAATTCTCTCTCATAATAACAGTAACGATAAGAACCTGTGAGAGAGCTTGAATTTAAATGGTGGCCCTTCATAAAAATTCACCAAAAAGTCCTCCCCACATGTTGCGATGCGGAATGGTCTTGTTGGCTTAAAAGCACAACTCAGAACCCTCCTCGAATGACCATCAAATTCTCCAACATTAGTTCCTGAATCCCACCTGAAAAATACAGATAACCTAGCATTAATACAATCAAACACCATAAAAACAACACACCATCAAATATTTCACAAGTTCAAGGTTAATATCGCATTTAGTACCAAGTATTTCCTGCTAATTAATATGTGACAGAAAAAATACACTCTTGGGATTAAAATTCATGAGAACCTAAACTTAACAACATTATCCCACAAAATTTTTGCTAGAATAAGATAACATTCTTGTTGATTAATTTTTAGCAATGCAGCAACAAATCGCACAGGAAAAAAGTGCAAAAAATAGCTAAAGAATTGATCGTTTTAATGAAACAACAAAAATTTAATCTTTTGACGAAAGCCCGCTTACATAAAAGCTCGAACAAACGATTTTCCTTTGCCTTCACCAGAAGCAACAATTCTCAATCCATCAGGTGACCACTGAAGATCATCGATCCGACCCGAAAGAACCCGGAACTCATTTTTAAGAACAAAGCCATTGTGGGTCCCCCAGATCCGAACCATGCCGGATACATCAGCAGAGGCGATCCACTCACCGTTGGGGGAGTACCGGGCGACGGTGGCGGGATAAGCATGCTCGACATAAACGGCGACTTCAAGCGGGCGGTCAAGGTACCGGATAATAACGGATCGCCCGTTTGTGTAGAGGATGGAATTGGATTTCGGGTCACCCGAAATAAGGATGCCCCGACCGCGTTCGGTTGAGGGGACGCATGCGTAGGTTTCTTTGAGGTGAGCTGCCATTTGTTGGCTGGAGAAAAAAAATTGGCGTTGGAGAGTGGCAGTGAGATTTGGTGAGGAATGATGATGGAAAAAAGAGAGGAATCTTGAGGGCTCCAATTTTCTCTCTCTTTTTTTTCTGCAGTTTGCCACCTGGACCAATGGTGTGCTTGGTGAAATAATTTTAAAATGATACATCATTTTTTTTTTTTTTTGGGACTATGTTAGTAGAATAATTTAAATTTTTATAAGAATTAGGATGAAGATCTCAAAATAATTTAATTAATCTTACGAAATTATTGGAGTTAGAAACTATGCATCATGGAATCAAACATATATGTGCAAAGGATCTTTTAAGATTTTTCAAGTTAGTGTTTGAAAGGTAAATTAATAAATACACTTTGTTAAGCTCATTATAAAGTAAGTTTGGCTTGTTCTCAATATATTTTGATTTTTTGTAAAAATTAATTTTAAAAAATTTGAAAATAAGTTACTTCTAATTTTAATTTAAAAAATCTAAAAGTAAAATAAAAAACAGTTGAGAACAATACAAAATCAGAAACTAAAAATTGCTGAAAACATGTCCTAGACTTTTCAAGTTAGTGTATGAAAGGTAATTAATAACTATGCTCTTTTAATCTCATTATTTTTGTCACCTTTATCAATTTTCGAGATTTAATGTTTTACACATTTTGTAATGATAACTAATATTTCCTAAATCAATGGCATAAAAGTTTTGTAACACATGGAGAGTTAAATGTATGATACATAACAAAGTTTTGAACTTTGGAATCCACCTTATGAATGAATACGTGACATGCAGTTATGTGTAAAATATTTGTATAAATTATCTTTGGGAAGAGATTAATCTTTTTTTTTTTTTTTGCCAAAAGTCAACATGTATATTAATATGGATAATCAATCATATACAAAAGCCTTGGGATGACTATCCCAAATTTACATGTGAGCCCTCTTGGATCCACATAGAGAAACTATTTTCCCGCGACACATTTTCCTTTATGCCTAGTTTGGAAGGAAAGAAAGGGAGGGGAAAGAAAGGAATTTTAAACAAACCTTTTGTTTGGGAGAATAGAAGTAAAAGAAAAGAAAGTATTTTAACCACTTTTTTTTTGGTGGGGGAGCTAAAATGAGGAAAGAAAAGAAGAGAAATGGAAAGAAAATCTCCTTCTTTCTTCTTCCAAAAATTTTCCTCCCAAAATTGGGAGAAAATGGAAAAAAAAGGGAAAGAAAGTTCACTTTCCTTTTTTTCTTTTCTCTTCTTTTATTTTCCATCTCATCTCCCAAACTAAGCATTAGATTTTTAGCAAAAGTAGCTATCTTAGTTGCTAATATATTATCTTTACACTTGAAATTCCAAGCAATTGTTAAACAAGGAAACCAAATCTAATACGTTTCCTAAGATTGTTGCACATCTAAGCATCCTGGGTATCTCTCAGCTGTAGCTTTTGCAGAAGGCTCTTATTTGTTCCCTGAACGGTCAAATTGGTCCGCCTTCTTTGCCTTGCAAGAACCATATCTAATTTGATAGTGTTTGCCTCTTTCACTGGCAGACATCCTTCTCTCTCTGTACTCATTAGCTGCCCAAACTAAACTTTACATCATTCTTTAATCAACGGATTTGACTATGGTACAAAACTAATTCAGTTTTATACCCATATAAAGAACCAATAGTTGAATGAAAATATGAAAAACGGATCTACATAAATTGTTAACTTAATGGAAGACAGACCCACATGAATTATTAATTTAATGTATAAATATACAGGCTCACATGAGTTGTCAAAATTATACTGATTATTTACAAACTTATATTGTGTACCACAGAAGTACCCTTTAATCGACTGTGCAAAAGTTTATTTAGACATTTAGCGATAAGTGGCCTTACTGAATTGACGCATTCTCTTGCAGGCCTTTCTGGGCCTCCAAGAAATCCGAACCAGTCCTCTGACCTTAATTATTGTTAGAAAATCCTTGGGCTGCCCGAGTGAAGCTGTCAGAACAATGGGATGCTTAATTTTTTGAGGAAAGCACATTGAAAATTTTGAAACCAATCGTTATAACTACATTTGAACACCAGTTGCATGGTCCAATATGTTAGGATCTTTAAGACTTTTAAGACTCAAGAGTCATTCGGTTCAAATTCCTTAATTACTATTACTATGAATATCATTAATCGTTCTATGAGAATAGATTTTGACGATTCTTCCTAATATGCTTGGTTTTAGTAATTGAATGGGTACCATTCTCTCAAAAAAAGTTAGAGAGAATAGTATTTTTGAAGAATCATAAAAATTCCAATTAATCGCTTTCATTCTTGTTGAAGAATTATAATAATTATTTTTTAAATATCAATAATTAGTATAATTATTATTGACACTCATTACCCTCCTTGATTTCTCTAAACCAGACACCCCCTCAGTGCGTAGAAGATTGATTAATAAATATAGTACTCTCTTTGTCTTATTCTTCTTGTCATCTTTATTGTTTTTTTGCTTATCTTGTCAATTTTACTTTTTACATAGAA